>QEPC01006282.1:515756-559666 GCA_003113815.1 Sphenodon punctatus
CCATTTCCAGCATTGTGAACACACACCTAAAGATCTCCAGACTCACAGTTACATCTTGGGATTTAAAAAGCATCCCATTTCCAACATTGTGAACACACACCTAAAGCTCTCCAGACTCACAGCTACATCTCGGGATCTCAAAATCATTCCATTTCCAGCATTGTGAACACACACCTAAAGATCCCACCCTCGGGGGGTGGGAGCAGCATGGGGGGACCCTCGGGGGTGTGGGAGCAGGGTGGGGGGACCCTCAGGGGTGGGGAAGGGTGGGAGCAGGGTGGGGGGACCCTTGGGGGGTGGGAGCAGGGTGGCGGGACCGTCAGGGGGTGGGAGCAGGGTGGGGGGAGGGATCACACTTACCTCGCTGCTGTCTTCGGCGGTCCCCGGCAGCAGGCAGAGGTTGGGGGGGGACTTTACTTTGCTTTAAATTGCCCGCGTGTCCTGCTTCTCTGGAGCCAGAATGCATGGGCAATTTAAAACCTAACCATAAAAAAAAAAAAGCTTCTCGCCTGGGTGCTTTTAACAAGCGCCCAGATGAGAGGTTCCATTGTGCCCGTTAGGCGCAATGGAAAAGGCTAGCCCCTCCCTCCACAGCATGTCCTATGTGTGCTGTGGACTGAGGGGCTCAGCCGCCCAAATCGCGGTTTCAATAGAAAACGTCGTTTGGGCAGCTGAGCAGCTCAGCCTTTTTGTCCCTTCCGGGACCCACTCTCAGAGCGGCTCTGAGAGTGGGTCCTGGAAGGGAGATAGACACGGACAGGAGCAGCAGCCTCTGAAGCAGGTCAGAGGTTGCTGCTGCTGCTGCTGCTGTCAGCACCGGCGGCGTGGGTTTTTTTAAAAAAAAAGAGGCAGCCCGGCAGGGGTCTCCCCCACGGCGCATGGGGGGGACAGTGTGAGTGTGGAGAGAGAGAGTTGTGTGTCATCAGCATACGGGTGATAATGGAAGCCATGGGTTTCAATGAGTTTACCCAGAGAAAGAGTGTAAAGGGAGAAAAGAAGAGGGTCCAAGACAGAGCCTTGGGGAACTCCCACAGAGAGGGGAAGCGACGTAGAGGAGCTACCAGCAAGAGAAAGACTGAAGGAGCAGTTTGAGAGATATGAAGAGAACCAGTTGAGAACAGTGTCCCAGAAACCAAGGGAATGTAGTGAATCCAGGAGGAGGCCATGACTGATCATGTCAAAGGCGGCAGAAAGATCGAGGAAGACAAGAGCAAAGTAGAGGCCCATTTCATGCAGTGGCCATGGACCCCCCTCCCTGCCACTCTCATTTAAAAACACCCTATTTCTTGTGACAAATGGTGATCGGGAGGTTGACGGCACATAATACTATGCAACGCCTGAGGACAGAAGGAGTGAAATCCTGGCTCCACTGAAGTCAATGACAAACCTTGTGTTGATGAGTGAAGTTAAATTTAATCAAAAACAAAGAATATTTTGTGCAGCAGAAAGACTACTCAGTAAAGTGATTATACACATAGGAATTTAAGCAGGAAACTAGGGGATGACTCTTGTAAAAGTGTGTCATGCACTCTTTAATGACCAATTATTCCTCAGTTTTATATCTTACACAACAACCATATCAGATATTAAACTTAGGTATAAAAAACATTTAGGTGATGGTGGAGATTTTTTTTTTTTTAAATGTTTTTGCTATATGTGGAAGGAAACCAATGCTATGCCTGCCCAGCATGGAAGAAATTGCTATTTATATCTAATGTATTAGAATCAATTATTGAAGTTAAAATATGCCTTTATATAATACCATCACAATAATGTTTCCTTATGAAATAATATCAAGATCACTGGCATCACTGGGTATTTGGCTGCATCAAAACAAATTGGGTAAATTGTTGGCATGTTCTGACATGCCCAGGCATGTCCAGGGCAATCTACAGCTCCATAAATTGATAAAATCAGCAAATGGCTGATGTCCTTGCATGAGCCTGGAAGGGCGCCTCTCTAATCAAATCTAGTGACCATGGGTTCCTCCCTGGATTGAGCGCCCTTTGTTTTCTGATCCTTCAGATGTAGTCTATTCACACTGCCCTAGGAGGTATTATTAAGTTAACATCTTGACTCACCCCTTCCTCCTTTGTTCACCCTTTCCATTGCCTGAAGTTATCCTGTGCTGTATAAGAGACTGTTGGTGTGTACAGTGATTTAGAACCATCTTGACTAGCTAGACGGGTCTGTGTTGCTGGTTTTCCTGGTCAGGGACAGATCTGGATCCACTGTCCCTGTACCAATCCCTAAACAATAAAGCCTAGTGACCCAATCCTAAGAGTATGGTGTCTAGCTTGTTTGTCGCATGTGTACTGGAGCCCCTCCACACACAGACTACACAAACTAGCTATTATTTTCACTAACCTTCCTGATTTTTCCAGACACTTTTTTTCATTTCACCAAATAGACAATTCATTTATTTTATTTATTATTTTTTAAAATTTATTTATTTAAATGTTTATCCCACCCTTCCCTCAAATGGCTCAGGGCAGCTTGCAAAATAAAAAAATATATAAAAATAGCATATGTAAACAAATAAAAAAATATAAAAGATAAAAACATTAAAATACATACAACCCCCAAACCACCGAGAACCCCAAACAAACCCACCCTCCCATTCCCCACATCCAACCCTTCTTACACATCTATGTGTCATTCAATAAAATAAATGGCTCCAGTGCAAGCTATGGTGGACGGAGTCAGGGCAACAGTGGGTGGCATGACCCAGCAGCAACGAGTGTGTGTTCACAATGCTGGAAATGGGATGCTTTTGAGATCCCGAGATGTAACTGTGAGTCTGGAGATCTTTAGGTGTGTGTTCACAATGCTGGAAATGAGATGCTGGAAATGGGATCTTTAGGTGTGTGTTCACAATGCTGGAAATGGAATGCTGGAAATGGGATCTTTAGGTGTGTGTTCACAATGCTGGAAATAGGATGCTTTTGAGATCCCGAGATGTAGCTGTGAGTCTGGAGATCTTTAGGTGTGTGTTCACAATGGTGGAAATGGGATCTTTAGGTGTGTGTTCACAATGCTGGAAATGGGATGCTTTTTAAATCCGGAGATGTAACTGTGAGTCTGGTGATTCATGGGCCTTGAAATACCTCCCCCCAACACCCCAAACACACACACACACACATGCAGCAGAGGGCAAAAATACTCCTTCAGAAGGAACTTCTGAAGCAGGGATTGGGGTCCCTCCAACATACATGCAGCAAGTCCCTTCTTTCTGAAGTAGCGTTCTTAACCTCTGCTGCATGTGTGTGTCTTTGCTAAAACTGCTTGTAAGTGAGGTTTAAGGTTGTCTGCCTGCTTTTAAACCTGGCAGAAGAGGTGATTATAACCTGCCTAACCTAACTGAAATTGCTTGATTAAGTAATGTAATGTTCCAATATTAACCCTTGGAACTCCTTACTGCTGGGTTATGCTGCCCACCGTTGCCCTGGCTCCGCCCACCATTGCCCTGGCTCCACCCATCGTTGCCCTGGCTCCGCCCATCATTGCCTGCCGGACTTACTGCCCCTCCAGCCTCAAGACCCACCAGCTGCCCCTGGCTCGTATTGCTGACTGTCTTGCTGACAGCTCTGCCTGGATGTCTTGTCGCCAACTCAAGCTTAAAATGGCCAAGACTAAACTCCTCATCTTTCCCCTGAAACGCTCTCCTCCTACTTCCTTCTCAATTTCCATTGAGGGAGTCACCATCCAGCCGGTCCCTCAGGTCCGTAGCCTGGGATTCATCTTCGACTCCTCCGTCTCCTTTAAGCCTCAGATCCAGGCTGTTGCTAAGTCCTGTCACTTTGCTCTGTACAATATTGCTAAAATCTGGCCCTGCCTTGCTGTTGCCACTACAAAAACTCTAGTCCATTCTCAAGTCACCTCTTGCCTTGACTACTGCAGCTTCCTCCTTACTGGCCTCCTTTGCTCTGATCTGGCCCCTCTCATCTCCATTCAATGCTCTGCAGTCAAAATCAATGATCATCCACCTTGTCCGTCGCTTTGACCATGTACAACCCCTCCTTTCCGCCCTGCACTGGCTCCCTCCATGGGAACGCATTCAGCACAAGCTCCTGCTCTTCACCTTCAAGGCTCTTCATGGCCTTGCTCCCCCATATCTCTCTGCTTTTGTATCCTGCAATGCTCCTGCCTGGGAAATTCGCTCCTCCTCCGCCCCCACCCTCGCTGTTTGTGACCCCCTTGCTCCTCTAAATGTTTTTGCCCCTTCCTCCTTGCTGCCCCTCATGCCTGGAACTCCCTCCCTGGATACATTTGCGCCGCTCCCTCCCTCCCAACTTTCAAATCCCTCCTGAAAACCCACCTCTTCTATCAGGCGTTTCCCTAGCTTGTCATGAGTGATACTGCATCATTTCCCCCTCACTCAGAACCTAATTCCCTGTAACTAAGCGAAGCACGCGAGCCTGCAATGTCTCAACCTCATGACTGTACTCTTGTCTTCCTGATGTTTACCTCTCCCTCCCTTGTCTCTCAGATTGTAAGCCCCTTAGGGGCAAGGACTTGTCTCTGACTGTGGATTGTACAGTGCCGGGTACACTGCTGTCACTATATAAATAATAATAATAATAATTAATAAATGATGGGTTCAGGGCGTCCAGGCACAGGAAGTGCATGGAGAGGGCATCACACAGGCAGCTCCCTTCATGGCTGCTCCATCCACAGAGGTGGCCCCCTGGCCCAGACGGGACACTCTGGATTTTCCCGGAGTGTTTGGTGCCTGGCTGGTGCATAGTTCACAGGAGCGCGCCTCCCAACGCATCAGTTCAAACAAATGGTTTGCCACGTGGACGATGGGGGGGCCATGCGTGGAGGCGTCTCATTTAAAAACACCCCGTAGCAGAAATTTAGTGTCTGGTGAAGTAATTCCTAATATATTCATAGTCAATGAAGTTCTCTTGGATGCCTCAGGATCTCTAGGAGATTATATCATTGGCCCTTTTAAAACGGACTGCGGTGGGTGGGGGATGGCTGTCCGGTGGAGGTGGGTGTGCGCCCGTGGGAACCTCTACCCATGGAGCATCGGGCATTGGAGCTCATTGCTCCGTGGGTAGGTGATGGGGTGGAAGTGGGTGGAGCATGGAAGCGCGCCCGCACCCCCCCCCGACCCATCCCCCACGGCATTCACACAGGCGTCTCTACCCATCTCCATGCATTGAAACTGCGTGGAGATGGGTGGGGGCATCTCATGGGAAAGGTGTTTGTACTGGGTAGGCTGTGGTTTCTATGTATACATTGGCCGCGATGCTTGTTCAGTTTGTTTCATTGTTTAATTTTGTTATATTGTATATATAGTTCATATTGTAATAGCTACGACTACACAATAAATTTACATCTGCATGTGAAAGGGGCCCTAGTCATGGTAAGCTGGTCCTTTGATTAAGATCATTTATTTAGCACCCAAAACCTACATGTACCTACTTTAGGTAGGTGGGTAGGTTTATAACGTAGCAACAATGAAGCTATATTGTGCCATGAGGTAAAAAATTAAAGAGGTAAAAAGGCAAAAGTTACAGCAGTTAAAACCACAGTTAAAAGGGGCATACCACAAGAGAACAACTTAAAAGGAGTAGAACAGGCTGGCATTCTTTAAAATGGTGAAAAGAGTGCCCAGGTCAACCTCGTCCCCAAGAAACAGAGACAGGTGAGTGCGCTCTGTTGATTACATAAAAACATGAAACATGCAGCACTAAAATGGGGACAAATTAGTAAAAGATGTCTGACTGGACTGTCAAAGGCCCACCACATTGGCTGCAAAGTGGAAGAGCCTCTCCCTTGAGCAAATGTCAATGGGTGCGAAGCCTGTGGCCAATACATAATCTGGCAAGAACAACTTCCCTACCTTGGACACCAACGTTTGAAACTTGTGTCCTTAATGTCTGTCCTATTTAAATTTCACCATCTTTAAAACTGGGATAACAACATTAGCACGTATCTGTGTAAAACTGGCGATGCAACGCTTAATTATTATTTTTATCACACGTTAAAAATGGGTCAGTTGCATTTTGCATTTTAAAGGCTGTTTTAATATGTTTTTCTCCCACACAGAGCTTTGGTGATAGCTATTAGTCTGGCATTAGGAAAACACTGAGATTATTAGATGGAAGGTGCTATAAACTTGCCACAAGACTTTTATTTCTCATATCATTGGGCATGGGTGACTGCTTTTCAGATACCATTCTGTCACTTATCAAGCAGTCTGAGGTAAATAATTTAGGTTTCATAAATTCTCATTTCCCCTCCAGCAAAGATTGCTTCCCTGGCTTATTTCTTCTTCTTCTCTTATAAAACTAACTTTGAACTACAATTTAATAGAATAAATTTACACACTTAAAAATAGAGCCATGGAACTGCCTGAAACCAGCAATAACTTAGGGCCTGGCTTTCCCCTCATATCCACAGATATAAATCATGAGTAACTCATTTGCAGTCTGAGGAGTTAAAACAGTGTCAGTGAAAGGACGACCAAGCAGGGTCGTAGCTTGGTTTGGATGAGCCTGATGCAGAAGACAGAACGCCCCTCACCCCGCTCCTTTTCCCAGCGAGACACAGTTGTACCAGAGAGCATGACCCTCCCAGACTCAGGAGTCCCAGTGCAACTGTCCTTATTCTAGCTATGCCATTGGGATCAAGTCCTGAATTTTTGGTTGCTTAGCCAGTTCCTTAATTGTATTTTAATTATTCTGGTGAAAGGGTCCATCACTGAAGTCAATGTCAAAATCTCCCACTCACTACAATGTTTGGGCCTACAGCTTGGGCCCCCCACTATCTGAAAGACTGCCTCTTTCCTCATGTCCTGGTCAGCCGGGAGAACCCTCTTGCTGGTACCATCTGCCTCTAAAGTTTTTACAACACGGGCATGCAGAGAGGTGTTCTCAGTTGCTGATTCACAATTATGGAACTCCCTCCCTTGTTCATCTAAGCCCAGGCCTGTTCATCTTCTGGAAACAATGTAAAACCTCTCTGTTTGACCAGGCATTTGGCAGGCAGGAATAGGTTTGGGTGGGAGGGGTAAGGGAAAGTTGGAGGGGGAGGGGTGTTGAAGAGGATTTTTTTAGATGCTTTTATTGGTTGCAAGTTGCCCTGAGCCTTAATGGGAAGGGTGGCATATACATTTAAATATGTAAATAAACAAACAAATACAATGCAGTAGGAGAGGGCTATTGGTGAAACGAGACTCTGATTCTTACTGCATCCACTTGTACTTTTACACCACCATTAAATGTTGCTCAGGTTGGGAGTGTCTCTGACATTGGGAATTGTTCTCCAAAAGACCATATGACCAGATGTGTGTGTGAAGAAACCTACATGTGTGGGGCTTAATTTGGAATGGCCTGGCTTTCATCAGCTGCTTTATGTTTGACGGTAGAAAGAAAAACAGATGGCGTGATCATGAGGGATTCTCAATCCTGCACCAGATCCATCCAAAACAATATTAAAATATTGCAGGATGACACAAAATGTGTCTAACTCCAAACAGGGATTAAGCATGAGCAAGGAAAGGGAAGATCAATTATATATTTCTGACAAATACCTGGTGCCTTTGTATTCATGACACTGGCTCCAACCAGAACCTTTTGTAGCAACAGAACTCCAAATGAACTTTGCTGCAGGCTGAGCCATCGGCTTCCTGTAACCACTGCACCTTCAACCACCTCCTTCCTAATAGCTAGAAAGAAGTGTTCTAGGCGCAGTCAACGATAATGATGATCAAAGTGACAATAATAGCAGGGTATTGCTTCAGTGTTTTTTTCTGAGAAATTTCTAACATTTTGGGGACTGTGCATCCTACTCTTTCCTGCTCTTCAGCTTAGATACCACAGCAACATAGCTGGTATATAAGGTATTCTATAACCCAATAATACCTGTTGGGTAGGGCTGGGCAGGGCATCTTTGGTAGTCTTTCAACGCTCCTTATCATCATTGCTAAGTAACACAAGGCTGTTTCTCAGACACAAAGACTGAACATCTCTTCCACATTGCCTGGCAAACAAAGTATCAGAGACTGAATCTAGATTTCCTTCATACCAGTCCATTGTAGAAGGCTGCTAATGGGCCTGTGATGAGTTTTGCGTAAGCAGTTTTAAGTGGCCAGGTGGTTGATTTTTAATGCATATAGTTCCCCAAAGCATAGGAAATGTTCTCATTTCCTTTAATATTCAGAGCAGTTCTTTCATATGGCTTCCCTGTCATTAATTAGCAAGTTCAATCATGCTTGCCTGAAGAGTTTATAAAAGCACGTTATCCATTATTATATTGCCTTCTCCGACCTATTAGTCTCACCACAATTAAACTGGATGCATAAAAAACATTGCATCCACTAGACCATTCCACAAAACTGTAATAATTGTTTCCTACTTAGGTCTTGGAGAAAACATTACACAGATGACGCAGAGATAATTTTCAGTCAAATAACAAGTGGAGAGAACAGCATATCTCCAGTACGCTAAGCCAAATTAAGTTCCTGGGTAGCTCCCAAGGAATCACTGGAGTTACACCATGGCAGATTTGGGGTCCACTGTTGGTAACAAGATTCTGGGACAATGTGGAGTCAGAATTTTTCTTGATTTGCTCTGACTATATAACAAGATCTGACGTGAACCAAGCATCAGGAAGGAGACATCATCCACAGCATTGTTTTGATGTTTATTCTCTAATAAAGCTTCCAAAATTTTAGTTCTTCAGTTTATCCAGTTTGGAACACTGCCAGACACACCACAAATAAGAACAAACAGATCTAAAGAATGCATTCAGAGTGGGAAAATATTTCCTCATCTTGCACGGACAGCGAAACTTGCTTGAAGGATATCTGAGCAAGGAAATACTCTGAAAAATAAATTCATGCCTGATGGACAAATCATAACTTGGCTGTAGAGATAGATGACAGAACAAAATCAGCCAAGACCTAGAATGTAAGAATGCGGATACATTTCTATACGTTGAAATTCCTCTTTTAGCTCCTTGGATTACAGATACGTACTTAAACGTTCTCTCATGCTGCAAAAAGTAGTGTGGGCAATTCAGAAGGAAGTGCTGTTCCCTTAAAATCAGAGCCCTTTATTAAGAAGATTACTACAGGATTAATAGCGTTGAGAGGGCATGAATAAGAAGAGACATGAGAGCTAGAGAAAAGAAGGAATGGTATCAAGAAGGTAAATGTGGCATTCCAATTTACTCCTCTTACATTACAATGAAACGACAGACAACAAATTTAGAACTGACGAAATGGCAATTGCTTTTCACACAATGGCTGAATAACCTGCAGAAGTTAGCATTTCATCATATTCCTGAGGCCCAGAGTAGACGTTAGCAGGATTCTGAAAACAAACAATATAAGAAAGCACTGAAACAGTATTAGGGATATAAACCCTCACACTTTAGGAGTATAGAACAAGTCATCCAGAGCCAGGTTTTCAGAACTCAACCACCACAATTGGAGCTGGATCTTCGAAAGCTCAGCTCCCTATTTACCCAGGATGCTGAGCTCTTCTGAAAATCTGGATATGTGTGACAACGTGAGCTGTTGAGCGCTCAGCTTTTGGAAAACTGACTCTTATCCTGGTGTCCAAAAGGAAGCAGAAGTCTTGGAAACCAGCTCTGCAGGTACTGAGCACTTGAGAATCTGACTGTAACTGGGACAAGGAACAAACTTCTTCCGTGGGTGGACTATTGCACAGGAGACAATCACGTGGTTTCTTCCTCTGAAGCATCTGGTTCTGGTCGGAGAGTGTGCTGGAGAGACCACGGAGCTGATCTGGTCTGACAATCCCTATGTTCCTTGTACTAAAGCTGTGACTCAGCCCTGCGCTAGGGAATATTGCACTGCTTGCATTTTTTGATGAAAAGCAAAAACCACCAGTTGTCATTAAAGGTTTCATCTCAGTTTTTGGAAGAGTAAAGCTGTTCAGCTCAATAACCCAGCCAAATTTCTGCTTGGATAATTCAGTTTTCATCCCCAAATTCCCACCTGAAATTTTAATTGGCGACACCTCATTCTTCATTTCCCCATCTACATTACTGACTAGTGGTGTTAAGTTTTCAAAACTTGTTTCATTCCACCCCCACCCTCCTCATGGTAACGCTTAGCACTTACACGACTCTTCATCCAGAGATGTCTTTACCTCACCAGTGGGTGAAACAAGACCTGCAAGTAAAATCTGAAATTAAAATTCTTCCAGCCTTATTTCAGAATTGAATTTATGTCAAAACGAAACCACAGCAGACTTTTCTGCCTGATATTTATACAGTGGCACAGCAAAGCCAATATTGTTATGAATATGGTTGTTCAGACTATCAATACCTGGGCTGTACCATCTTTATCATATTGCGTTAGGATTTTTAAAACCTATCTATGTGAACTTGACGTGGCCACCCTAAAGTGTATAATTGTTTTTAATGCTCCACACATCATCTTCAGTTGAAGAACAATATATTGCAAGGTTCAGAAGAGAGAGGGGGATATACTGAACATCTAACCAACGACTCTTGGCTCATATACTACAAATGAGAAAATATTAGAATCACAGAGTTGGAAAAGGCCTCAAAGAGTCATCTCGTCCAAATCCCTGCTTTGATGCAAGACATCTACAGCAACACCATCCCCAGCAGATGGCTGGCCAACATCCTTTTAAAAATCTTCAGCGATGGAGAGCCTACAACTGCCCTAGGCAATTTGTTCCATTGCTCTTCCTGTAAGGATGTTTTTCCTGATATTTAACCAAAATCTACCCTCCTGTCATTTGAACCCATTATTTCCAGTCTTTCCCTCTGTGGCAACAAGAACAGTTCCCTGCCAGCCCCTTTGCACCAGCCCTTTAGATAGTTCAAGACCGCTATCACGTTTTCAGACATTCAGTAATTTAAACAATTGCAGAAAGGAATGAAAGTTTTCACACTGTTTAATCAGAAAAATTCTAACCTTAACTTAAATCCCATTCCACCTACTGAGAGATGCAAACCATGGAGATATAAAAAACCTACCTGGTAAATATCACACAAATCAAGTTGAAGACTGTGGGTAATTGCCTTTCGGCCCACCACGCTGAACCCTGGACCAGGATCCATCTCGGATTCTGGTCCGTGATCAGACCAGCCGTCCTTTAGACGTACCAGCCTGATCGCAGAGGGGAATCAGGGAGGAGGCGAGGCTGCGCGGCACAATGTGTGGCCACTCACCCCTGCCTCCCCCTCCCCCACGTCCATGGCTGCCCGTCCTCGGAGAGACGGGCGGGCGCAGCAGCCAATCAGGCCGCTGCATCCGATCCCGTCCCATGGTTGGGACCCGATTCCAGGACGGGGCTGGCAAGCAGACGTTCATCGTGGCCATTGCCAGCCCCATCCCAGATTGTAGCCAACCTAACCACGATTCTGGAGGTGAGGCTGGCCTCACCTCCAGAACCGTGGTCAATTTGATCCTGGCTGGGTGTTCACTGTGGTGAGAACGCAAATAGACGTTCACAAGATCACTGCCACCACACGGGATCCACTGTGATTCAATGTGGTGAACAGCGATCTCGTAACGTCTGAAAATACCCTGTAACAGTGACAGACTATCCAGAACAGCTTGGCCCTTTAAGGCAGTCAACGCCACCACAAAAGGCATAGGTGCATCTGGAGACAGAGGCTCATGCCTGAAGCAGGTGCTAAGGGAGGCGCAGGCACTGAGTGAAAAGGGGACAATGCCTACATCCCTTGCACCCTGTCAAGGCTCCACAGGCTTAAGTGTTTGAGTGAGGCCAGCTGGCCTGGGCAAGGCTAGGCTAGATCTAAGACAGAAAAGGCTGAGCCTGGAACTCGGGGGAGAGAGAGCAAAAGCCAGGGAGGGCTCTGCTGCCTCTAAACTGGCTACAGGAGGGATTGTCTCTGGCCAGAAATACAATGGCAGTCCCTGCAGAGCTAGGTTTCCAAGAGGTCGGCTTCCTTTTTGACACCAGGATAAGAGTCAGTTTTCCAAAATTGCTGAGCGCTCCCCTTGTCATGTGTATCCAGATTTTCAGAAGAGCTCGGCAGCCTGAGTGAATAGGAAGTTGAGCTTTTGAAAATCCAACTCCAATTGTTGTGGCTGAGTTGAGTTCTGAAAACCTGGCTCTGGCTGACTTGTTCTATGCTCCTAAAGTGTGAGGTTTTGTAGCCCTAATACTGTTTCAGTGCTTTCTTATATTGTTTCTTTTCAGAATCCTGCTAAGGTCTAGTCTGGACCTCAGGAATATGATGAAATGCTAACTTCTGCCAGTTATTCATCCATTGTGTGAAAAGCAATTGCTTAAGGCTTTACCTGAGGGCTACGGGAATGGGGTGGGGAGGTGATTGAGCCAATAGCCTGATTCAGATGCTGGAGATGAACTGAAGGCAGAGTAAGTCTGGCTGCAGGTGGGGCTGTGTCTGGCCAGGGAAAGAGTCTATTTGAGGACGGCATCCTAAACCCAACATGTTATGAACTGTGTTATATTGGGGATGGGTTGAACCCACTATATATAAAAAGGACATGTTAGGGTTGAAGATCCCATGTGGGCTTGGGTTCTTGAGGGACTGATCCTGCAAGCACACACCCCTCAGGGACTCTACCCTAATACAATGACCATATTGACAGTGAAACTAAGTAAAGGGAAACCTCTTGCTGAAACAGGTTTCATAGGGTATTTTCAGACGTTACGAGATCACACTCAACCACAGACAATCCCCTGTAGCAGGGAATGGTCCCATAACGTCTGTTTGAGCCCCGCCAGATGTTCACCACAGTGAACCACCAGCGGGGATCAAAATAACCACACTTTCGAGGATGGTCCGGGGACCATCTTCGAAAGCGTGGTCAAAGTGATTCCCACCGGGGGTGAACACCTGGCGGGAATCACTTTGTGCCCCCAACAGATGTGATGTTACCACGCTCAACCACGGTAAAATTCACTGTGGTTGAGCATGGTAATGTCTCGTCTGGCCCCTGACCATGGCCCGGAATCGGCGGCCATGCTCGCCGCCGATTCCAGGCCATGGTCAATACCTCGGGGGGCGGGGGGGCAGGCGGGAGGCGCGGCCGCATTGGCCACTGCGCCCGCCCGTCTCCCGGAGGGCGGGTGTCCTCGGAAGCGTGGGGGGGCGGGGCTGTGCGGCCGCACGTTGCGCCACGCAGCCCCGCCCCCTCCCCGATTCCCCGGCGGAATCTGCCGGCTCGTCTGTTGATGGGCTGGTCTGATTCCGCCAGGGAATCATTTGGGTGATTCCGTGACGGGGCTAATAGGGCCCCCGTCACATCTGAAATCACCCATAGCTGCTATCAAAGATCAAATAATAGTCTTGGACAACTACAGCAAATTCATCACCAAACCAGAAAAAAATGACAAATGTTGTACAATTTAACAACATACACAATCAATGGGTCACATCATTGCAGGTTGTCATGCACTCCCACATGCTGGTTATCTCCAAGACATGTCAGTAGCACAAATTATCCATAATAAAGTGGTTATGCAATGAAATTTTAAATTTGATTGCCCTTATTATAATGTATGGTAGAAAATTACTCATTCTCATTTTACCAGGACAAACCAAGAGAATAAGATGTAATAGACCGGACATGATATTATGAACAACATTTAATAAAATAAAATAAAATAACAGCCCCGATTCTAGATATAGCATCTATCCTTACTTAGAACCTGAAGAAATTAAAATAGAAAATTTTTTTATAAGGTTTAGCAGTAGAAATAAAGAAATAAATAATACAAGGCCAGTAGGCCAAATAATTCTTGCTGCTGAGGGGATGACAAAGCCTACGAAAAGCTTTACAAAAATTAGAACTGCCACCATGTAAATTCATCAAAATGAAGAAAGCTTAATCTTCCAAATGTGTTGTTTATTTATTTGTTTGTTTATATAGTGTCACCAATGAGCTGGGGCTGCTGAACAATTATGAAAAGAGATAGATCCCGGCCCTGAAGAACTTACAATCTAGAATGAACACGGGGAAGGGCTACAAGGGGGAAGGATCCATAGGGAAAGATTGGGATACATTCATGAAGCGGAGAAGTTGCAGGTGCATGCATGTGGCTTACTTACAG
The DNA here is from genome assembly GCA_003113815.1 of Sphenodon punctatus. NCBI lineage: Eukaryota > Metazoa > Chordata > Lepidosauria > Sphenodontia > Sphenodontidae > Sphenodon > Sphenodon punctatus. Next base: position 529,823 of record QEPC01006282.1, read on the forward strand.
AGGAGGGGCAGTTTCTGGGAATAGATAGTCATAAAAAGGGAATCCATCATGGAGAAGAGAAAGGGAGAGCCCCTTTTGGAAGAGGTAAGTTCTTTTAAACAACTACTGACATTTAGGTTGGGATGAAGCTCCAAAGAAAAAGAACAACAATGCAACTATTAAACATCATCACCACTATCTGAGAATTAAAATATCAAGCAAAAGTGGGCTGTGGATATTCCAGAGGGATCGACAGTACACAACTGATATAGTATAAATGTGGGGGAAAGGCAAGTAATGCTTCAACTGTTTGACATTGGCCCTTTTCACATGGATGGCCCCCCTCGCCCACGTGGGCGGGGGCATCCGTGCGAATGCTGCTGCTGCTGGGTGGGTGTCTGTTTGAGCATGGCGGCCAGTGGGTGGAGGTGCATGCACACTCCCCCTCCCTCACCTCCACCCATCGCCACGCAGCAGGCACCAATGCCGGACGCTCCGTGCGTGGAGATGGGTGGAGGTGGGTGGGTGTCTGTGGGAATGCACCCCCACACAGCACCCAACTACCGCACCACTCACCCATCCCCCACACACACAGCGACCCATTTGAAAAGGACCGTTGTGGTCCTGTCAGATGACAACCTGCAGAAAGCCATTAGAGAGAGTTTATGAAAACCCCAGGATCTAGCAAACAAGGTGAAGGAGCTCTGGCATCTGAACAGGATCTCACCATAGCGGCAGTTTTTAGATGAGATGGTACCATGCAGGTCTACCCATCCCACAACCATGTCTGAAGGTGACGTGGGGGGTACGTGCTTCCATGACCCACCCACCACCCACCCATGGCTACTCACGGAGCAGTGAAGAAAAGTCAGGTTGCTCCACGTGGGGGCAGGTGAACCTGTGCATGGGGAGGGCCCCACATGCATCCCTAGCCAATGTGAACCGGGCTGCACACCCACCCAGGGAAGAGGGCAGTCAGCACCATGGAGAAACGGTGCCACGATGGCCAGAGCAGCACAGCAGCCACTTATGAATGGGTCGGAATGTCCCCCGCTCCCCCCATCCCACCCACAGTCCGACCGGGAGACTGTCCCCCTTGTGAACCCTAGCCATGCAGGCTACACACACCCACAGGCCCTGCACCCAAGGGCATGTCCTGGGCCCAGGAAGAGACCAGGACTGTCAGCTGCCTGTTGGGGGAGGCCAACAGGCAGCTGACGAATGTGTGTGATGCCACCAAAATGAATGGGTATATCAAGACATTGCCAAGGAGATGGCACAGCTGGGGTACAATAGGGGCATGTCCCAGTGCCAGCAGCAGGCAAAGGACTGGAGGAGTGGATACAAGTTGGTCCATGAGAACAACTTGCTGTCCAGCCATGCCAGATGCACAGAGATGTTTCACAAGGAGCCGGACAGGTTCCTCCACTGCCCCATCTCCCTTTACAGTGCGTGCTGAAGGTCCACTGGTGCCAGCACAAACTGTTACACGCCCAGAGCACCAGATGGATCCGGGCCCAGGGCAAGCGCCCATGACTACTGTGTTGCAGAATCCTGTTTCCCCATTCCGTTGTGGTATAGTGCATAAAACGGTTACACGTTATTGCCTAATGTGCTGTCCATATGTGTTTCCCCTGGGTTTGTCTCCTCTCCTCAGGTGAGGACAGTGTTCCGATACCATCCCTGAGGCTGCAGGTCCCTCCCCCACCCCCATGCGGCCAGGTGTCCCTGTATCACAGAGGGCCCAAGGTTACTGACTGTGATAAGGTCGCTTGGGAGAGGCCTCCCAGAATTCCTTTGTGTGGGTGCGTAGTTCCGTTATTTGACAGCCTTGGGGCACAGCTGCATCTGATTGCAGGCACCCTGTTCAGCTTATATTTGCCCACGGGGCAGTCATTGCTTGCTGTGGATGTTACATGTCGGACATGACCCGGATCCCTAGCCCCCCAGCATGTGGTGAGGCAGGTACAGTGGTATGGGGTATCTATGCAATGCTGGCCTTAGGTGAACTGTGGTGTAGGAATGATGTACAACAGCTGTTGGCCGATCCCTTGTGTTTATGACATTCTGTCACAAAGCCTGTTGCTTCTGGGACATCATGTGTACAGCCTTGATTGCCAGCGGGGGGTGAGCAAGTTGGGATTCTGTGTTCTGGGGCCCACTGGGGATGGACCACCAGAGGAAATTCTGCTACCATGGGAGGTAAGTGTGAGTGTTGCTTTTCAGGAGATCTGTAGCCTCCTGGAGTTTCGCCTGTGTTTCACCTGTGCCTTTTGGTCCTCCCTCCTGGGGAAACCCTCTCTCCTTCCCTCCCCATCCCCTTTGTGATGGTTCTGATGTGTGCCAGGGGTTACCAGAGGCAGCGGGACAAGGGCCCGGATCACATGTGTGAGCTTCGGTTGCTCACACCCCTGGCTGGAGGTCCCTACTTGACCATGGAGCCTACTGCAGCAGAGATGGCTATCCTGTATGAGATCTGGACCCAGCCGGATGTTCAGCTCACTCTGGGCAGCAGGGATCATGGTGACCCAAACTTCTTGGTGGAGTGGCACATGCAGGCAAGAAGCAACCGGAGGGAGATGTTTGTCTGCGCGGTGTATGTAGAGGGTGCAGGGTTCCCGACTCTGGCTCCCCTGCTGCCGTGACCCGGCTTCGGAACAACACTTGGTGACTGTGCCCCTCCTCTGCCTCCCATTTTCTTGTGTTGGGGGCTCTACCTGCTTGGCTTTGCCCTTGGACTGCACTGTCCCAGTACCTCTGCTGTGACCGCCCCCTCCCCGAACATCGCACTGTGAGCCTTGTGGGAATCTGTCACCCAACAGGGGGTGAGAATGGACATGCTAAATGTTTGGCCACTGTAGAACTCTGAACCGCCATGACTTGCTTAATGGATTGTTATGTTCTCTGGATTTGATTAAGGCACATGACAATGTACTCTTGAGTAGGGGCAAGGGGCACAATTAGGCGAAGAAAACCCATCTGTGGGCTTGGGGAAGCTATACCTTGAGGGGCAGGTCAGTAAGGCTGGCCTTAGGGATTGCAGGGCCCAGGGTGGGAGAGAAATGTGGGAGCTCCTTCTCCCCAGCTCAAGGGGTGGTCCCTGGCTCGGTCTGGGGGTGATACCCAGGCCTGGACTCGGGGACAGGTGGAGGGGGCACTTCCCTCCGCCCATCAATTTTTCAGAAGGGCATGACACTTACCTCATCCGCCGCTGCCACCACCATGCCGACTGAGATTCCGCCATCACTGGGCTGGACCCTGCGTCGGTTTCTGGGTTGTACTGGTGGCGGTGCAGCAGCAGCAGCAGTATAACTGAATCTGCTGCCGATAGTTGTTACAGGCCAGGGAGTGAGGGAGAGGCGGGGCCTCTGCCTCTCCCTCACTCCCTGGCCGAGACAGACAGTGACTGGGAGCTGTAAGCTGCAAGTTGCACGCCCCGGCCCTGTTCTCCACTTCTGACATCTCCAGAGGGGACGGAGTCGGCCAGGAGGGCTGGGGGAGGGGCTCTGCGCTGGCAAAATAATAATAATAGTAAAATAAATTGGGGCCTCAAACTGCCGGGCCTGCAGGTCAGCACAATGGGTGCCAATCACACCTGAAATCTTCTCAACGGGGCTGGAAAAGTAGCAAGTACCTAAACCAGCACAGTTTTGCCAAAAGGGGGCTGGGGGCAGGGAAGCTCCTATCTGCAGCCGGACAGAAGTAGCAGGGGAAATCTGAAGTGGATTCCAGTCCCAGGTTATGGAAAGATATATACGCTCTTCTCCCCAAAAAATACTGTCTTCCTTCAACCTGCCACCCAAGGGGAACAGCCACAACAGGGGAGATGACCCGATCCTGGGATAAGGGGTTGTGGGCACAGCATACTCAGCTTAGGGAGAGCCAGATAAGGGAACTGAGTGCCGATAGAAGCTTGCATAGTTTGCCCTTTGAGCTCCTGTGGTTGCCTTCAGCTTCCAATAACCTTGCCTTTGTCAGACCTTTCTCACCAATTGGCTTTATTCATATACTTTGTTGGAATAAACTGTTTTTCCTTTAATACAGATAGGGGTGGGGGGGTTCAATGTCCCTTAAACCTCCAGGAAAGCCTGACTCTCTGTCTCCCCAGAGAAACCCTATCCTTCTATACCCAAGGGATTAAGCTAACCACTCTGCAGCTCTGGACTGCCTGACCCCGTGGGGGTACGACCGGCAGTGTCAGGGAGCTGGGGCACCAGACAGCGGGGACCAGGAGCATCCGCCCAGGTGTAGGTGGCTGGTCGGAGGCTAGAGGGGAAGCAAAAGAATTAATACCAACAACTTTGAAAGTCCTGAAGCCTTAAGGGGAAACTTGTTGATCTCATTCAAAAAGTTACTTTCTGCTCGACAGCCAGAGTAGTAAGTTCCTTCCTCTTAGCTGCCATGGTTGGCTTGGCCTAAGGGCCCACCAGCTATCATATTTAAAGCTAGTAGCTGCATTCCGTGAATATCAAAATTATTGTTAGTAATAATGATAATAATAAATGATATTTACTGCTTTAGTTACGTACATAGTGCTCAAGTGGAAACTTTGAACCCAGGTCCATACTACGTTATTCTGGTCTGAGTTTTGGTTTGGGTTAATCTCTCATTTCTATGAAGCACTCTACTGGCAATGCAGACAAAGCCCTTTTGGGGGGAGCAAAGCAAAGACTCAGCCTCTTGGAGCTATAGACATCCATCCCATACACGAAGACAGTACATTTCCAGAGCCTCACTGCCTCATTTAATATGACAAGAAAGAACAGGAAGGTCAAACACAAGCATTTCAGAAAAAATATCAGTGTTAGTTTCTGTCAGTAATTCAGAGCCCACAGAGTAAACACAATTTAACAATCTCATTAGAAACAACTTCTGTGGAATGGCCACTCTGGTGATGACTTTACTGATAAACCATTTCAAATATTCTGAACTGACTTGGACTGCAAGCTTGGAAGCAAGACTGGGTTTAAAAAAAAGCCAGAGAAAGAATAAGTTGAAAATATAGTTCCATACTATATTTATACCACTGACATCTTTGCATTTGTTTTCTCCAAGGTGAATATTCTAAGGGCATCCATAATAAAATTAATTTGCCTCATTTTGGACTGTGCTATCCTATTCATGTAGCAGATAAATAATATCAGGCCTCATCTTCTGAACAGCAAGTCTTACTCCTAAATTATCTACAAGTGTTATGATTTCTTGTGAATATATATGCAAACACACGCAGCCTCATATTTCAATAATAAGACTCTAATAAAAATAGATTAAGACAAGAAATTCAGAGTTAAGCAAAAAAGATGCAGTTACCAAGGGTTACAGTAAGGTCAAGCTCTATTTAGACTGTTTCTGAGTTAACTCTAATTTTGCTGACTTTGGCAGATGTGCCTCCAATTTTTCCATTATTTAAATGCAAAGTTTCATTTATTGAATTTGTTTTGTACATTATGATTCCACAGGGGGGAAACGGCTGCAAAATACCAAGCTGACTTAAGTTTTATCCAGCTTTCTTGCATGGAATGAATGCAATTCCATAGCTAATGTGTCGCCATTGAAGCAAACATATTGCCATAACTAATATGTTATCAGTACATCAAATCCAGTTCCATAACTCATTGCCAATCACTGAGAAGAATGCAGAACCATAACTAATACATTTTCATTGAAAAGGATGTAGTTCCATACCTAACATAATTACAGCTTTTACTTCTATGTACATCTATGACAGTGCTCTGTCCATATAAAGAATAATAATTGACTGTAGAGTGATGTTCATCTAGAAAAATGCCACAGCGCGCTGACAGACTATTCTATCTCGTGCGCAGGGATTATATTTGTCAGGGGAGAGGTTTTGCTAGGTCTCAGCCCTGACAATTAAATTCAAAGCCTGGGGAATATTCCCAGTAGGAGTGTGCACCCCCAAATGTGACAGACCAGGAAAATGTCAATCTTGGCCATTTCAGGATTAGAGACAAAATCCAGAAAAAAAGCCTAGATGGTTTATTTGTCTTTCATTAATAACTTTCCTGCCCCACCCCCTGTACTGGCCATTGTATCGATTAAATTGCAAGAACTCGTGTTTTATATTCAATTGTAGAGAGACAAGTTAGTCCAGTGGTTGGGTTGCTAGCTGGAAAACAGGGTGTGTTGCCCTGCTCTGACAAGCTCTGAGCTGGGAGACATGGCTTCTAGGGCAAGCTTGGGTCACGGCAATTCCTCTTCTTCTTCTTCTTCTTCTTTCATTTAGAAATGAAGCACTGTTCATCCGTATGTTGTTGTAATAGAGTAAGGGAAGGAACATCAGGCCTGGGGTCAAATGCAGCCCATATCTAGTTTTCATTTGGCCCCTTTCCAGTTCTTGGTTTTGACCTCTGAATCTGGTTCCTACCCCCAAGCACTGAAAGACTGAGCTCAGGATAAGGGAACAAAGTTGAAGGCATAGAAACAAGACTAGGGCACAGGTCCATGATCTGAATCCTTCTCTTTCTGGGTGCACCACTTAAGCACCTCACCCCCAACTTTTAGGTAGCTCTTGGAATTTGTATTTATTTTCAAGGTGACCCCCGGAGGGGAAAGGTTCCCCACCTCTGTAACAGAGGAATAATTGTGCCTCCTGTTGTCTAAAGGTTATAAATGGTTGGTGCCGCTGAGTACTAACTTAGTATCTGGAAGTCCTATTCCCAACTCTGCCATGGGTATTATTTAAAAAATCCATCCCATACAGCTGTTGCGGAGTTTAAATAATACATATTTTTGTGCTTGTTTTGAGCTATTTTGAAGGAATGTGTATGAATATAAGTGCCTATTAGTATTATTAGTCACTGGCCACTGAATTGATTAGTCTCTCTGTGCCTGAAACCTACATTATACTACTGATTTTCCTAAAAGTCCAGCTGTAGTTGTAGTAAGCTACTAATCTTTTCACACTTGTCAGTCATTCAGGTCTACAAGGCAGCCTTCTCTACCTCATATAAGCTTAAAGAACAGTCTTTGCCCAGTGCTTGTGATAGCCCAAGGATTGTTTTCTGCACGCATATTCAGGGGTGCAAATCACCCCAAAAAGGGAGGAAGAAAGCCCCATCCCTGCCTCCCACACCCAAAGTCAGGCACTTTCTCTAGCTTAGGATGGATTGCCTTTCATGTGTAATCCCACCTGATGCTTTTCCTAAATTTAGCACCATCTCCTACTCAACTGGGTTGCTAAATGAGCAACTAAACCCACCTGTCTGAAAGACCATCTCCTCCCCTATGCTCCATCATGATCCCTGCAGTCAGCTGAACGGTCCTCTTGCAAGTACTATAACTCCATCTGGCAAAGACACACAGAGAGATATTCTTGCTGGCTTCAAACTATGGAACTCCCTTCCCCTGTGGAGGTTCTTCAGAGCCCAAACATTTTCCAGAAGCAATGTAAGACCTATCTATTTGGCTACAAGTTTGGTAGGCGGGGATAGAGGGCAGGAAGGGCTGGCCTTAGAATTTGCAGGGCCCAGGGCAAAAATAAAGTTCAGGGCTCCCATTGCCCTGAATTCCATAGCCCTACTCCTTTAACTCCTTCCTGCAGGGCCCTGATTCCCCACCCGGTGAGGTGGGGAAGGGCCATGGAGGAAGTAGTCAACCTGGGGGATGAGTGTTGCAGGTGGGGAGAGGGCTGTCACAAAAAAAATAACCCATCTTGGGGTTTTAGAAGTTCTGATCCTGAGCCTCCTTGCAGAGCCCCCTCCAGCCACAGGACCTGGGCTGTGGGCCGTACTGGCCCTGGGAGTAGGGGGGTTGGAGTTTTCATGGGGATTTTTTATTGTATGTATATGTTATAATTCTTATATGCCTGAACCTTCATGATAGGGAAGGATATAAATAAACAGCCTCGTCCAAAGTATTATAGGATTTTAAGAGGAATTCATCCTATTCAGCACTTACATGGCACTAGACATGTGCAAAACCCAGCAAAGATACTAGTTCATCAGCTCAAGAGACCTATGTAACAGTCCTCTTCCACTCACTGAGATTAATGGCCTCCCATTGAATATAATGGCATACACCCCAAATATAATTCAGCAAAGATGAGTTTGTGTGTGTACACATTTGGGATCGACAGTCTCTTCTATTCTCATCTGCCTCCTACCCGACACAATGGGTGGGGAAAACTCTTTCGAAGTTCATCTGATTTCACCCTATCTTCTCTCCTATGACTCAGCCCTGTTTAAAAGCTTGTCCTGGCTTTGCCGTATGCATGCATACAGCTAAAGGAACACTCACCAGCACTGTAGGGGGGTTTATAAACGAGATGATAGCCGGCTGGAGTCTCTGTTGAGTCCGTGCAGCCCCCAGTCACGTTTTAGCATATAGAACTAGTAAACGGGCAGCCCCCCCTGCATGTATTTCATGTGCTGGTGGCAGTCACTACTAGTGGCACTGGTGCCACTCAGTGCTTTCCTTCTCCCCAGTCCTAGCTCTGTTGGAAAGGAGGATCATGGCCAGGCAAGGCTTCTTCCCTGGCCATGACCCCCCCTTTCTATCCGAAGAAATGCTAGTGCACTCTCCCAACGGAGAGGCAGCTGCTAGAGGAGAGCATGATTGTACTTTCTCAGAGTGAGGCAGGGGATGCAGGAAGAACCTTTTCCAGAGGATCTGTACCTGCAATCCTCTCCCTGTTTGGGAAAGGAACCCGAGGGGGAAAGCTCCTTTAGAGGATCCACAGGGCTCCCTTTCCCAAGCAGAGTGCAGTGTGCAACCTAATTAACAAGATGCGGCCACCTAGGACACATTAGCACACACTGGCCCCCATGGTGGGCCTGCAAAGTCCCTGGACGATGCCATGGGTGGGGGGTGAGTGGGGGTTTCTGGTGAACACCTAATAGATGGGCAGGCAGACACCCACCTGGTGGGTGCTGATGAGGGATATCGTCTGATTTATTTTCACCCTAACTCTCCTAGCCTTGCTCACACTATAAAGTGTGCGGTGGAGAGATCAATAATGGTGTGTAATAGAGACATCTACTGGTGAAGCGCATGAACTGAAAGTGTGAATGCATTTCTCATAGCAGGGGACTTTTGACTGCATTCACAAGACTCTTTTCCGAGCTGTACTGTGGGAGTTAGCATTCTTGTGCATTTTAATTGTTCCCATTTTCCCTTCCCTGCTTCAACGGTTTCCTCCCCCTATTTATAATAGGTATCCCATTATTATGTGTTTTTTGTTTTGTTTGTTTTTCTTGTCAATAGTGCATTGTCCCAACCAGGCAAGTAGTGAGAGATTCATCCCCAGAGGGGATGTTGGTGGGCGAGGGCTTGGGGAACCTGGGAGTGGTTGAGTCTCCTCTTGTAGGGGGGATTCGCCCTCCCATGGTCTCTCAGGTGCAGAGTCTGGGTGTGCTCCTCGATTCACGGCTCAGCTTGGAATCTCAGGTTGTGGCCGTGGCGGGGAGTGCGTTTTGGCAGTTACATCTTGTCCGGGGGCTTCGACCGTATCTCTTGGACTCTGACCTCGCCATTGTCATCCATGCCTTCATCACCTTGAGGCTGGATTACTGCAGCGCACTCTACTGCAGCCCAAGAAGCTGGTCCGGAGGCTGCAGCTGGTGCAGAATGCCACAGCCCACCTCCTTACGGGGGCGGGATGCAGGGAGCACATGATACTTGTGCTCCGGGCTCTGCACTGTCTGCCTATAAAGCACCGGGCCAGGTTCAAGGTGCTGGTTTTGACCTTTAAAGCCCTTCACGGCCTGGGCTCTGCCTATCTGTGGGATCGCCTCACTCCCCATGTGCCCGTGCGACCCCTGAGATCGTCTGTGGGAGCTTTTTTGGAGGTTCCCCAGGTGAGGCGGGTGGCCACCGATGTTAGATCTTTTTCGGTGACTGTCCCTGTGCTGTGTAACTCGCTCCCGGAGGAGGCTCGGTTGGCCCCCACTCTCCTGTCATTTCGACGTTTGTGTAAGACCTGGCTGTTCTGCCAGGCTTTTGGCAGGGGTTGGGGGGGGGGATTTGTTTTTTTTTTTCTCCCGCATATGGGATTTAAATTTTAAATTGCTTTTATTGTTTTAATTTGTTGTTTGCCGCCCCGAGTTGCCCTGTGGGTAGGAGGGGCGGGATAAAAATCTTTTATAAAATAAATAAATAAAATAAAATCACCTCTATCCCCTCCTGCAACCGTTAAAGCAGACTGATAGGAGGATTAATCCCTTCATACGTTACAAGAAATGCCTGTAATTGATTTAGATCCATTGTTAAACCTTACTTTCTAGCTTATCCTCTGGGGATACACATTTACACCTGGTGTATCCTTCCTGCGACCTAGCCCATTAAAAAATAAAGCAGAAGGAAGGTTTTTTTGCATACTAAGCATCTTTTGTGAATGTAGCCAAAGTCAAGCAGGGCACAGAGGCTGCAGTTCAAGCTATGGCTGCAGGTGATTTCCTGCTGTAAGATTTTCACCTCACCATTCAGAAACTGTCTAAGTGATGAGAAACCTTCTGACACTAGAGGTCCCATCCTAGCCCTATTTAAGTCAATGGGATTTCAGTGGAGTCAGGATTGCTCTCTACAGCTAGATTTTTGTGAATTAATTTTGTTTCGTTAAATCCATAAATTATCCTTTCTTTCCTTCCTTGGTGCTTACCACTATTGCTGAAATGGCTACCAAATCCACAGTTAATATCTGATATTTCAGATAGTTTGGCAGTTATCTGGCAATTAACCGGTTACCGCGGAGGTTAACCGTCAAACTGGAATACCGGATATTATCATTAACTGAATTACCACATTACTGAACCAGGTCTGGAGAGAGGGAGGGAGTTAGAAAAAATGGGCAAATGGTAAAGCAATAAATGGAAATTTGGTAAATGTAATCCGGGTAACTGAATATCCATAAGACGCTAACCAGATACCATTCGGCATCCAAACGGATACTGTCTATCCCAATATCCAGTCAGATAACAGCAGTGGATACTCTGTTCAGCTGCACTTACCACCTCTACAATGATGCTATCAGATGTTTTCAGATCACTCTTTAGTTAAGCTGTACAAAGGAAATTGTTTGGACTTCCACGAGCCAGTGTTTGAAACTCACATCAGCTCAAAGGAGATGGCTGTAAACTGAAGGCTCTTAGTGAAAGAATAAAGCCTTTTTGACAAAAAATAAAAATGCTTAAGGCATTTTAGAAAGAAGCCATTAGGTCAGCCAGCCCATCCACTGTCTGGTGCAGAACTGATCCCTACTACCCTTAAAAGATTTCTCTATGTGAAGCAAATAAAATGGAAACTGCAGTTTTCATGCTGGCTTTTTCTTTGACCCTTCTCTGAGCATAAAGTCTGAAACATTTGTCAGGCTTACCACTCATCTACTAAGAGTTGACATGATCTCTTTAAAGCTCTTTTCACTTAGTGCTACATTGTGTTAAACCTGTGCCATGCTCCTGGAAGGGACAGACCTGTTAGGTTGATTATGCTACCTAGCCTGTCTATTACATTCATGCCTATCAGCCTTTCCTCTTAGTTTGTTGGCAAGAATATTGTTCCTGAGGGACAAGCTGAAGCATTTGGACCATTAAGAGGCCAAAGAATATTGCAATGCTGATACTTTTATGCTCCAACACTGACTTTTAGCACATATTTAGCCCTCCAGTCCAGGTAATTTCCTCGCATGCGTGGGACATGTGAGTAAACAAGCAAAAGATTGAAGAGTGGATGTGGTCTATAGCCTGACTAACAGACTCAAATAGTAATATACAAATCACTGCATCCTTTACAAGCTAGATAACAAACCCAAGTTACACGAGTTCTGCACTGCCTATGAAGGAAATGGTTGGTTGCCCTGTGCTTGGAAGGTCACCCATCAATAGTGTTAGTAAATACTCTGGGCAGAGGGCGTTTTCACACAAGACACTCTCCATCCACTACCCATGTTGCAGGGCTGTAGCGTTGCCCTGTATCAGGCTGTAGGCAGCCAGTACAGAGAATGGAGCGCTAGTATAATGTACTCTCGGTGATCCATCCCCATAAGGAGATGGGCCGCCGCATTCTGCACCAGCTGCAGACTCCAAACCATTATCATGGGTCGCCCCACGTAGAGCGCGTTACAATAGTCCAGTCTTGAGGTGATGGAAGCATGGATGATGGTGGCCAGGTCAGAGTCCGAGACATATGGCCGAAACTGCCGCACAAGATGTAACTGGCGGAACACGCTCCTCACCACAACACCATCCCCCGGACATCCAAACTCATGTTCAACGGCATGCGATTCAGACATGGGGTCCCCTGATCATGAACCACCTCACCACCTACCTGGAGGACAGTGAGGGGGGCAGGCACCAGTCCCGTCTTACAGATCGAGCACACCCCCCAGATGGACCATAATTCCCCCACCCCATCACGACCCCAGTGGCTGCGGTCCTCCCCCCAAACAGCCCCCCCGCCCCCCGGGTGGTTGACCCCTCTCTCCATGACTGCTCTAACCAGCCAGCAAGGGAGATCCCCACCCCCTCAACTCCTCCCTACCCCCCCCCCGGTGAGAGCAGGGGGTACTCAAAATTCCGCTCATAAGGGTCATAAACTCCCCTCTCACTGGGGAAAAAGATGGGTGGAGAGTGTCTTGTGTGAAAATGCCCAGAGTGATGAGAGGTATGCTATCTATTGATCAAATAATTAATCAGTCCACATATATCGACTGATCCCAGGTCTGCTGGCCTTCTGCCGGGCCTGTAAGACCTGACTGTTCCTCCAGGCCTTTGGGGAAGGGAGTGTGTAGGGTGGGGGAGGAAGGGGGGGTGTTAGTTTTTCACTATTATTAGCTTATTTAACTGGTTTTAGTTTCCCATTTTGTCTGTTTTTTACTGTATTTAATTGTTTTAAAATGTGCAAGTTGTGAACCGCCCCAAGCCGTCTGTTGATGGGAGGAGGCGGGATATAAACATTAATATAAATAAAATATCGCAATCGATCTGGGGCCATGCAGCGTATTGTGTTTGTAACTGTGGTCTCTCGGAGCTTCATAACAGCAGCAGCAGGAAACAGAACTCACTCTGTTTTCAAAGTACAATTCTCTCATTAAGATCAAGAAAATTCTCTCACTGCTACTGGTATAAGAACAAGAAATGGAGATAAAGTAGTTCAGAGGACACCCTTAGTGGAGTCGTTACTGTTGTTGGCGAGAGTATACAAACCTTTGTGCCACACAGGGCCATTCCTCAGTCATGTAACAGGGCAGAGCTACGTGTAACAAGCATGAGCTGTCTTGTATGTATGGGATGGCTTCTCTGTAGAGACAGGCAGTTTGCTTTATTTAAGGCTGGTGGAAAACCAGCAATTCTGGAGTATGAGTCCTCTTACCGCAGAACAGAAAGAAAACCAGTAGTGTCCCTTGCCCCATGCTGACCTGTGACCGTAAGTTTCCACGGAGTGCTCCTAGCCTTTATAGGGACCAGACTGATACTACTTGTTCAGCTACAAAGACATAGCTTGACTTTGGAAAGCTGAAGCGAGAATATTATGTTACCTCGGCAGTCTTGTCTTCTGTGCCCCTGCTGCCTTTTGGGGTTCCTGACTTCAGTAAGCAGTGAATCCCACAGTCAATTCTGTACTAGCAGCACCAGCTGAAAAGCACCCACCAGAAAAATCTCCTAATGTCTGGCATCTGGGCTCCCTTCGGCCAATTCCAGGCGCATGGAGCTTGTAGGCATGTGCCTTCTGCTGGGTAAGTGGCTGTCAATACCAGAGGTCCTGGAAGGTGAAACAGGAAAGAGCCACAAACAGATCATCATGTAGCCAGGCACCGGGAGGCAGAGGCAGTGGCCCGCAGACCATGGCAATAGGCAGCCAAAGACAGCCAAGCCAAGTTTGGGAGAGATTAGCCCCACAAAGTTCTAGTTAAATTGCATCCATGGTTCAGACCTTTCTACTTTTGCTATTAGTGTAGGCAGTTTTGCAAGGTGTGTATATTTTATTCCATCAGAAACTGACCCAACATCACTAAAAAGTCAGCAACAGGGAGCTACAGTTCCGATACTTTATGTCATGGAGCCCATGGATCCTCCCCTGCCCAGTTCTGGGATTCTGACACAAGGATGAGCTCCAGCCTGACCCTGCCACCTGCTAGGGTTCAGGAAGCTCTTTTTATTATTATTATTATTATTATCAAACANGGCAGCAGCGGTTCTGAACGGGTGTGCTCAGAAGGGCTCCGGAGCCCGGATCTACGCCATGGATCCATCCCGTGCCCTTGTACGCATGCTCTCCTCTCTGAACCCATCTTTTGAGTGTTCGAGGGTGGGAGCTAGGGCCAGAGACCAGATCCAGGAACAGAAAAGGAGTCAAACAGAAACTAGCTGTGGGTCACATCGGGCCCTCAGACCTGAGACTCCCCAACCCTACTCTAGCAGCTATTTGAGTTCCGCTGGAAGGACCACCATGTGCTTTTGGAATAGAAGCATCAACATTCTCTCTTCTTCTGCCATAAGTGTTTTGAGTGGCCAACATGGATGGCATTGTGCAAACTGTGACATTCGCAGCTAGCACTGGTTTTGTCATGTGTATCATTAATGAAGCATTCATTGAGGAAAACTACTTGACTGGAATACTCCCAGCTCAACTCGGACAGAGAGCAGATTCTGTATAAAGCAAGATTTAAATATCTACCTGCTAGTAATAACAGTCCAATGCAGACTGAATGACAACACATGGTATAGCAGGTGAGACTGGTATTAGTAATTCATTTGATTTATTTAGTTATGTGGCCTGCTCTGAACAGAGCAGAAAGTCACTGCGCAAATTACCCCACTACCTTTTTTTTCCTTTCTTGTTTTAAATTTTCTTATAAACACAGCAAAACAAAATAGACTTTATTAAAATTAAGCATGTTAGCACCTCAGTGTAACCTGGAAAAATGTAAGAGTCCAACAGCTAACCCGTCCAGCTATCCAACTGATCCTGAAGTGCAGTCTGATAGTAGAAAACCACCCTGCATTTACAACATGCACACTGCAATCGCTCTTAGCCAGCTAGGATGGACCTTGATTACAGCATGAGAGATGGAATGACACCGTGCTGCCCTGTAATCTGGATGGAAGAATAAACAGCAAAGATCTGCTTGACTTAACGTTACTTGAGTCAGACACACTGTGGCAAGAGTCTGCCAGCCCTTCCCTCACTGGAATGAGCTGTACTGAAATAGGCAGCTGTACTGGATTGGAAAAAATAAGTTAATGAAATAATGGTACATGGTGGGGGTTTTTTACAACATGAATAGATCTCTAGTATCCTTCACCCATGGGTCCAAGTCAGTACAGAGCATAGAACTGACAGATTACATGGTATTTACTGGGCCTCACAGAGCAAGCCGGACACTGTACATAGGAACAGCTGCCATACACCTGCACATCCTTCAGACTTAAGTCACGCCCACTATATGGATAGAACAACTTCAGTGGTTGGTCAGCTTGAAGTTAGCCAGCATTAAAAAAAAACTGAGCAGTTCCAAAGTAAAGATGTTTTGACTTAGAAAATATATATAAAATCTAATAAAACCTGCAGTCCAAGAATGGACTCTGGTTGTAAGAGAAACACCCCAGAAACCTAATCTGTCCCTTGCCACTAACTTAGTTGAAATGGGCATTCACCGGTGTATTTATAGGGCATGCGGAAGTGTGCCCCACAAAGGTGCATGAGCCAAATGCCAAGCACAAGCATCAAGCCAGAGCTACCAGGAAGCACCAGATCCCCACCCCACCCCCCAAGCACAGACCCACCAACAGCCAGGGTGCCTGCACACTTGACAGAGGGTGGGGGAACTGCGGCGATCGCAAATCATGTCAGGAGGACCACGCGAAGCCCCGCCCATGCGCATCGGCCCCCAGCCCACCCCCGCCGCAAGCCCAGTGACAAGGCTGGATTTTCAGCTATCTCTTGCCACTGAAACCACGGTGGAAATGGGCCAAAAGCCAATGCATATGAGCGAAACCCCACGCAAACTGACGACCACAGTAGTCATTACCCCACCTCCCGTCCCGCACGCACCCCAAATCCCAACAGCCCCACTCCCCCGGGGGACCTAGCACCCCCACACAGCTCCAATCCGATGCCCACGCTCAGTGCCCAAGATCGACTCGCACACCTCCACAGCGTACACCTCAGCATGCCCTATGCAAGCGCCCTAAGATGCCGGAAAAAAAGTGGTGTTGTCTTATAAGAAGTACATACAAAAGTGAGAGTGTGGGAGTCCCCTCTCCATAATGACTCTCATTTTTTATGTGACTTTCAGTTAATGCTCATAAAAATATACAATTCGTAACCGGTTATAATCAGAGTGTACAGCTTCTCCTTTAACTTTATTCAAGTCTTCTTAGTCGTGGCTTGCAACACTGTGTAATATTCCAATTCCCAACTGCTGGATGTGCAAACTTATTTGGGAGGCAATAGGATATGCTAAGTCACTGGAAACAAGTCTCCCTTTTGACTTTACCCAAGTATAATCTCAGGCCTTATGAATGCAGAAAGATATGTCACATTGCTTCAGTTACATTAGAGGGAGACAAATATTTATGTCAGTGAAACAAACTGTAATGAATACCAACAGTTCATAAAGCCATAGGATTTTGGCAAAGACAGAATAGGTTTACCAATGCTAAGCTCACTACAGCAATCTGTGCAGTGTAGAGGTGCGCTGACTTACACATGACAGCAGCTCTCATTAGTAGCAAGGGATTCTCGGATACCTTAAATGGCTAACTCCCACTGTGCCAGTACTTTTATGAAGAAGCAAATCGCACTTGTGGGTTTGTAAAGTTCTTCACATGCCTCTGCTAAAGGAGATCACACGCTACTGTTTTTCACTTCTCTGAAGGAAGAACGCAGGTAGTGACCATAGTTTCTACGTGTGCTGTACCAGGCAGTAGTGTTGCTACTACCCACATGAACATTGTACTAAATCTCAATTGCCTGCGGTCACTGTTCGACATCCACTTGGTGAAACATTGAGCGGGTCTAAAGCAGAGACGTCTTGCCACTGTTGCCAACACTGGCTTGGCTCCGCTAGAGTCAGAAAGGGGTGTGGAGGGGAGGGGTGAACCCCTGTGCAGAGTAGCCACTGGCCATGAGCGGCAGGGCTCAGACCCCAGCTGGGTAAGGTACTCTGGACTGGTCCAGCCGTGCGGGCAAGGCTACCCTAGCTAGCACCAGTGGGGAAAGCCCCCCAGTGCCCATGGGGTCAAGCTGAGCAGCTGTCTCTTATACACATCTAGATGTGTATAAGAGACAGGTAGAGAACAGGCGGCGAGGGTCCCGAGAACAGGACTCAATGCGGGAAGCATAGAAGTGTTGTCTAGCAAGGGAGATAGCGGAAGTAAGGGTGGAGAGACAGAATTCTTTCCACCCAGGAATTACTAGAGGGCCTTCTGGAGCGAGCTATCGACACACCGATCCTGGGGTAAAGCATTAAGCAAATCTAAGGCCAGGGTTTCCAGTGCCATGCACTTGT
Organism: Sphenodon punctatus; assembly: GCA_003113815.1. NCBI lineage: Eukaryota > Metazoa > Chordata > Lepidosauria > Sphenodontia > Sphenodontidae > Sphenodon > Sphenodon punctatus. Next base: position 547,269 of record QEPC01006282.1, read on the forward strand.
GGGAAGCTTGCCACCTTGGGCTGAGCTTCAGGCCTTTCACTCTTGCCCTAGCCTTATCCTCTGCTCTCTCTGAGACACTTCCCTTGCTGGGCAAGTTCATGGGCTGGAGGACTGTCCCTTCAGGGCAACAGGCACAGAAAGCGAGATCCGGCGTATACGTCTGGAGTAATAACACAGACTAACCAGGGTGTCAGCTTTCCCGAACAAACTTTACTAGGGGAAGGGTAGCAGCAAGAGATCAGGTAAAGGTTCAGAGAAACACAAAGCAGGTCAGTTGTAACAGAGCTGGGATCTTGGTAGGCGACTCCTCTTCCTTAGTACTGCTCAGCTGGCCATGGAAGGGTCCATTCCAATACTAAGCCAGCTCTCCCAAGCTGCACTCCATCCACCCTCCGTTAGGGCAAATCCCCCAGGCAGCTCCCACAACTTTCTCCACTTCAGATGCCAGTCTCCCCAGCCAGACAAGACTTGGGGATTTTAAAGTTAATTCACCACCCCCATCCTAGGTTATTGCTCTGCCCTTTGAGCATGCCCAGAGCCCCAAGCTAAACCCAAATGACATTAGTCCTGCCATATGCTTTTGTTTATATCAAAACAGTCCTTTGTTTCTCCAGGATGGCTGCGGATGAGGCTGGTCAGAGCCAGCTCCAAGCAATAAAAAAAAAGAGCTAGGAGTTGTCGCCCTCATCAGGTAGCAAGAGTGACTCTGTATGTCGTGCAGGAAATAAGTGCGGCCTTAGAAGAATTCAGTGCAATTCTATGGAATACCCTTCTGGACAGGAAATCTCTTAACAGGCAGGTGGAATTTGAAGGATCCAGGACTGTACTGCATATGTCACCAAGAAACAACTCTTTGCAACTAAGAATGAGTAACGAGAGGACTGCCTGTGAAACTTCAGTCTATTCGCTCTACACAATCTTGGTCTGTTGTCAACTCATGTGCTACACGTTTTAGGAACAGGGGCATGTCAGATTAAGCTCTGCTGACATGCTGTGTGTAGCGAGCCCAGCAATATCCCCCTTTCTTTCTACTGTGCTGCAGCTCTTGTTGATCTGAACAAGTACAACTTGAAGGTGACTTAGGTCTAATGGGACCATTGTTTCCTACTCCAGCTGCTGCCTATTCCTCAGGTGGAGCAATAAGATTCAGTAGGGTCTTCAGGAGTTTTATTCCCATGCTCCAGAATGACCACTGCAGGATGTCTCTTTCAAGATAAAAGCATTCAGCGGGAAAGAAGTTTTATCCTGAAGTTTCTTCAGCCACTACTCAGCTAAGCTTGAGAAGAGTAGGCCCTCCCCCAGGCAAAGACTTTTCAAATAAGGAAACCTTTTGGAAGATTAAATTTCCACTCAGGACTCAGCAAAAGCACAGACAGCTACAGATTAGAATACTCCATCTATCCAAGATTGTTCTCTATCGGCAAGTATGGAAAGAAGTGTTGTGGCAGAAAACTAGACTGGGAGTCAGGAGAGCCGTTGCCCCGCACCAAAAACTGAAAATGGCCATGTAATTGCATGTTTCCAGCTACTGTGGCTTTAAGAAAAGTATCTGCATCGTGAGACTTATGAGAAAATTAAGAGTTGGCAAGACTGGTGTATCCACAAACTGGTTTGATACCATGATAAAGTTCCCTCATTAACTATTTCCTCAGGCACTTCAATGCCAGCCTGAAGGGACCTGCCTATTTTGAGAGGGAGGAGAGTTCAATTTCCATAACTGTCCAGTGCTTAGCCACTCGACTAAGCCTAATAACTGGGGAACAACAGCTTGCTATGGGGACATGTGTTCTCTATTAACTAGACTGACCCCAACTCATCCTCGAGTCCCCTGATGGTAACTACTTCAGCCACTATCTGAGACTGATTTGAGATGGTGACCTAAAGGTAAAATGCTTCCTATCCCAATCACCAGTCCCTTCAGCTACGCACTGTACAGAATAAAAGGTCATTTGGGGCAGCGATTGCCGTGGCATTTCTGAAGGGCACAGGAAGACCTAGGCTGAACAGCATGATCTGTCCCACATCGCCTTAAATGCAGAAGAGGCTACGGGGAAAGTTTGTTTTTTTAAAAATGCTGCTGGAAATTTTCAAAGCTGTTTCCTTCTGAACAGCTTCCAGCTGGCACCCCTCCTCACCTATACGCCAGCCCTCGAGGGACAAGGTGACGTGCAGTACAGCAGGGAGCTTGGGTAGGTCTGCCAAGGAGGAAGCAAATGCTTCTCCGTAAACTGCTCCCACCCACAACTCTGCTGCCTCTTGCTAACAGTAGCCTCAGGAAACCAAGCAAATCCAAAATTAGCCATCATTTGGACATGTCCCTGGGAGGCCCTACAGTCCCTTCCTGTGTTTGCCCGGCCTCACTAGCAAAGCACGGCATTTTCACAAGGCCTATAATTAGTCCTACTCTGCATGAGCTTGGTCGCACAGTTGGATGCTCTTGCATGCAAATTTTACATTACAGATCAAATGGGAAGATTTTGCTTATCGAGTCCCTACCCTCTGCTTCTGTAAGGATGTTTTTAAACCCTAGCCTTCATAGCAGAACTTCCCATAAATGTTGCACACTGAAAAATGTGTGGAATCCTTTTTGTCTCTCCATGGCATCTCATTGCTTTTACCAGGCAGGTGTCAGTCTCACTGTGACAGTGCAGTCATGGGCCAATAGTGAACCAGTCAGAACCATGTGGTGGCAGCTTGGCTTATGTAAAACAAGCTAGTGGATCTAAAGAAAACAGCTGGGAGTCTGGTGTCTAAATGGCAAGTCTCCACATCACAAAAGTTTTACCTGTTGGGTAGGGATGGCCAAGAGAAAATAGCACCTGCCAAAAACGGTGGTGGTGGCGGCAGCAGGGCTCTCAACCGCTTTGGTGGTGGGGATAAGCTTGAACTGACCGAGGAAGGTGACCGGTAAGTGGTGGTGCAGGGTTTCAAGGTAGGAGTAATGTGGGTGAAGAACTGGTATTAGTTACAGTGTGTTGCACAACACCAGGATCAGAGAGCCAGATAGGAGGTTATTGCAAAAAATGAAGTGGGACAGAGCAGACAGTGAANGCGGGGGAGAGCGCTGAGTCAAGTGCAGACCTGCTGCCACCCCAGCCCGGCCTCCTCGCAGGGGAGGAGAAGGGAGCTCACTGACGGGAGGGGCCTGCCTGCCTGGCCATGGGAGAGGGCGGGCGGGGGCGGCGGCCAGTTCCACTTCTCCCTTAGTTCCTGTCCCCGCGTCCGGCTCAGAGGCCGTGCCGCTTGCGGGCGCCCCCCGCGGCGCTGGCCGCGTGCAGCAGCCGGTCCTTCTCGCGGATCTCCTCGCGGAGCTGGGCCTCGGCCAGGCGGAGGCGGCGGATGCTGCCCTTCATCTCCTTCATCTTCACCTCGAGCAGCGCGATGATGTCCCGCTGCTCGTTCAGCTTGCGCAGCAGCTCCTCCGAGGTGGTGTCCGAGGAGAGCGAGTAGGAGTGGTCTAGGGGCCCGCCCTCGCCGGGCGGGGGCTCTTCGCCCAGCGCCGCCGCCGCCTCCTGCTGCTGCTGCTGCTGCCCGAGCTCCACCTGCACCGTCAGGTCGATGGGCTTCACGTCCTCGGGGCCGGCTCCCGGCGGGGCCGGGCCAGGGCCAGGCTCCGCGACGGCGAGCAGCACCGGGACGGCGGGGGCCGGGGCGCGCGAGGCGGCGGGGCGGGGGCGCGCGGCCCGGGCCCCCTTGCGCTCGTTGACGCCGCGGAGCGGGAAGATGGTGGGCACGCGCACCAGGTAGGACTTTCGGCCGCCGGGGAAGTGCTCGGAGCAGACCCGGTGCCCCGTGGTGGGCTGGAAGGTGCTGAAGCAGCCGCTGACCCCGGCGCGAGACACGTTCTTCAGCCAGAGGCGCCGCAGCTCCGCGTCCTTGGGGAAGGTGTAGAAGTGCAGCGCCTTGTCCCGGTGCGAGTTGTTGTAGCAGCCTGGCACGCAGCACGTGAACCCGGGCATCCTCCCGGCCCGCCCGGACTACAGCTCCCACAAGGCCCGCGCGGCCTCCCGCAGCCCGACAACGCCGCCAACAACGCCAACGCCTCAGGAACCGGAACTACCTGACCCACCCTGCACCGCGGCACAGCCGACGGGACTACGCTCCCCACAAGGCCCTGCGTGCTAGTGGAGGCTACCCGGCCCACAATGCACGGCTGAGGGGATTACGTTCCTCACAAGACCCTGCGTGCTAGCTGAGGGGACTACGTTCCCCACAAGGCCTTGCGTGCTAGTGGGGGACTACCCGGCCCACAATGCACGGCTGACGGGACTACGTTCCCCATAGGGCGCTGCGAACGAGTGGAACTACTTGGTCCACAATGCACTGCGGTAGAGCCGACAGGTGTTCACAAGCTCCTGCGGCGCACAGTGCTCCCTACAAGGTACCCCTTCACCACTAACTTTTTTTGACGGCGACGGCCCCATTACCTACTGGTTTTAGAAGGCTGCGGTAGGGTTGCCACCTATGCCAATTTTTAAGGAACACTTATGAATAATACATGCTGACGCCAGTGCAGGCCATGCAACATGTATTTTTCATAAGTGTTCCTTAAAAATTGGTATAGATGGCAACCCGGGGGGTATGATTTCCTTCCCCCCCCCCCACCTTTTTGCTTATAATTTGAACCCTGAAAAAGTATAGACAAGCGTGAGCCTGAGAAGTTTATCCTCTAATCTGTCTTGGAAGGTAATTGTGGCGGTGAAGCCCAGCTCACAAGTGGCCCCTCTGCATGAGCATCTGCTAGCTCGTATGAACTTGTCTCAATGAGGGTTTGGCATAGAGAGGGTTGTCTCAGCACAAGTATTTTTGCAGTGCAGGCCAGCAAGCCCACAGAGGCAAGGCAGGAGTGAGGAGAGGCTGCTGTGGTAGAAGGAGCAAGGAGAACGAAGCAAGAAACAAAATCTGCAAATTAGATTGAAGTTGGAGGCAAGAGGAGGTGGGGAGGAAGGTTTTGAAGGTACGAAAAAAATACAAAAAATAATACTGCAGACGTAGCAAAGCCAGGTGATTTCTCCAGCCCCAGGAAGGCTCACAACTTGTTGCTGTTTCGAGGCCGGAGAGAGGCGTGTCATCTGCCTCCTGTTCCAGTGACGGTCTGCCGTTCCACTCATCGCAGCGTTGCAACATGCTGGCACTCATCCATTGTTCCTGCCCTCCTGCAGCTACTGTCTGGTCTGTTTCAATGTACTTCTCCTCCCTTGACTCCAAAACTCCCCCCTTGGAGCAACACTCCTCTCCCCTACCACCCTACACCTCTACCTCCCCATAGCCCTGCCCCACACAATCCCTCCTGCAACCTAATCCCCATTCCTTGTCTCCCCCCATCTCAACTGCCTTTCTCTTGTGCCTTGCGGAGCTGCCACTTTTCCATCCATAAAGCTCCTTTCATCCATGACCTGTTCCTGAAACCTGGATTTTCTCCTGTAATGCTGCCACTCCTGCTGCCCTTGCTCTTGGTGGTCTCAACTTCACCCACATGCCATGCTCTGAAGATCATGGTGGTGGTGTTGGCCTGCTCCTCGCCAAATCTTGCCAGTTCCAACCGCTTGCTGCCCCTCCCTCTCAATCCTTCTCTTCCTTTGAGGCCCACTGTGTTTGGCTCTACTCATCCCTCCAGGTCCGTGTGGCTGTCATCTACTGCCGCCACCCCCACCCCCGGCTCTCCCACTCTTTTCTCTCTGACTTTGATGCATGGCTTACCTACTTTCTGTCCGATGATAATATTCCCACCCTCATTCTTGGAGACTTCAATATCCACGAGGACACCCCCCTCTGACAGTGCTGCTTCCCACTTCCTCTCTCTGACCTCTTGGTTTGACCTTCACACACCGTGATGGCCACTCCCTTGACCTAATCTTATCTAAAAACTCCTCTCTCTTGGATCTCTCCTTCGATGCCCTTTCTGTCTCTGACCATCACCTTGCTTCGTTCCATCTTTCCTACTCGTCCCCACCTGTCTCCTCAGCTTCGCGCTCTTTCCGTGATATTCAGTCCATTGACCCTCTTGACTTGGCTTCCTCCCTCTCCCCTCATCTGTTGCCTCTACCACCTGCTTAGGCTCTGTCTCCATCTTTAACTCATCCCTTTCTTCCACCCTTGACTCCCATGCTCCCCTTTCCTGCCGTCCTATCTGTCGCATAAACCCACGTCCCTGGCTCACCCCTACCATCCGCCGCCACAGATCCTGCTCTCGAGCTGCCAAGTGCCTCTGGCAGAAGTCTCATGAATTTGCTGACTTTCTCCACGTTTGCGCTCTCTGTGTTAGCGATGCCCTTTCCCTTGCCAAAGACCACTATTACACAATGTTAATTGAATCCGAGTCCCACAACCCACGCTGTCTCATCTCCACATTTGCTTCCCTCCTGAAGCCTCCCTGTCCTCCCCTTCCTCACTCTCCGCACAGGATCTGCTCCACTTCTTCAACAGCAAGATTGATAAACTCTGCCTTGCAATCTCTTCTCAACCCTCTCCCTCCTCCACCTCATTCCCTGATGTCCCCCCACCTGCCTCTCTTCTCCTTCTCCCCAGCTTTTCTTGATGAAGTCACCTCCCTACTCTCTTCATCCAACCCCATCACTTGCCCCCTTGACTCCATCTGCTCTCACCTTTAATGTCAATTGCCCACATCGCTGCGCCTTCTCTGCTGCATATCATCAATCTTTCCCTATGTTGGATCATTTCCATTGGCCTTCAAACACGCTACCATTTTCCATATCCTTAAGAAGGCTACTCTTGACCCCTCTGACCCTTCCAGCTATCGCCTCATTTTGCTCCTACCCTTTGCTTCCAACCTCCTGGAACGAGCTGTTTACATGTGCTGTCTGGACTTCCTCTCTTCAAATTCCTCCCTTGGCCCCCTCCAATCGGGCTTCCACCCTCTCCATTTGCCTGAGACTGCCCTTGCCAAAATAACACATGACCTTCTCTTAGCTAAGTCTAAAGGGCTCTACTCTGTTCTTGTCCTCCCGATCTTTCTGCTGCCTTTGACACTATGAGTCATAGGGTGAAAACAGACATGACGCTAACCACCCTTTAACCACCTTTGGTGGTTATTTATGCATGTTGCAGGGCTGTATTGGTGCCCTATGCAGCTCTGCAACATGCATAAATAACCACCAAGGGTGGTTAAAGGGTGGTTAGCGTCATGTCTGTTTTCATTCATAGTCTCCTCATGAACTCCCTTGATTTCCAGGACGCTGTTCTCGGCTGGTTCTCTTTGTATCTCTTGCACTGCTCCTTCAATGTTTCTCCTGCTGGTACCTCCTCTACCTCACTTACCCTCTCTGTGGGAGTTTCCCAAGGTTCTGTCTTGGGCCCTCTTCTCCCTTCACACTCTTTCTGTGGGTAAGCTCATAGAAACCCATGGCTTCCAGTATCACCTGTATGCTGATGACACACAACTCTCTCTCTCTCCACACCCACACTCTCCCCCTCCGTCCAGACTCGTATTGCTGACTGTCTTGCTGACAGCTCTGCCTGGATGTCCCGTTGCCAACTCGAGCTTAATATGGCCTAGACTAAACTCCTCATCTTTCCCCCGAAATGCTCCCCTCCTACTTCCCTCTCAATTTCCATTGGGGGAATTACCATCCAGCCGGTCCCTCACGCCCGTAGCCTGGGATTCATCTTCGACTCCTCCCTCTCCTTTTAAGCCTCAGATCCAGGCTGTTGCTAAATCCTGTCGTTTCGCCCGGTACAATATTGCTAAAATCTGGCCTTGCCTTACTGTTTGTTTTTGTTTATTTATTTAATAATTTTGACCCCGCCCTATCCAGCCTCACGGCAGCTTGCAACATCTTACATAATTAAAAACAGATAAAAATATACCCCAAAAACAGGAAAAACCCTAGTCTATGCTCTAGTCATCTTTTACCTTAACTACTGCAGATCCCTCCTTACTGGCCTCCCTTGCTCTGATCTGGCCCCCTCATCCAGTGCTCTGCAGCCCAGATCATCCACCTTGCCTGTCGCTTTGACCATGTACAACCCCTCCTCTCCGCCCTGCACTGGCTCCCTCTATGGGAACGCGTTCAGCACACGCTCCTGCTCTTCACCTTCAAGGCTCTTCATGGCCTTGCTCCCCCATATCTTTCCGCTCTTGTATCCCGCCACATCCCTGCCTGGGAGATTCGCTCCTCCTCTGCCCCCACCCTCACCTGCTTGTGAACCCCTTGCTCCTCTGAATGTCTTTGTGCCTTCTCCCTGGCTGCCCCTCATGCCTGGAACTCCCTCCCTGGACACATTTGCGCCGCTCCCTCCCTCCCAACTTTCAAATCCTTCCTGAAAACCCACCTCTTCTATCAGGCGTTTCCCTAGCTTGTCATGAGTGATACTGCATCCTTTTCCCCTCACTCAGAACCTAATTCCCTGTAACTAAACGAAGCACGCGAGCCTGCAATGTCTCAACCTCATGACTATACTCTTGTCTTCCTGATGTTTACTTCGTGTCCCCCTCCCTTGTCTTTCAGATTGTAAGCCCCTTAGGGGTAGGGACCTGTCTCTAACTGTGGATTGTACAGTGCCCGGTATATTACTGTTGCTATATAAATAATAATAAACATGTTTGTGAGGTTTCTTTTGGCTTCTTCTTTATTACTGGCCTAATTTTCAGCTCTCTGAACCAAATGAACCCCACGGCTGATTTTTATTTGGCCCCTTTCTAGTTCCTGAATCTGGCCCCTGGATCCAGTTACTACCGCCAAGCACTGAAAGGCTTAGCTTAGAGAAGGGTATCGGAGATGAGGGCATGCTCACAAAACAGGGGACAAATCCATGGCACAGAGTCATGATCTGGATCCCAAACTTCCTGTTCGCATCCCTGCCCCCAACATCTATGCAGCCCTTGAAGCGTGTGTACTAATTTTCTAAGTGACACCCCCCCAGGAGGGAAAAGGCTCCCTACCATTGCTGTAAAAACTGCTGAGGAATTTTAAAGAAGATTATCCAAGTGTGCTTGAGACTCATTGCCTCAAGATGCATCCGCGGGGATGTTTGTGTGCTATACTGCCTGAATGCATAGCCACATGCCCAAAATACGGGATCCTATAATCATTTCAAAAACCAGTCTTGCACAAAAATTATGTAATTCTGCAATCTGTTTTTTTCATTTCTATTGTTGGGCTCACTAGCTAAAACAGAGGAAATTTGGTAACCAGAACATAGCAGGAACCAATTTGAATGTTGTCAAAGAAGCTAAGTCTGGCTGGCGGAGAGCCAGTTGCGGGCTCACGTATCCCTAGACCCACATTGCCCCGTCATTCCAAGTACAGAACACAGTTGATGACCCAGATCAGTAGCATTACGTGTGCACTTTGGAAATGGACGGCTCAAAACAGAGATCAGTCAAAAAGATTAAGGAAAGTGCCTCTTGAGTAGAGAGATTTAATAATCAAGTTTTTCCTTCACTTACCTACCAGGTTCTGCCTTAAGGAGCCTTCCCTAGCTAATCCAATTAACTATAAGCAGTAGGAAAAACTGTAAGAGCAGCAATGCATCTTCTTTTGCTAACCATTGAATAATCTCTGAATTCTGGACTCAACAGCTAAGTGAAATAGGAATTATGCATTGTATGCTCCTTTGACGTGGGTCTTAGTGTTTTGCTCTTGTTTTGAAAGGTTGGGACCGAATCATTCTACAAATGCATGAAAATGTACTAGGGCCATTGCTGTGCCTAGCGTTCATGACAGCGGGGCGCAGATTTGTACAGAAGAGACAAAAGCTGCTAGAGAGTTTATATTCTCATTGGGGACCGGTCCCCTAGGCATCAAATATCTTTTCTTTCCCCTGGGGACCTCAGGCACTGGGATAAGGGGAAAGAAGTAGAGATGTATTTCCTCAAGAACAGGAGTAGATCCACGGTGCAGATCTCTGAATTAGGCCCTTCCCTTCTTTCCTGAGCATGCCCCTTAAGTACCCCTGCCTCCACTCCTATGTGGCTAGAGTGGCCAGATATGCCAATTTTAGAGGACACTTATGAAAAATCCAGGTTGCACAGCATAAGTGTCCTCTAAAATTGGCATATCTGGCCACCCTATTTGTGGCCCATAGCACTTGTACTAATTTTCAAAGTCGCCCGTAGGAGGAAAAAGTGTTTCCCAACCCTGCTTTAAGCTCTAGAAGGGGTAGTAGACTCATTTAAAAAAGGAAGGCAGTGTGGTGTAGCAGATACGGTGCTAGACGTGGGCCTAGGAAAGGCAGGGTTCAAATCCTGCCCTAGCCATGAACTCACTGAGTGGTCTTGGACAAGTCACAACCACTCAGCCTCAGTTCCCCATCTGTAAAATGGGAATGTGTCTGTCCCTCCCTGTGTTCCTCTCATCCTTGTCCATCTTAGATTGTAAGTCCTCTGGGCAGGGACCTGTCTTCAAAAATCTGTGACTATAAAGTGCTGTGTATGCCTAGTAGTGCTATCGCAATGTAAGTAGTAGTAGTAAGGAATAACCTACTGATCCCAGTGTTAAAGACACCAAATGCTATTACATGTGCTACAGACACTCCAAGAGGGATGTTTCTGGGTATTTCTGAACATCAGGTATACAGAATAAGAAACTCAAATGGCTGGCAACTATTTTAATGTTTTTTTATGTTCTCCAAACTAACAAGTTATTAGAACAGAATAAAGACTATAATAATGGTGACTTTTAACTGCCTGATTCCTCTGAGCTCAGTCCGCACAGCACATTGATTATTCCCAAACGATCTGCAATTGGGAAAAGGCAACTATGTGCTTTGAATGCAGATGGCAGCTGCTTATAAATGCATCTCTGTGCTCTGATTACATAGCTCAGATAAATGAGAGAGGAGGAAAGGCTGATAACCTTGCTGGAATTGTAAATGGAGCTTTCTAAAGCAAGATGAAATGTAGCAGACTGCATCCCATCCAGGCTGCAGAACTGGGATGAATGGAGTCTAGGCATAGCAATGGGAGCCAGGAATCCTGGAATTTCAAAACTGGTCATGATATTTAATCACTTTGAGCACTTTAATCACTTTGGCAAATCGTTTATATTGCTTGTGCACCTGAGGTCCTTTTTACACAAGACGGACCCACGGATGCACACGCAAGTCCGCTGTGTGTTCATGCGTGAGTGCCACCCATGGAAACATCGTGGCGGATGGGGGCGTGCATACTCCTGCGACCCACCTATTGCCCATGCACGGAGTAATTGGCCAAAATGGCGATTGCCCTGTGTGTGGAGGTGGTGAAGATGAATGTGTGTCCATGTATGTGTGCACCCGTGCACTGCCCCTGCACGCGCACCCGTCCCCTGTTTAAAAAGGGCTGGGGGACGGGTGGGGATAGGGCCAGATTAAATCATAGCACATGCCCAGAACTTCAGCTCAAGTCATGTGACTGATCCCCAAAATTCCAGATTTCAACATAAAAGGTAAACATGTTTCTAACGTAAGAGGTAACCTCAGAATAATGAACCAATGCAGCAAGAGCTGTACGAGTTTGCAGAGAGTCTGCAACAATAGGAGCTAATTGGAAATTAGAGATCCAGATCTGTAATGGATCTGAATCCATAATTTCCTCTGGACACCCACCCCTAAAAATTGGAGCCTTTCAGACCAGTTGGAGCAACTGGTCTGAAAGGCTCCAATTTTTAGGGGTGGGTGTCCAGAGGAAATTATGGATTCAGATCCATTACGGATCTGGATCTCTAATTTCCAGATTTAATTACAGATCTATATTACGAATCTGTACTTAATCAATTAAAAAAGAAATAATAATAAAAGCACCATTGTGCATGCACAAAATGCCTGCTGGACCATTCTGCGCATGCATGCCCTTTTTCAAAATGGCAGCAGCAGTGTCACCACCATTTGGGAAAAGGGAGGCCAGTCTACGCATGTGCAAAATGGCGACTGCACATATACAGACTGGCTGCCCTTTTCCAAAATTGCAGCAATACTGCCACCGCTATTTTTGAAAAGTCCACACATGCGCAGAACGTTCTGGCAGTCATTTTACACATGATGTGATTTTATTTTATTTATAGATTTTTAAACTGAATCGTAACAGGTGTGTTATGGTTCAGTAATGATTAATCTGTAACTGCCCAATAGGAGCAGTTACGAATTAATCCAAATCCATAACGCCCATCCCTACCAATTATCTCGATCAGATGAGAACTTCAGGAGTGCCTCCCTGTTCGTGGGGGTGGGGTCCAAGAACTCTGCCTAGCTCTTTGTGTGTAACATTCAGAAGAAAGTGCAGGAGGCCCATACAGACGCCTCAGCTGTTATACTCATTGATGCTAAATCCTGTTGCTAAATCCTGTCGCTTCTCCCTCCATAACATTGCTAAGATTCGCCCTTTTCTTTCTGTCTCGTCTGCCAAAACTCTTGTTCATGCTCTGGTCATCTCTCGCCTCGATTACTGTAACCTTCTTTCC
>QEPC01006282.1:563780-603392 GCA_003113815.1 Sphenodon punctatus
GATTAATCACACCAAACTGGTTCCCCTAGAGTGGGCAAAGGCACTTATTGTCCCTATATTCAAGTCAGGGGATCCTATGGACCCGGCTGCTTATAGACCCATTAGCCTCTTGCCAATTATGGGGAAGCTTTATACTAGGGTACTACTTACTGCACTGGAGCAGTGGGTTCTGAAGGAGAATAGGCTTAACGAGGAACAGGCAGGGTTTCGGAAGAGCAAGTCAACCCTCCATAATGTATTTATTCTTCATCATTTAATCGATAAGTATATTAATGTAAGACAGAGTAAGCTTTTCTTGGCTTTCATTGATTTTGCTAAAGTTTTTGATTTGATTAGTAGAGAACTCCTATGGCTAAAACCTGAGACCATGGGAATCCCAAAAGATCTCCTAGAGCTTATATCCAAGGTCCATGAGGGCACAGAGGCTGTGATCAGGATGGATAGCAGGGGCAACTATACTAGACCTTTTCCCAATGCTCAAGGGGTTTGACAGGGATGCTTCTTGGCACCATTATTGTTCAACTTGTATATCGATGATTTGGTCCCAGCCATATCTGCGGCCAATACTACTCCCCCGTCTATAAAAGGAAAACCAGTATCAATTCTGTTGTACGCAGATGATATTGTGCTCATGTCCCAAACCCAACAGGGGCTAATGAGGCTGTTACTAGCCCTTTATAATTACTGTCAAAAGAATTCTCTGACTGTTAATGCTAAAAAATCCAAGGTAATGAGTTATGGTACTACCCGGCCTAAATGTAAGTGGAAACTTGGCCCTCAGATTTTCGATTACACTACTAAGTATACGTACTTAGGGGTTGTCTTTTCCGCTTCTCAATCCTGGAAGTTAAATAATGAAGCCAGGATTGTCAAGGTGAGACAAATGGTAGGTGGGATAGTTAGACTTACTCAGGCTACTGAGATGCCATCAGTCAGGCAAACCCTGGAGGTTTTTCAGGTAAAAGTTTTACCTTGTCTGCTATATGGGGCGGAAGTAATGGCCCCAGGTTACAAGCCTAATTTAGAGCTACCCCAACATTGTTTCCTTCGTGCTCTTTTGAAAGCCCCCAGAGCAACCCCCCTCTCTATGCTGAGGCCTGAAACAGGTCTCCTTGCAATAGGGACTCAAGTAGCGATACGTGTACTAATATTCTGGAGGAAATTAGCATTGGATCACCCTTTGTCACTTTTACAAGGATGCTATATGGAACAGAGAGATCATCAAGGCTCTATTCATTACGTCTGGTTGAATTATATTAAAAAACTGGCTACTAAAATGAAGATACCGTTAGGAGGACACTCCTTGCCGGATCCTAAGATTACGAAGCAAGAACTTAAAATAAGAATTAAGGACTGGGTGCATTCTAAGGAGCTTGAGTTGCTTGCTCTGTCTGGGATTGCACCGCTCTATTCTAAAGTTAAGCTCTCTATTGACCTAGAACCCTATTTAGGCCAGTCGCAAGACTCCCGGTTAAGGAGGATATATTTGCTATTTCGCTTCAACTTATTAGAAACGGAGGAAGTCCGAGGCAGAAGGAACCAGATTGCCGGAAATGAAAGATTCTGTAGGGTTTGTATTTCCAAGCTGGAGACTCTTTCCCATGCCATATTCGACTGCCCTCCTTTTGCTACTCTGAGAGAAATCTGGGTGGAGCCACTCATACAGGATAACACTCTGGTTTGGTCCCATGCCTCTTATACTGGTTAAAATTGCATTATAGACTGGCTGCCCCTTTGGCTTGTGCCACATTAAGGGATCAGTTTCAAAGCCCTTGGATGAAGCTGATTGGAAGCTGAATACTATGGGTATACCCTTAGGTTCTCTCTCTACTCTGGGCTATGTAGCAGCTCGGAAAGTAATAAAACAAAGATTTGCGGATATTACACGACAGGAAGAGATTGCCAGTTTGCGCTCCAAGTTGACTGGTGGGGTTTATGGAGCTGTTTGAATTTGCTCAGCTCCCACCTTTATATCTTTCACAGCAGCTCCATCCTCAGGCTAGGAGATGTTTCACTATGGCTAGGATGAATGTGTTTCCCTGCCCGATGACGATAGGGCGTTTTCAGGGTGTCCCTCCATCTTTATGTCTATGTAATTGCTCCTTAAGGACAGTGGGCTCTTTAGACCATCTTTTATTTTTCTGTGAACTTTTGAGGCCCACCCGCGACAGATGGTTGTTCCAGGTGACTTGAGCAAAGGGAATTAAAATCCCCTACGACCTTATTACTAGTCTGTTTGGGGGGGGTGTAATCCAACTTTAACAAAAAATGTAGCTTCCTTTTTGCTTGAAATTCTTAAGGATGGGAGGGCTGAAAATGGGGCCGTTTAAGTGTAGAGTGAGGCCTCCTGATCCTGGGGATATATATGCTTTAAGTCTTAAGTTTTGGATTAGTTCATTATATTTTATTGTTGGTTTTTATATTCTTTTGATCCATTGCATTTGATAGTTTATATGTATGTTATGACTCTGTTGAACATTAATAAATATTTACTTACTTACACTCATACAGGATGTTAGTTGGGATATTACCAAGAAAATGGAAACTCTTCTTACTCTTACTGAAATCTCACAGATACGAAGCCTGGCTATGTTTCTTTTGCTGGTTGAGAGAAAGGTCTGAGGGCTAGGGCCCATTTGGAATCTGTCTCCCTTTAGGATTGGTATATCTAAGCTTTCTAGACTCTCTACTCATTATATGGCTGTTTCTTTCTTAAATATTGTATTCCATTTACTTTGTGAACCTGTGGACTCTCCTATTTTGACTAGAGAAGGCCTTACTTGCTCTAAAGAATAGTATACTGATTTGTATAGTGGTGTAAAATTATATCTTTACATTATTATATTTTTTGTTTTATTTGGCTAAGACAAGATCACGGTTACTATTTTAAGTTGATATACTGGGATTTTATTTCCTCATTTGTTACATATATTTTGTATATTTTATTTTATGTTTATAAGTTGTCTGCAATGGCCTGATAGGCTAAGCAATAAAGTTTATATAAAGTATTGTCTATTGTTCTATCGTGAATATGTGCCTTTGGGCTCATTTTAAACTGTAAAAATAATTGCTAAGGCCAAAGGCCGCAATAAATTGGATTGGATTTGATGCTACTTTTATGCTACTTTTATATCTTACAGAGCTGGTTGGGCAAAATGCATACCCTCCAATAGTACCTTGGTGCCAAGTTCAGTAATGTAAGCTCTGTACCCAGTTCAGCAGACAAAGGGGGGTCAATTAACACCTCATTAATCCAGCAGGAAAAAGAGTTGTGACTCCTTGCTGTGGGGCCTGGGTGGGGCACCTTTTCTCACTTGAACGAGTTTGAGAAAAGCGCTACTATGAAACAAAGAGAGAGCAAGGAGCTGTCTGGGAATAAGATGGAAACTAAAACAAAAGAAAGAAAGGGGTGCAAGTGTGTTTGTGAGAGCTGGTTCTTTAGTGTGCTCAAAAAGGACAGTCACTCACTGCTTCCACCTGGGGTCCTCTCGAGTGATTTGAAAACGTTAGAGCCAGAGTCAATGCACAGGCTGAGTTGTAAGCTGAACCGTCAGTCCTGCACCTGCAAACACACGTGTACACAGAGTCTCTTACACAGACATCCTTTTTTCCCAGCTATGCTCCAAAGTTAGACTTCATTCTGACGTTTGCTTAATTCGCACAGCCGCCGCGGTGGCGGCAACGTTCGATTTAAAGCAACGCGCACTTCCGGCTTGGTGTGAATGCACCGAGTGCGCACAATTCAGCGTTATGCGAACTGGTGGAGTGCGGTTTGAAATGCTGCTCAAACCAACGTTAAAAAAATTCGGCATAACGCTGAATTGTGCGCACTAGGTGCATTCACACCAACCCGGAAGTGCGCATTGCTTTAAATCGAACGTTGCCGCCACGGCTGCACGAATTAAGCGAACGTCAGACTGAGCCCTTCGTCAGTGGGGTATTACAAATTAGGAGTGGCGTAAAGTGTGCCTATTTTTCACTGTCAAATGCTGGAGGGTATGAAAAGATCGAAGGCCCTCTTTTTCTGTATGCACGTAGTCTCACTTCTGTGCTGTCCCTTTCATATATTGTTTCTGTTAAAACCTCATCACTAAAATGTTATAACACATCAGCTGATCCCACCGCCTTCCTGAAGTATGAGCATAGTGTGGGAAGAGCTTCATTCCTTATGGGTGTCCCCATCGAGTGGAAAGGCAGCACCAAGGGAGTCCCAGGACGCATTCAAAGCCTCCTGTGCAGAATTAATGAGTGCACAAAAGCTTTGCAGCAGGTGGTTCTGCCAGCGCCTGGCTAATTCCAGCAACAACCATCTGTCACCCAGTTGTGGAGAGAAGAGTGGGTGGATGTGGATGTGACTGGGAGCTGAGGCAGGAGAAAATAGCTTAGGCTGAAGCTGCCAACACAGTGAATCCTAAGAAGTTTGATATTTCTTTTAAGTGTTTTTAAAAGGGCATCTCTTAATATTTAAATCTCAGTCTTTCAAACTGCTGCTTTGGAACTGCATGAACTGAAACGTGAATCTGCCTTCTGCTGTCGTACAGCCACAAACTATACTCAGTGGGGACCAGGACCTTAAGAAAAATCTTTCCTNGCCCGATGACGATAGGGCGTTTTCAGGGTGTCCCTCCATCTTTATGTCTATGTAATTGCTCCTTAAGGACAGTGGGCTCTTTAGACCATCTTTTATTTTTCTGTGAACTTTTGAGGCCCACCCGCGACAGATGGTTGTTCCAGGTGACTTGAGCAAAGGGAATTAAAATCCCCTACGACCTTATTACTAGTCTGTTTGGGGGGGGTGTAATCCAACTTTAACAAAAAATGTAGCTTCCTTTTTGCTTGAAATTCTTAAGGATGGGAGGGCTGAAAATGGGGCCGTTTAAGTGTAGAGTGAGGCCTCCTGATCCTGGGGATATATATGCTTTAAGTCTTAAGTTTTGGATTAGTTCATTATATTTTATTGTTGGTTTTTATATTCTTTTGATCCATTGCATTTGATAGTTTATATGTATGTTATGACTCTGTTGAACATTAATAAATATTTACTTACTTACACTCATACAGGATGTTAGTTGGGATATTACCAAGAAAATGGAAACTCTTCTTACTCTTACTGAAATCTCACAGATACGAAGCCTGGCTATGTTTCTTTTGCTGGTTGAGAGAAAGGTCTGAGGGCTAGGGCCCATTTGGAATCTGTCTCCCTTTAGGATTGGTATATCTAAGCTTTCTAGACTCTCTACTCATTATATGGCTGTTTCTTTCTTAAATATTGTATTCCATTTACTTTGTGAACCTGTGGACTCTCCTATTTTGACTAGAGAAGGCCTTACTTGCTCTAAAGAATAGTATACTGATTTGTATAGTGGTGTAAAATTATATCTTTACATTATTATATTTTTTGTTTTATTTGGCTAAGACAAGATCACGGTTACTATTTTAAGTTGATATACTGGGATTTTATTTCCTCATTTGTTACATATATTTTGTATATTTTATTTTATGTTTATAAGTTGTCTGCAATGGCCTGATAGGCTAAGCAATAAAGTTTATATAAAGTATTGTCTATTGTTCTATCGTGAATATGTGCCTTTGGGCTCATTTTAAACTGTAAAAATAATTGCTAAGGCCAAAGGCCGCAATAAATTGGATTGGATTTGATGCTACTTTTATGCTACTTTTATATCTTACAGAGCTGGTTGGGCAAAATGCATACCCTCCAATAGTACCTTGGTGCCAAGTTCAGTAATGTAAGCTCTGTACCCAGTTCAGCAGACAAAGGGGGGTCAATTAACACCTCATTAATCCAGCAGGAAAAAGAGTTGTGACTCCTTGCTGTGGGGCCTGGGTGGGGCACCTTTTCTCACTTGAACGAGTTTGAGAAAAGCGCTACTATGAAACAAAGAAAGAGCAAGGAGCTGTCTGGGAATAAGATGGAAACTAAAACAAAAGAAAGAAAGGGGTGCAAGTGTGTTTGTGAGAGCTGGTTCTTTAGTGTGCTCAAAAAGGACAGTCAGTCACTGCTTCCACCTGGGGTCCTCTCGAGTGATTTGAAAACGTTAGAGCCAGAGTCAATGCACAGGCTGAGTTGTAAGCTGAACCGTCAGTCCTGCACCTGCAAACACATGTGTACACAGTCTCTTACACAGACATCCTTTTTTCCCAGCTATGCTCCGAAGTTAGACTTCATTCTGACGTTTGCTTAATTCGCACAGCCGCCGCGGTGGCGGCAACGTTTGATTTAAAGCAACGCGCACTTCCGGGTTGGTGTGAATGCACCGAGTGCGCACAATTCAGCGTTATGCGAACTGGTGGAGTGCGGTTTGAAATGCTGCTCAAACCAACGTTAAAAAAATTCGGCATAACGCTGAATTGTGCGCACTAGGTGCATTCACACCAACCCGGAAGTGCGCATTGCTTTAAATCGAACGTTGCCGCCACGGCTGCACGAATTAAGCGAACGTCAGACTGAGCCCTTCGTCAGTGGGGTATTACAAATTAGGAGTGGCGTAAAGTGTGCCTATTTTTCACTGTCAAATGCTGGAGGGTATGAAAAGATCGAAGGCCCTCTTTTTCTGTATGCACGTAGTCTCACTTCTGTGCTGTCCCTTTCATATATTGTTTCTGTTAAAACCTCATAGCTAAAATGTTATAACACATCAGCTGATCCCACCGCCTTCCTGAAGTATGAGCATAGTGTGGGAAGAGCTTCATTCCTTATGGGTGTCCCCATCGAGTGGAAAGGCAGCACCAAGGGAGTCCCAGGACGCATTCAAAGCCTCCTGTGCAGAATTAATGAGTGCACAAAAGCTTTGCAGCAGGTGGTTCTGCCAGCGCCTGGCTAATTCCAGCAACAACCATCTGTCACCCAGTTGTGGAGAGAAGAGTGGGTGGATGTGGATGTGACTGGGAGCTGAGGCAGGAGAAAATAGCTTAGGCTGAAGCTGCCAACACAGTGAATCCTAAGAAGTTTGATATTTCTTTTAAGTGTTTTTAAAAGGGCATCTCTTAATATTTAAATCTCAGTCTTTCAAACTGCTGCTTTGGAACTGCATGAACTGAAACGTGAATCTGCCTTCTGCTGTCGTACAGCCACAAACTATACTCAGTGGGGACCAGGACCTTAAGAAAAATCTTTCCTGAACTTCCTCTTCTGGCTTTCAAACAGCCCCCTCACCCTATCAGGCACAAACTCCTCCGTACTACCCAGGATACCCCAGCCCTAACAGAAACAAGACCCCATCAGAGAAGGAGGTGTTAAACTTGCCAAAACATCTCTACCACAGCCATTATCAACACACACACACCCCAGCTCTCCATGAAAACCTATTCAAAATACAAGGGAAGAACACCTGCCTGCAAGTCCAAAAATGTTGTATACTTTAATGCAGTGTATTAAATTCCTCCATAGAAAGTATGTTGGTGAAACCCATCAATCCTATTTTGGTTTTAACCAATGCTGGTTTTGACCTATAAAGCCTTAAATGGCTTGGACCCAAGGTATCTGAAAGACCGCCTCCTCCCGCGTGTACCCTCATGGCCCCTGAGGTTAGCTAGGGGCTCACTCTTGCAGGTCCCATCTCTCCGAGATGTTTTTACAACTAAAGTGCAGAGGAAGGTGTTCTTAGTGGCTGCTCTGTGATTATGGAACTCCCTCTTCCTGGGGGTCCACCTGAGCCTGTTCATCTTCCAGAAACAACATAAGATCTTTCTGTTTGGCCAGGCATTTGGTAGGCAGGGATAGGGTTGGATGGGATTGGGGGGGGTAGGGGAGGGCTGGGGGGTTAAGGAGATTTTTAAAATTATTATTGATTTTAATGATTTTTATTACTGTTTTTATTATTGTAAGCGGCCCCAAGCCTATGCAGGAAGGGCAGGAAATAAATTTGACTAGGACCACTTTCACACACACACACCCCGCATATTTTGGCTGCGGGAGGAAATGCGCACGCCAGAATATGCGCGGGGATCGGTCGGTCTGAAAGCCCCTCCCCCCGCTCCATGACTTTGCCGACAAACTTATGCAGAGATACAGTGCTGGATTTCCTACTCTGTATCTCCGCACGTCTGCCGGCAAAGCCACGTGGCGAGGGGGGGCTTTCAGACCAGCCGATCCTCGCACAGATTCTAGCTTGTGCATTCCCTCCCGCAGCCAAAATATACGCTGGGGAAAGGTGTGAAAGTGGTCTAAATAAATAAATCCTCGCACAAATGGATGAACTCGCAGAGAAAAAAGGTCATGGACAAAAGCACGAAATTCTGCATGAAGGTATTCACTTCTCCCAGAGCAGCCATACCATTACTGAACTCTCAATTCCTGTCCTTGAAAGAGAACACCTTTAAGTTACATGCCTGAGGAAGGACCCTGTGTGGCCCAAAGGTTTGCATGCTCTCACCAGCAGTAGTTGGCTTGGTCCAGTAAAAGTTTATCATCTCAACTGCTTTGCCTCCATCTTCTACCATTCGCACACAGTGTGTCAGCTTCTGAGCTGTTATGAATGGGTACAACGTTTTGATGCCCGTACTAGCACTACAGCCACTTAGCTCATATGAGCGTCTGGTACATTATTTTTTGCTAGCTGTTGGACCTGATTAAGCAAATTTATTTACCTCTAGTTCAGGAACACCTATGAGAGCTTGCAGTGTTGTCCTGTTTTCTGCTGCTGCTATATTCTTAGCAGAGACATGGATAGGAGCAGTATCTGTGCTTCTATGCTGATTGCACTTTTATTTTATACAGTCATAATGATAATTCATACTTGTCATCTTAATATCTCAAAGCACTGGACATCAGAAGGTAAATACTATCCCCATTTGCACATAGATTGATTTGCCTATGGTTATAAATGAGCCTGTGGCAGAGTCATGAGTACAGTGTTGATCACAATCTTGTGGTTTAACTATTCAGTCGCACTGCCAATCAATTCACTTCCTTACACCAATTATTATTATTTATTATTATTATTATTGCTGCTCATTTATATGGGGTTTTCAGTGTTCAAAGTGCTTTACAATCATCTATTTCACCACAGTGTCCCTGTGAGGTAGGTCATAATTATTCCCATTTTACAGGTGGGGAACTGAGGCTAAGAGAGTGATTTGAACAAGGCCACCCAGCAAATCCATGGCTAAGATGGGATTTCACCCATGTGTGCCAAATCTAAGTCCAACAACTCTAGGCTAGACTAGCTCTCTACACCCCACTTTAAGGACACCCCACTATAAGGCATATCTGGACACCCTATTTGTGGCCCATAGAGCGTGTACTAATTTTCAAAGTGGCCCGTAGGAGGGAAATGTGTTCCCCAACCCTGCTTTAAGCTCTAGAAGGGATAGTAGACTCATAAAAAAGGACAGAAGTGTGGTGTAGTGGATAAGGTGCTGGCTGTTGGCCTGGGAAAACCAGAGTTCAAATCCTGTCCTAGCCATAAACTCACTGGGTGGCCTTGGGCAAGTCACAACCTCTCAGTTCCCCATTTGTAAAATGGTTGTGTGTGTCTGTCCCTGTGTTCCTTTCACCCTTGTTCATATTAACTTCTAAGTCCTCTGGGCAGGGACCTGTCTTTAAAAATCTGACTGTAAAGTGCTGTGTATGCCTAGTCATGCTATAGAAATGTTAGTAATAAGGAGTAACCTACTGATCCCAGTGTTAAAGACATGGAATTCTATTACATATGCTACAGACTCTCCAAGAGGGATATTTCTGATCAGGCATACAGAATAAGAAACTCAAATGACTGGCAGCCATTTAAATATTTTTTATGGTCTCCAAAGAAGTTATTGGAACAGAATAAAGACTGTTCCGATATCCCTGTCCTGTCCCCACCTCCTCACTGCCCCAAAATAACTCCAGTCTAACCTTCCCCTAGTACAATAGCACAGAAGGACTCTTAGTTCCCTCGGAGCCTTGTATAATCTAAATCACCATCCGAGACTTCTTTAGGCTGCGCCAAGTTCCTGTCCGGACACTAGAGTGAATTTAGCAGACCCCCCTGCTTCAGGGACCACTGTGCCATGTGTAGTGTCGTGCTACTACGTTCCAATGCAGCTCTGTCAGATCAGTTAAAGGGAGCTTGCCCCACCAAGAAACTGCCCTTTGTGAGAACACCCTTCTGTCCAAATAGTCCGTTAATATCTGTGCACCGTGCACATTTTCATCATGAGATGCATGCTTGCAAAGGAAATAAATTCTCTCCTCTCACAGCACCAACATCATTTCACCATAGAAACAGAGTCCTTTAAAGCAGGGTGTGTGAGCTTGGCTATGCCATTACCAGTACCAAAAATCCAGTACAAAAGGTACTAAGAACCCATTCTCCTTGCTCACCATCACACACGCTTGTTAAACAAAAACAGAAAAAGTAAAAGGGTGGGATTATAATTAACCTGTTCACACATGGTTTTATTTTTTCCTTCCTGCTTTCTGAATGCCATATGTAGCCACCAAAAAAAGAACCATGCAACTCACAGCATCTTGTATTTTATTGTTTTTTATATTATTTTTAAGAAGCAAAGAAGTTGTGCTTTTATAATATATTTTAAAAAAAAACCAAATTCCTAACAGGAATTATTTAATTTCTGAGTATCAAAACATGAAAAAAATTAAGACCTGGGCCACAAACCACTTTGATCCCTTCCCCTGAGCTCACTCATTCCAGGTTTGAAGGCATGGGCTAAATCCTTGGGCCAGATCCGGGGATTGGAAAGGGGGCAAATAAAAGACAGCTTTGGTCCAGATTTAGCCCATGGGCTCTAGGTTCCCCACCACTGCACTAGAACCAGAGTCCTTTTACGCTCAGATCGATATATGGATGAGGAAGGGGAAATGGAGCACGGCCTGTTCACCTCACGGTACATTCCCAGACTAAGGAAGGTGCATCCAGTGATTAAGGTGGTAGTGCTTGACTCGGGATGCTTGGGTCCAGTTCCTAGCTCTATGCATTCCTAGGCAAGTCTCTTGTGATCTGCTTCTAAAATAGGGATAAGAGTGCTTCTCTAATCTCTACACCCTCTCCTATAGGGACACACAGTCACCAGCTGATTTTCATTGACATACCATTAACTCTTAACACTCTTCCCTGTAAAAATCAGTTTGTATTTGTTGCAGCCTCTTACTGTTGGGGGCTGGAACGAGGGAATGGATTGCTCGTTGTGACCTGTTGGGTACTTCACCCTAGAGAAAGAGATTGG
Source organism: Sphenodon punctatus (assembly GCA_003113815.1). Taxonomy (NCBI): domain Eukaryota; kingdom Metazoa; phylum Chordata; class Lepidosauria; order Sphenodontia; family Sphenodontidae; genus Sphenodon; species Sphenodon punctatus. The sequence continues at coordinate 574,968 of QEPC01006282.1, forward strand.
CCAGTCGGAGACAGGATGCTGGGCTTGATGGACCATTGGTCTGACCCAGTATGACACTACTTATGTTCTTATGACAAAAATGGGTGTCTTTAGACGGACACCTGCTCCACTCCAGTCCTGCTCCGCCCCACCCCCAGCCGTGAAAAGGCGGGCCACCCTGGGATAAGACGAAGCAGGACAAGAGCAGGTAATGCCTGCTTCGGGCCAGCTCTTCTTGCGGTGCTCCGTAACATCCTGGAGCACCACGGAGCACCGACTGTGGTGGAGTAGCAGTCTGTCTACTTGCAGATGGACTGCTGCAGCTCCGTTCCAGCCAGGGGTTGTCCCAGCAACAGTGGACAGTAGCCGATCTGCCCGCAGCTCTATGGTGCAGGGGAGGGGGCACGGGATGGGCTGACTGTAGGCTATAGCGGCCTGTCACAGCTGTGTGGCCACCACCAAGTCTGTCTAAAAAACCCAATGTTTGCCCCAGGATTTAAGCACATTGCAAATATAAAACAGCTTGACAGGCTGCTACACAAATCAATGTAACACCTGCAAAAATGTATAGCGAGTGAAAGCTTTCATGACTCCTGCCAACCACAACTCAGAAATTGTCTGATTACAGAGAAGGCACATCCGATGTGGAAAGTAAATGCACTTTAATGTCTACGATAAGGATGCAGAACATCCAAGATTCTGAAACCTAAATTCAGAGGCACTGCCAGCAATTGGTTTGGGGGATCAAATCAATAACGACTGCAGGGAAAATCCCAGCTCAGGTGTTGTTAAGCTTTGCTAAACCCAGGGACCAGAGTTCACTGCACCAAAACATCTTAAAATTCTGCAACCAGTGAAGCCAAATTCTGCAAATTCACCGCGAACATTAATATTTGCATAATTAACTTGATTTGCATAACTGCTGGGAAGCAAATTTGCAACAGGTTTGACATAGAATCACAACTTTGCTAATCAAACACAAATCAAATCCTCTGGAATTTCAGCACCNTTTTTTTTGAGGGAGGGTTTAAACAACCCCACACAATTCCCCTTCTTGGTGTGAGATCGTACCATTGTAGAAAGATCTCTTGTGCCTAATGTTTACATTTCTGGGGTAGGTTTTTCCTTAAAAAGGATCTTTACAGCTAGTGTGATTTCCATGTTAGTCAAAACCTACCAATGTTAGAGTGAAAGGGCTGCTACTTGAACCTTTTCAAAGTCAGTCAAATAAGATAAAGGCAACACTCTTTAAAGGGGAGTCTGTAGAAATAGCATTGCTGATTCCTATGCTTTTCATTCATTGTTTCTGTGCTCACTTGCCAAAGGACGAGATTTGTTTGTCTTGCTGTTGGCCTCTCAGACTTAGCATGGGTTCAGAAAGTCAAGCAGTGTTCTCACTCATAATCACCAGTAAGAGAGATAAATTGATATCTTTTGGAATATTTGTGCAACTGCATAGCCTCTGTCTCTTATACACATCTAGATGCAGGATTTAAAGATCCTGCAGACAGCCCCCACTGCAGTGTCACTGCAATTTCAGCATGGCACAGTGAGGATTGGCTGATTCTGTGAGGACTGACTGATTCTGCAAAAATTACTGCAGATTGCAGCAACGCAGTCAACTCGGGTTCCAGGCTAAACCCAATGACCTAAAGCATACAAAGGTGGATTTCATGGATAACAGGATATTCCTGAGGACTACAAGAATAAAGTCATCATTATAGATTCCATACTACAAGTATGGAATTTACATATTCCATGAAAAATACCAGTTGCACCAGAGGAACAAAAGGCAAAAGGGATTTTGATACTGGAAAAGTGAGTAAGAATTAACATGATAATGATCACTTTATAGAATGATCAGATTCCGTAGCTAAACCAAGCAACGGAAAGCTGCGACTGTGGTTTGATCCAGGAGACCGGAGAGAGATGGTTAAGCAAGACATGATGCAGCAAGTTGTTGCATCATGTCTTGCTTAACCATCCAACAAGGAATTGGCTAGCACTGTTTTGCAGAGTCCTAGATGCCAGCCTAGAGTACTGCTAAATAGAAATGGACAGAGAAATTTCAGTGCTCACGTTCAGTATTCCAGAAGAGAAACACAGATTTTTCATAGATTCATGTTCACAGATTTGTAGACTTCAAGACTGAAGAGACCTCCAGCTATCTAGTCTGAGCTTCTGTATACCACACGGCAGCCAAATGGCCTCCAGTAATTATTTTTTCAAGCCCATATTTGGCTATCTTTGAGAAGGGCATCCCACTTACTCTTTCATACTCCTTCAGCTGTAGAAATAAGTCAAAACCAGTATGAAATGGGTCAGGGTACATGAAGTTGTAACCTAAAAATTATACACTTGCGTTTGGAGCTCTGTGGAATAAAATATCTTCTTCCTACTATAAAGGTAGAACAATTTGGTCCAGTAACAGAACTTCACACTTTCTTCTAGGCACTGAGGAAAGACATTGGCCTCTTGTGTCCATTCTACAAGGGGCCTCTCTCTGATCATGACTACTCAGCATCCAGTACATTGCTGGTGCGGAATTAAATTAATTAATAATTAATAAAAAAATAATAATAATAATTAATAAATAAAATAAATAATAAATAATTCAGACCATCTTGAGGTCTTTTTTCTTTTCATGCCACGTATGGAACTTTCATCAAACTATAAATGGAAAACTTTCTGTTTCATGATTTTCAGGTCTTGGTCCCGTTTTCTTGATAGTATGTGATTGCACAATGGCGTACAAGAACATCCAAGAACTTTGTGCCATGTACAATCCCATTGGCCACTTTAAGGCGATTCCTTTATTTTGCTGTTCATATGCAGTGGTTGTACACGAACACAAAATAACATTTCCCCCCATTTTTGCACAACAGAAGATGAAATACTGTAATATTTACAGTATATACTCAAATATTCAAACTCAACATGGCTAAAACTGAACTCCTTATCTCCCCCTCCCCCCCATCCTTCCTCTCCCTCCTCCCCATCAATAAGGATCACGTTTCTCCCCTTATGTCCAAAACTCTGCTGCCAGGGTCATCCACCTCACCCATCACTTCGACCATGTGCAGCCCCTCCTCTCCTCTCTTCACTGGCTCCCCCTTCCTGAACGAATCCTGCACAAGCTCCTAGTCTTCACCTATAAAGCTCTTCACAACTTTGCTCCCCCCTACCTCTGCGCTAATTTCCCTCCATACTCCAGTCCGTGAACTCCGCTCCTCCTCTGTCCCCTCTCTCGCCCTCCCATGCCTCCCCTGCTCCCTTAACCGCCTTCGTCCCTTCTCCCTAGCTGCCCCCCACACCTGGAACTCCCTCCCTGCCCACATCCACCTTGCCCCCTCCCTTTGTACCTTCAAATCCCTCCTCAAGACCCACCTCTTCCGCTCTGCCCTCCCTGACTCCTTGCTTCCCTCTCCTAACTCCTGCTGATACTTACCATCCATCCTGTTATCTGAGGTCTGTGTACTCATATCCTCAGCACATGGACCAGCCAGTCATCATTCTCGATGTACGTGCACCTGGGACCTCGCATCTTTGTGAGTGTTACACCCCTTGTGTCTCCTTCTTTTCCCCTTCCTTCGTCACACCTCCCCCTGCCCCCGCCTCTCAGATTGTAAGCCCTAGGGCAGGGACCGTGTCTATTCCATTACTTTGTAAAGCGCTCGGTACACTGCTGGCGCTATATAAATGCTTGCTAATAATAATCATCAATGTTTCTTCAGCAGATGCTGCTTGTGCTCCAAAACATGCTATTGCTCTTGGAGTATGCCAGTTGGCAGTGATAAACCCTTTTTTCTGAGCTTGGATTGAGTTTTGTCAATGTGAACAACAGGATCTCCTCTAACTTCTTGTAGTGACAGATCAACTACAGGGAAGGCAGCAATGGTTGTCAGCTGAAAATTCATTTGTGTGTATGTCTGTCATTTATCCATCTAACCAATCCAAATGTTTTCACGAGTTTCAGAAAGTCAATCTGTCATATCCTGAAATCTAATTACACTATTTTCCATCAATGTGTTAGAGAATCCCACATAATAAATAGGTGAATAGTTCATTGTTTTGACACATTTTTTTAATATTGAGCTCAATATGTTCCTTGTGCTTGCCCAGAACCTTAGCAGGATGCACTTTTTCATCAAGGGATCTTGGGCCTTCAAAAGTATCTTTGTTGCTTGTTTTCCATCTATTTCTTGAGCAAAGATCTCATTACAAAATAGACCTGTGTGGTATGGTGTTCAGAGCTAACAAAAGTGCCACGCTTTGTCTAAAAACCCATGTTGGGATTGTCCAGGTGTGCTCGTGGACAGAATTTGGCTTCTGCAGAGGTTGGGTGACCATGGGCCAGTCACAGTCTTCTCTCAGCCTAACCTACCTCACAGAGTTGTGAGGATTAAACGTTGTGTTAATTTGTTATCTGTGAAGCGCTCTGTGTACCATTGCAGGGGGGCGCTATATAAAAATTATTTATGTCAAATTAGTAGAAATTATGTCATTAGGGTGATTAGGCTGATGTGGTTCTGAGCATGCACACGGAAGAGATTTGTTTAGTAAGATAGTAACCTTTTTACAATAACTTTTCAGAGCAGAAACACACATTAGCATATGCCTTCAACTTGAGACATACACCATCATTTGGTTCCATGAGACATAGGGTGTTTTCAGATGTGATGGGGCGGCTTCGACCCCTGACGGAACCAACCCTCAGATTCCCCGCCGGGGTCACTCCGGCACGGCCAACAGACGTGTCGGGGGATCCCGGCGGGGAATCGGGGAGGGGGTAGGGTCGCACGGTGTAACGTGCGGCCACCCAGCCCCACCCCCTCCATGCTCCCTCGCCGCCCGCCCTCTGGGGAGACGGGTGGGGGCCGCAGCGCCCACCCGAAATGACCACGGGCAGGGATTCCGGGCCGTGATCGCCATCCAGACGTGACGGGCCCCTTCATCCCCGCCGGGAATCTCCTTCACCACGCAATAGGCGCCGGCCCTGCGGATTCAGCCAATCGCGTGATGAATGTGATTCCCGGCGGGGATTGAGTGTGGCAAACATCTGGGGGGGAACTTCCAGTTCCCCTACAGACGTTATGGGACCATTCCCCACCACAGGGTATTGACTGTGGTTGAGCGTGATCTCATAACATCTGAAAATACCTCATTACACTTTTTCACCAACATGGTAGTCATTTTTTTGGGGGGGGGGCGTTAAATGATTTATTTTGCAAAGCAGGAATGAAACACGAACTGCTCACTGCATAATTAAAACCTTGCTTTGTAACTGTGCATAAGTCAGCAGAGTTAATACTCAAACCAGTAGTTTATAAAAAGAATCTTTCTTCCGGATGCTTGGAGCGTCATCTGCATTTCAAGACATCGTGTTTGTTGATAAGATAAACCCTAAAACAAGGGACTCAAAACAGGTTCTGTTTAATATTTGCTGGTAGGGCTTCCTCTTCTGCAAACCTTCAAACGAGAAGGTTCATGGATTTGTTTTGTATGTTTTTTTGCTAACTTTTTCTAATCCATGTTTGGAAATCTGTGTAACAGTCTTTACTGTAACCAATTCCATGGTCTGCCCATCCTGTTTTCTAAAACCAAAATGTTATGGGTTTTTTAAAATATAGGATATCCTGTTTGAAGGCTTTTAAAATGAAGACACGCACACAGAGACTGGAACCTCAGATACTATTTCCTGTACCTATCTGAAGTATAATAAATATTAATACTACTAATAATAATTTATTACTGGCTTAAGCCAAAAAGATTATTTGAAGTAAGGAAACAACAGGAGAATTTTGTTTTATTTGTTATGGTAAATGGAGTTTCTAAACAATGAATAAGCGATCGTAAGTGGACTAGGTTGCTGTAGCAGGGTGAAGCCTTGCCCAGGGTGAGTCCCTGCAGGATGGGTCCCAAAGACACTCTCCTCTTTTTCTGGGGATTAACTCAAGGTGGGGCCGATCCCAAGGCCCACGCGTGCTCCCATGTGTGCACACCGCCACATGGGGTGGGTGTGTGCGCTGTAGGCACCGTGCTGGGGGTGCGCATGCCTTACACACGCATATGCACAGTATGTGCTCTGCACGCCGGTCCGCAGGGCTTGGGATCAGCCCCACTGTCTATTTCTCCAACCCTTCACCAGGTTAAGTCTCTCTGTATACACAATACCCCACTCTCCATAGATTCCCAGTGTCAAATAACACTCTTTGTACCCCCAGCAGAACAGCTTAGCCCAAGCAACCCCCATTGGCCTGGTATTCACCCTTAGCAGGCTCCCAGCAGCCCTGCTTGCCGACGCACCCCTTCCCCCCCCCGGAGAATGAGACACAGAGACGTGATGTGGATTATAAATGGCCACACTCTTTAATCAAAAGATCAGTGAAGTTGGTGGGATTGCTTCTAAGCAATCACGGGTCCAGTATTTTATACCTAAAATTCTCAACATTATTAAGCAACACAAGTATCTGGCCTGGATATGCCCTCCAATGCCAGTACTCCATTCAAATTCTAAACATCCCCTTCGAACAGCTCCCTGGCCAAGGCCGAAGGGGAAAACTTGCCTAAGCAGGCACGAGTAAGGAGGATGGTATCATTAAGATTGAGGGCCATGCTTGCCCTTACCCCCGCTTGACACCTCTCCCAGGGGGAATGATCCTGCCGTTGCCATGCCCTGCTTATCAGCAGGTATCGCCCCCCCCCCCCTCTCTTAAGGAGATGACTCTTTCTTCTATGCTATATCTACCTAACAAGGAAACCTATTAACCATACTGGACCCCCGCAAGAGTGTGACATAATAAATCAAATATTTCAAAACAGTTACCCATTCTGCCAATTGTGCCCACTGTAATGTTTGCCAATCAGATAACCTTTAAACTATTTTAAATTCGTCTTCCAATTAAATTATTTGTTGTCAGATTAAGTCAAATTAATATTAATTAATTATTTAAATTATTCCAATACTGCGAAGAAGGCAAAACAAAAAGGGGGCACCTTGTAAATTCAGGTGCCCACCCCCAAAATTCCTTCTTGGCCCCCTATTAGCAACCGGATAAACCCGCAGTATTAGAGGGACGGGTGGGTGGGTGCTGCTGCACGCGTTGATCAGGGCTGCAATGAGGTGAAATTGCTCGGGCAGCAACTGTTTCCTACCCCCTCCTATGGAAGGGGAGGAGCTGCCCCCGAGCCGTCCAATCAGGTGGCCAGTACACGCTCACCTGATACCCGGGCCACCATTCAGCAGTGCCTGGGTCGAACGCAACGGGGTTTCCTGCCCCTGCATTTTTCCCGCCTCTTCTCCGGTGCGGGGAAAAGGGGGGGGCGCGGCAATCTCCCCCCGCCGCGATTCGGGGGGCAGAGGGCCCTTCTCCAGCACTCTCTCTAGCTCTGCTAAGCCCAGGCATCTCACGCTCTTGGGCTGGCCATTGCCTAACACAGCTGCCTGCCAATGAGGCGTGGTCCTCTCTCTAGATGCAGCACGGCCAGCTCCGCTTGCCCCATCCTTTGCAGATGCTAGCTGTCTTAAAGGGCTGGTAGCCTGCAGCGACTCTGCCCTGCCACAGTCACCAAGGCAGGTTGAATTTCCTTCCTTGGTTGTTTTCACAAATCATGTAGACAAACATCTGTTTGTGATACTGTAGGTAGAGGGCTCCCTATCTTGGAGCAATGGATTGGACTAGATGACTTTGAGGTCACTCTCAGGCCTAAAATACTATGATTCTATGGATATATTTTTTTTGAGGGAGGGTTTAAACAACCCCACACAATTCCCCTTCTTGGTGTGAGATCGTACCATTGTAGAAAGATCTCTTGTGCCTAATGTTTACATTTCTGGGGTAGGTTTTTCCTTAAAAAGGATCTTTACAGCTAGTGTGATTTCCATGTTAGTCAAAACCTACCAATGTTAGAGTGAAAGGGCTGCTACTTGAACCTTTTCGAAGTCAGTCAAATAAGATAAAGGCAACACTCTTTAAAGGGGAGTCTGTAGAAATAGCATTGCTGATTCCTATGCTTTTCATTCATTGTTTCTGTGCTCACTTGCCAAAGGACGAGATTTGTTTGTCTTGCTGTTGGCCTCTCAGACTTAGCATGGGTTCAGAAAGTCAAGCAGTGTTCTCACTCATAATCACCAGTAAGAGAGATAAATTGATATCTTTTGGAATATTTGTGCAACTGCATAGCCTTTAGATTAGACAACTTGAAACACTGTTTTCCAAGGATTTGCACAGCTCTAATATTTTGGAATTTAATACAGAATTCTGTTAGTGCTGTACAAGAAAGACTAGACTTCATCTTAACCTCCCATAGCTATACCACTTCTACAAAGGATGAAGAGATATCCAACTCAATCAAAAGTAATCTTACTTTTGTCACTAAAGGCAGCAGCTATGATCCTGAATCTACACAAGGAACAGATGGGCTGTTGATTTGCTTTTCAGAGCAGAAATATTATTTGTATTACCACAACAAAGCCCTTAATCTGCATCAAGATCTCCTTATGCAAGATGCTATACACATAAAAACATAAGGCAGACCATATTCCAAAAAAGCTTTCAGTCTAAAGGGATGAGTTGTGATGGGCCAGGGCCAGACTAGAACCCAAAAGAGAGAGTCAGAAGATGAGGGTCATGATAATGACACGAAGGCTGCACACAGGGGAAACGTGCACAATTTGAAGGCTTCCAATTGGTTTTGGAAAGATAAATAAATAAAGCAAGTAGAGAAAAAATCTCCAAGAACCACTCTTCGAGGTTCCAACCCAGTCTCTAGAAACAACCATTGGCTGCACTACTGTGATTTAACCAAGCCCTGAGGCTTAAAAGTTTGCAAATGAGTCCTGGTATCTCAGGTGAAAGATAAACAAACAAAAGCCAATGGGTTCAAAAAAGGTATTATAAAACAATTACACAAACGTATCAAAGAAGCAGCAATTTGAAGGCAAGCAATTATGACACCATTAGGATAGGGTACATCTTGACAACAAACAGGTATTTTTAAACCCTAAGCCATTAACTCTAATGTACTCTCGCCACGTTCAGCAAATTGTAGTATTTATAGACACTCACAAACCATATCATTTAAAAATCTGCACAGTGTGAGGTAAATCAGAGGAAGGCCTATTCATTCCAGGCAGCTGAATTCTAGTGCTGAACCGATAAAATATTATCAAGCGAGGTTCATATTCCATTTCCCATAATGCTCAAGGAAAGATCATTACAGTATGACTCGTGCGGAATTCCAGTTGCTAGGCTCTCTGGAGAAGAGAAATGCAAGCATCCTTCCAAACCCTCTCAACAGCCAAGGGAGTATATTACAATAGCTGGAAGCAGAGAGTAGCTACAAGAGAAAGAGGAGTGATATCAAATTGTATTTCTCATTAAGTGAAAGTCTAGTCTGGAAAATAACAAAGGTCAAACAATTCAAAGTATTGGTAATGTGTTAGGAATGAAAATTCTGCAGACATGACCATCCCCACAATGGGTGTCTTTAGACAGAACGCTGTTCCGTGTTCTGTAACACAGGGTGATTTCAGACGTGACGGGGGTCCTATTGGCCCCATCACGGAATCACCCAAATGATTCCCCAGCGGAATCAGACTGGCCCGTCAACAGACGAGCCGGCAGATTCCGCCAGGGAATCGGGGAGGGGGCAGGGCTGCGCAGCGCAATGTGCGGCCGCACAGCCCCACGCCCCCACACTTCTGAGGCTGCCCGCCCTCTGGGAGATGGGCAGGCGCAGCAGCCAATATGACCGCGGCGCCCGCCCGCCTGCCCCCTGGGGTATTGACCATGGCCCGGAATCGGCGGCGAGCATGGCCACCGATTCCGGGCCGTGGTCAGGGGCCAAACAAGACATTACCATGCTCAACCACAGTGAATTCCACCATGGTTGAGCGTGGTAACATCACATCTGTTGGAGGCACAAAGTGATTCCCACCAGGTGTTCACCCCCGGCGGGAATCACTTTGACCACGCTTTCGGAGATGGTCCCGGACCATCCTCGAAAGCGTGGTTATTTTGATCCCCGCCAGTGGTTCACTGTGGTGAACATCTGGCGGGGATCAAACAGATGTTACGGGACCATTCCCTACCACAGAGGATTGTCTGTGGTTGAGCGTGATCTCGTAACATCTGAAAATACCCACAGTGTCCTACCGTCACAGTGTTTAAACAGACCATCAACACAGTGTTCACCCCAAACACAGATTAAACTGTCAAGACCTGGCAGTTGTTCACTTCCAGTGTTTGGGGCAAACACTGTGTTGACAGTATGTCTAAACACTGTGACGGTAGTACACTGTTACAGAACATAAAACAGCGTTATGTCTAAAGACACCTCATGTCAATCCAGCCTGTTTTAAGTCATAAACAGACATCAAGCAGCTCTGCAGGCTGAGCTGGCTGGATGTGTAGGCTAAGGACTAAAATGGTCCGCAGTGTGTGTTGGAGGGGGCGGTAGATGGGTGTGCGCACCGGCGCGGGGGCCATCATTACACGGGTGCACACCCATCTCCACCAACCTCCACACACAGAGCAACTGCCGTTTTCTCCATTTGTTCCGTGCTTGGGTGATGGGTAGAGGTGTGTGGAGATGGGTATAGCGCAAGAGCACACACACACACCCCACAGCGTTCACAGGGGTGGCGCCCACGTATGCCCACACAGTGGATTTGCATGAACATGTGTAGGTCCATCTCGTGTAGAAAGGGCCTTAGAATGCTTTTATTATCAGAAAAGGAGTGACATTTGGCTGTCATATCAAAACTAAACTATTATGGACTGCAACATGCTGGTTTTCCAAGAAATTCATAATAGCAATACCACTAGCTGATGTTCTCAGCTGGGTCCCGAGAAGCCCTACAGAAAGGACTGGCAGTGGCTAGTGCACTACTCAGATGGGGATGTGAGAAATGTGCATAGCTCCCTATCTGAAAATAGCTCACTATCCGAAGAGCTAGTCGTGTACTGCATTAAAACAAAATATATGACATGGAAGAGAGTGATATGAGGCAACTAGTTGCTGCAGCCACAGGGTTCAGTTCCTATCTAGGCCTGAAGCAGCAACGTTGTTTGATGTAATGCTGTTTACTGCCGACATTTTGAGAGTCTTTCTGCCGATCCGATGGCATTTGTCATAAATTTGCAGCACTATCCGACATTTTGCGACAGTTCAAGGTATTCTGAGGCACTTAAGATAATAGTGACAATTTCCAACAGTACCAACATTTCCAACAGTTTTACTGACTTTTCCAACAGTTTTTTCAGCTTTCAATAGTTTTTCTGACAGTATTTTCCAACACTTTAGCAACACGTTTTGACACTTTGCGACATTTTCTGACACTTTATCGGACCTGTGATAGTTTCCGACAATTTCTCCACTGTCGAGAAATAGTGACAAGCAATAGCAGAAAGCGGCAGCAAGCATCGGAACAAGTATGGGGATGCCGTGTCCATGCCTTGTTAGGAAAATGGCAATAGATGGGAGGTTTCCAACAGAATTGTCAGACACTGCCGCATGTTGTTTCCCTGCCTCTGTCACAGAAACATTTTGGGACCTTGGCCATCCCAATTAGCTGCACTTGGTCTTAATTTTCCTGCAAAAGAGAGACCATAAAAGTATTATGCAGATTAGTTATCTCTTTCTTGAAAATCGCTGTGCATGTGCAAAATGGTCACTGGTACTTCCACTGTAAACAAAGGACACTATTTGGGCTGCGTCTCTGGGGTATGGACCCAGCTTGAACTTATACTGCAGGAGCGTACTATGCTGCAACCGCGCAATTTGATTTTCAGAGAAGCATCTGAATTTCATGGGCAGGACAACCCGCTCCACCATTAAAGTCAATGGGAGTTTTGCCACTGACTTTAATGTGTGGAGGATTAATAATAGAAATAATAATTTTATTTATATAGTGCCCCAGCCTATGGTTCTCAGGTTGCTTCACAGAATACAACAAAATTACCTAAAATCCATTTACAATCCAATTAAAAACAATTTAAATGGAGCGGGGACAGTACATTCAGAGCAGTGGCTCCTGGGATTTTGTAGAGTGCTCTGAATGTCATTTGATAGGAGGGATGCTCTGTAAATAGAGTAATTATTAATTATAAATTATTAATTATGAAAAGCACATGAAGAATACACAAGTCTACAGGTGCTTGTGGAAGGTGCACCCATTGAGTGTTTTCTGGGTTATACAAGGTGCTGTTTGTTAAATACAGTTTGTAGGTGACTGCAAAACCTGACTTTTCAGTAGAGTCTTTCCTTGTCTCTATGTGTGTCTGCTCAGAAGCTTCCTTGTCATAGAGGCAGGGCCAGCCTTACTGCAGAGCACCCCGAGGCAATGGCTTTGGACCCCACTCCCTTCACTGCCTCCAGGGCCCTGCAGTGTCCTGGGATTTTACTAGGGCAGAATTCAGGGCCCCCACTCTCTCCCAGCTGGGTCCTAAACATGACCATCTCTAGGGCCCTGCAGAGAATGCCCTCAAGGGGGCAGAATCAACAGGTGCCCCACATTTTATCTTCGCCCTGGGCCCTGCAAGGCCAGCTCTGCATAGAGAAGTTTAAAACTAGGCATCATCCTAACCCTGGACCTGGCTCACTGCCCCACCAAGAAGCAGAGAGGTATGTTTCCGTTGTGCACCCAGCACAATATGGATCTTGCCAACGTGACAGGAGGTCAGGGGGCTTGGTGGGACTAAACTGCACTTGATGTTGCTATGGCAGGCAATAGCCAGTCAGTCATATGGAGGAAATCTTATGAATGCCATGGAATAAACAGAATTATTGTATCAGCACCATTAGTTCTACACCACCTCTGGGGCTGAAAGGCCATTTCACAGTGCACGGCTGACTCACTTCATGAGATGCCCTCGGCGACACCGTTTAGTCATGAGCCATAAATCTTACAGTGCCAGCACTGCAGCACAAGGGGAATGAGAAACTTTTCATTCTAGACGAGAGAGTGAGGATACACCATGGTTCAGAATGGGGCAGAGAAACTGTGATCCTGCAGGCAGGGGTTGGGAAACAGGTGCAGGGTTCTCAACGCCATTTAAGCAATCAAACCGTGCAGCGGGGGCATCACAAACACTTCTGAGAGTGCTGGTACTGTTTGCTTCTCCACATGTGGCCTTGGGTGTTAATGGGCTTTTAGCTTTTGTCAAAAAGTATAGAAAGTACAGCACCTATATGGCTAATTGTTCAATCGATGTTAGACTAGATGTTTCTTTCCTTTGTTACTATGGTTGTATGCTGGGATGACCAAAGTTACCAGCCCCAAGACACACACGGCTGCGACCCACAAGAGAGACACCCCCCTCTCTCCTACTTTTTGATTAGCTGATGGAACAGTGCTCTGCAATAGGGGGATGCAGAAGGCACCCTATTTGCTTTTGTTTACCAAAAAAACCTTCGTTTTCTGGGGGTTTCATAAACAGTCCATTGGGTTTTTTGTTTTCCATTATTTATTTATTTATTGTCATTATTTATACCCCGCCTCTCCTGCCTAGACAGCTCGAAGCGGCTTACAAAAGTTAAAATATTTTAAAGTATACACAAAATACATAAAAGGGAGGCATAAAAATAAAAATAAAACTGTGCATGTGCAAACGGCTGCCAGAACGTTCTGCACACATGCAGCCTTTCCCAAAATGTCAGCTGCTGCTATTTTGGGAAAAGGGCAGCCTCTGCACAAGGCTGGTTGCCCTTTTCCAAAACGTTGACGACGGTGCCGGGGTCATTTTGGAAAAGCGTGCGCATGCACTTCTCTGAAAATCAAATTGGGAGGCTGTAGCAGGGTATGCTCCTGCGGTATAAGTTCATGCAGAATCCGTACCCCAGAAACTCAGCCCAAGTGGGATCTTCAAATACAGTATCCTTTATTTACAGTGGAAGTACTGGTGGCCACTTTGCGCATGCATAGTGATTTTTTAAAAATTAATTATTTAAAAAATTAAAATGGTCACCTGGGCTGTTATTTGATTGCACCCCCTTTTCCAAAATGGCACCAGCAGCATCACTGTCATTTTGGAAAAGGGCAGTCGATCTGCGCATGCCCTTGAGGGTCTCTGGATCCTGCTTGAAACTTATACTGCAGGAGCGGTATCCTGCTACAACCTCCCATTCCGATTTTGAGATGAATCTGAATTTCATGGGCAGGACAATCCTCCACCATTAAAGTCAATGGGAGTTATGCCACTGACTTTAATGGGTGGAGGATTAATAATGATAGCAATAATAATTGTGCAATTTGTTTTCATTATTATGATAACGAAAACAAAAAAAATTATTTTCTTTTTTGTTATTGTAATAATGAAAACAACAAATAATAATAATGAAAACTTTGAAAAAAAGGGAAAATACTGAAAAATGTATTTCTGTTATTTCCAGCTATAACATTTTTGTTTCTTATTCAATTCTGATTAAACTTGGGGTGATTGTACCCCCAATAGAGGGCACTAGGTGTACCAAACTTTGGAAAGACTGGATAAAGGGAACCGATTTTAGAAACAATTGAATGTTGTGATTTTAAGAAAAGCTCCATACATATTCCTGGCTACAACTTCTTTATCTTCTGTTTCGATTTGCATGAAACCAGGGAATCTTATGTCCCTCCACAAGATTACCAATCCTGCCAAATCTCAGAAAGATTGAATAAAGGGTCCTGATGTTATAAGCGATTAACTTGAAAATGCACTTTCGGCTGTAACATTTTTATATTCCGTCCTGTTTACAAGACATTTGGCAGGCATATATCCCACACCTTCCCTGTCAACTCTGGGTATTTTCAGACGTGACGGGACTCAATTCACCCCACCACGGAAACACCCTAATGATTCCCCACCGGAGCTAACACATAACGGCCAACGAACGTGTTGGCCGCTCCCAGCGGGGAATCTGGGGTGGGTGGGTGGGGCCACTTGGCACAACCTGCGGCCGCATGGTCCCCCCCCCACACGCTCCCTAGGCTGCCCGCCCTCTCGGGAGACAGGCGGGTACTGTGGCCAATGCGACCGCAGCGCCCACCCACATTGACCACAGCCCTGCATCGCACCGCTGATTCCGGGCCGTGGTAGGGGGCCAGACGTTACGGTCCCCTTGATCACGGGGGGGAATCACATTCAACATGCAAACGGAGATGGTCCAGCCAGGACCTCCATTTGTGTATTGAATGTGATTCTCCCCTCGTGATTCACGGGGGTGAACATCTGGGGGGGGAACTTCCGTTCCCCCCAACAGACGTTACGGGATCACGATCACCATGTGGGGTTACACCGTGGTTGAGCGTGATCTCGTAACATCTGAAAATACCCTCCGTCAAACTACAGGACAATTTGATAAGGGGCCCCAATTTTATAAGCAATTGAGGTTGTCCCCTTGAAGACCATTATTCAGATGAATAGCAGCACATGCAGTGCCAGTCAGAGGCAGGCACCTGGCATGGGAGGGGAGGGAGGCTGTAGGAGGGAGGATAGAGAGCAACCAAACAGACTGACAGACACATTCACTGGCAAATTACTGCAGGTTTCCAGCTTTACAAGACCAATCAGTGGTGGCTTCGAGGTGGGCATACAGGTGGCCCTGAGGTGGACATAGAAGGAACCTAACTGGGACTTTGGGGATAGCATCCCAGCAATCAGGAAACATGGTTTACACAGCCAGGCTGGCCAATTATCATCACAATCACATCCTGCAGCACTGTGACAGAGGACATGAGAGATTTTCTATTGGATCTTTCCTAAACAGATGCTTCCAACTTCCCACTAACAAGTGGGGGAGAGATTTTGGGGTGGTCACAGCACAGAATGAGGATATTTGGTTAACATTTCTGCTGGTCCATTGACATCACAAACAGATCTTATACCACAGTGACACACAAGAGAATCCCTGGCATAGGCTCATTCTCTGCATATGCTTTGCAGGCTTATAAAATTGGGACCCTTTACCACATTTTTCTGATATTTGTCATCGATGATCCTGAAGGTGTGAGATACAGCCCTGCCAAATTTCATGTACATTGGTAGGACTAAAAAGTTGTTAGTGTCAGATATACATTTATAAGTTAATTGCTCATACCACCAGTACTGTTTATCCAATCCTTCTGAAAGTTGGTATAGATAGTAAACATGGGAAGAGGTATACACTTGCTAAGTTTCATCCACATTAGATCAAGATACAGCCACAAATGTATATGCAGATTTCTGCAAAATAACACAATTCACCTGCTTATAAATTTGGATTCCTTTATCCACTTTCTGAAATTTTGTACACCTAATGCCGTCCATTGGAGGTACAATCTCTCCATGTTTCTTCCAAATATAATGAAAAATAAAAAAGGTATAGCTGAAAATGTGTTTTTCATTGAAACCAATGGAAATAAAAAATGGAAGCAAAAGCAAAAGTGAAATTTTGATATTTATGAAAATTAAAGATTTAAATAATGAAAACAAAAAATGACATTGGTCCCTGGTGCACACCTCTAATAATAATTTTATCTATATAGTGCCCCAGCCAGTGGTACTTGGTGATCATATTACCTCTGGCTACTGGCTCGATCACCCCTTTTTAGCCCCCAAAGCACAGGCAATACATGGGGGGAGGGGGGCCACAGGGAGGCACATCCCCCCCCTCCCAGATTTTTGGAAGACCTATAGAAACTCTGCCCAGCCCACACTCCTGTGCCCCCCTCTCCACTATCAACGTTTACCAGTCAATTATGCCCCCAAATACTTTACCAGCTAACTCCAGATCAGACACGGTCCCTCCTAGCCAAGCCCCTTATGTTCTTTGGGCCCAGGCTTCCAATAGCTTTAGCATGGCCAAATATGCACATTTGAAATTTGCACCCTAAATAGCTTCCAAATCCAGACCATGCCCAAACCTATTATCCCCCTCAGGCTCCGCAGTAGGTTTCTCGCCTCCCCGAGCCATTGTGAGACAGAGCTTCCAGCTCCTGTCTCTTGCCAGTTCTGTCTCTTTACTAAGCTCCAAGCTTTGTGTTTTGAGCTCTGGACTGGCCCCACCACAACTAGACTCACCTGCTTCTCATCAGCTACTATTCACTGGCTAACACAGCTGAGATAGATTAGGCGCTGTCCTACACCACTACGGTGCCTGTCCATGCCTTGCTGGTGCTAACTCAGGCTGGCGCTAAAGGGTAAGGCTCCCTTATCTAGCCTGCCCTGCTACAGAAATGTATCTGGTGCAGGTTACACTGTCATGTAGCAACTAATGCTGAAACAGGTAATTAATTTGTTATCCATGGATAATACCTGCAATTGTTGGTCCTGATAGGGTACCGGATTACCCCAACATTGGTAATTATCAGTAGTACCGATTTATCGATTACAGATCCATAAATCGGTATATTGGCACAGGAAAATCGTGAAAAACAGGATGGAAACTTGAGAAACTGAGATGGAAACAAACAAACAAACAAAAACAGTACTCAAAGTCAGAAAAATTGGGACATCAGGTAACTCATCAGGCACTAAATTAGTACCCGAAGGTGGCAGGTCGGGTCAGGTACCAGAAATGACAGGTATATCTGTTTTTGTGGGTACTCTTTCAGCTCTAGTAGCAACCTTATCATCTAAATATGGTATTTAGTCTCGTATGGACTATTTCATCCACGTTGTCCTGCTGAGTGTAGTGGAGCCCAAGTTAAGGTTATTTAATTTTATTTATTTATTTATTCTTATGCCCTGACCTTCCCACAAGGCTCAAGGCAGCCCACAAAAGCACCATATTAAAAAAGGCACAAATATATTTAAAAATCCCACCTTTACCCCTTAAACCCCTACCCCAGCCCCTATCCTGAAGGCCAAAAAGAAAGGTCTTCTGTTGCCTCTGGAAAATGCTCAAGCTAGGTGCGTCAGGCTGTCCCAGCCTGGCCCCATACAGGCACTTCCTCTCGTTCTCATGCAGCTCAAGCTCTCCCCCTTCGTGTTCCCAGGTACCCTCTGGCCACTGCCTCTCACTTGTTCTGGTGTCCTCAGGTGTATTCTCTGGGGAATGTTCACGTCGCTTCATGGTATCGCGGTCTGTGATGTCTCCACAGTGTCTTGGCTGCCCACTGCACTCAGCAGCTCATGTTAATTTTCACCAGTGGTGGCTTTCCTCTCCAGTGTAGGCTCACTGTCTTTTGCCTGCTCGGGGTCTAGTAACACCTTCCACCCGCAGGTCCCTGCTTCTTCCACCTGCTCTAGGTTTCTCAGTCCCCTGCTCTTCGGGGCTTTCAACTTTAAAGGGCAAACTAGCCCCTCTTCTTAAAAGGACTGGCTATATTTTGGAGTGGAGCAGGGGTTCTCCAGCCACACTGCTACACATGGGCTCTGAAGAACCTCCAGGGAAAGAAAGTTCCATAACTCTAGAGCTTCTCTGCCTGCTCTCATTGTATGAACCTGGCTGGCAGATGGTGCCTACTGACTGCAAGGATCATGATCAAATATGCTAACGGGGTGGGGTGGATACATGTAGACTCATCAACCCTATTTGGAACACATGAATTGGGGAAATGGAAGAAATAAACAATCTGTTTTAAAACTACAATTCTCCAATTACTATTTTGGGACATCATTAAGCATACATCAGGAGTACAATTCTCACCCATCAAAATCAATGGCAGAACTCCCATTGACTTTAATGGGCATGGATTGTACTCCACCACTGTAATACTTCCCTGGTAATAAGTGTCAGCAGCAAATTGAAGACAGACTGAAATAAAAGATTTTGTTTCTTGAAATACTTATAGAAGTATCAAAAGGGATGTAGACAAATTGGAGAAGATGTTAAAAACGAACAACTAAGATCATAAAGGGGTTGGAAGACAAGCCATAGGTCAAGAAAAAGATTGAAAAATTGGGTAGGTAGGTAGTTATTTATTGTTTGACCATAGGTCGTAACAAATATAAATATAGAATAAGAACAAATAAAAAGCAATACATAACAAAATGCTGTATAATGCTTACAAAAAAAATAAAAATAAGTTAATACACATCAATTCCTATGGACTAAGAGTGGGTTAAGACCTACTATAACCTGGGTGGGAAGGAAAGGGAAGCTTGCTCAGGTATAATTCCTAGGGTTTGGGACCCAGCCCATAATGGGGACCACTCGGCTGTGGGCTCATTTCCCGTAGGTTACACAGATAAACACTCAACCCCTAGGGGTGATCTACTTTAAATGTAAGTGTAACTGCCTTACCCTTCTCGGGGCTTATGTTGGCGATACTTGACCCCTGTGTATAGCAAGGAAAAGGAGGCGCAAGCCTTCCCCTACTCGGGGCTTAATAGTCTCCCAAACAGCGTTACCCATCCCAGGGGCTACGGAGATCGACATTTGACCCAAGGGTAACCTTTAAATAGACTGCCTTTCCCTTCTCGGGGCTTATGTTGGCGACACTTGACCCCTGTATAGCAAGGAAAAGGAACGAGCCTTGCCCTTCTCAGGGCTTGAGGTGGCGGCTCTTGGCCCCTGACGGTATGAGTAAAATTAGCCTTTCCCTTCGCTGGGCTTGTGTCAGCAGCACTTCACCCCTGTAGGTAAATGAATATCAATTTTAGGGCGGAAGTACCCAAGGGTTACCTTTTAAATATGAATACATACAATGCTGATTTGGTCGAGGCGTCAAAACAAGCACTTTAGTGACTGAGTGGTAACGCTGTGAATAATCCCTATTGGTTGTTTGTATTGACAAACAACCAATAGGGATTATTCACAGCGTTATCACTCAGTCACTAAAGTACACTGTAACGGATAAGTATATACAAGTAAACATAACTAATAAACCTGATAAAAAAGCTAATCTGTCCCCTTCGATTAGCAATACTATGAGGAGGCTTCAAGGTCCAGGGAGACTAGTAATAAGGAAGTTCAAGGAGATAAACAAAAGCTACCAGCAGTGTCCTTGAAGTCCAATTTTTTTTTGCCTGCAGCGAACAGCTTGAGTAATGTAGGATGCAATGTCTTTTATGTCCTGAGGTGAAGTACTAGTTAACAACAAACATAGCAAGAGCTCTGTAGAAACGTCCGGAAACCTTTGAATAAATGGCAACAGATATTTTTCCCTCAAGGCATCGTAAAGATGGCACAAGAAAAAGATATGGGTGACTGTCTCAACCGCTGCGTGGTCGAATGGACAAACCCTATCCAGGAAGGACATTCCTTGAATCCGTCCCCCAAGAACCCGGGAGGGGAGGGAATTTACACGAGCCCTAAAAATAAGCCTCTTGGCTCTAATTGTAATAGGGGCACCCAAATAGGCGGGGATCTGTCCCTGGGCAGGCATCCATGTCAAGTAGGAACTGACATGAGGAGAGGAGTTAATAACGGCTATTTCTGTCTGCCTATTGATATCGTTTGCTCTTATCTGGATTTCTTTCCAAATTGCCCCTAATGGTTTGTGTCCCAGGTACTCAACTGAGAGTCCTATGGTACGTAGATAAGAGCAAATTTTCTGTTGCCAGCGACTGGCCCATATGTCCTTCAGCATCTCTTTGACTAACTCAGAAGTACAGACATAGTGGATTTTCCACCATAAATTTAGGGCAGATTCGACGGCTAATTGGGCCCAATTGGGTAGGTTGAGTTTAGAAAAAAAACTAAAGGGGCTATGATAGCCATTTTCCAATATCTAAAAGGAGGCCCCCCAAAAGATGGTGTGGATGACAGAATAAAAGGGAATGGGCTTAAATTACAGAAGTATAGATTTTGGTGAAGTGTAGATATTTGGTGCAGAAGTGTAGATATTAGGAAAAACTCTTATGTATAAGCACTGTTGGGTCTTGTGGTTAAAGCGCTGGAAAAGGACTCAACAGATCTGATCAGGCTTCTAACAGCTCAGGCTGCTTGCCCACATTATGGAATACACATGAGTTAGAAACTCAGTGTTCTTTAAACTCACGTATGTTTTGTGATAGGAGGCTGCACACATTAGCTGACTTGCAGATATTTGCAGGTCACATGGTTAGC
The DNA here is from genome assembly GCA_003113815.1 of Sphenodon punctatus. NCBI lineage: Eukaryota > Metazoa > Chordata > Lepidosauria > Sphenodontia > Sphenodontidae > Sphenodon > Sphenodon punctatus. The sequence continues at coordinate 595,923 of QEPC01006282.1, forward strand.
AAACATCCGTAAGTGAAACTTCCTTATCTGTGCTCACCTTACCCAAAGATCTGTGAGCTTGGGAGCAGGGGAAACCCCTCCCGCCTCCTTTCCCTGTATCCCTTGCGAGAGTTCATTTCCCGTCACGTGACTCCCCAGGCTTGAGAGCAGCTCACTTTCTTTTTCGAGTGGCTCCTCCCATTCTCACCAATGGGTTTGTGCATGCGCGCCCTTCTCTTACCGGCATATACCAAGCTCACTGTTTTAAAAAACACCACACACCCCCACCCTCTCACATAATCCCAACAGTTCCTTCCAACCGCTTCACGGCTTACCGACCTGTACACTAGCTTGCTTCTTTCAATTAACATGTTGTCAGTTAAAAATAGCTTTAAAAAGTGTTTTTCATGTGGGAGAAAAATGCCTACTAAGGACCCACATGGTCGGTGCTTAGTTTGCCTAGGTGCATCGCATGATCCAAGGGAATGCGACGATTGCAAATGTCTAAAACCAAAGACACTCAGAGAGAGAGCAATATTCCTCCCAGCTCTGATTAAAGAGTTAGAAGGTAGGAATAAAAGAAAAGGTGAAAGGAGACACATTACGCCAAGAATATCACCTCCGGTACCGAGTATAGGGGCAGAGGAAACAGTCCCAGCAATACTATCAGGATTGGAGCAGACTGACGTTCAAACGGTAGCACCAGGACCTTCAGGAATAATGAGAACTAGCTCAGATTCCCCTAAAACTATGAAAAACCAAGAGGGTATAGAGCCTGCCTACGTGGCAGATCGCTCTTTTTCTCCCTCATCATCGGACATGGAGGAAAGTATGGGATCAGGCATGATCTCCCCTCTTAATATTATGTCACCTAGGTATATGGCACAAGAAGAACCGGACCCCAGATATAGGGGATCTCAGTATGAACCTCAACAATGGAGGGCACAACCCGCTGAGGAAAATGTAGAAAACAATATAAGACAATATTTGAGACAACAGGATGAAAACAGAAGGCAGGAAAGCAAACAGATTATAAACTGCTTAGAAAAGCTTATACAAGCCACATCAACGATGTCGAGAACGGTAGATATAGCGCCACCTAGTGATGTCCAGCCGCATCCACCTTATATAGCCTCACAGCCTCAGACGCAAGGGGCAGGGTTGCAGGCTTCTTTGATGTCTAGAGGTAAAACCTCGATGTCAAGAGAAGCATCTTCGGCATTGATGGATACATCCTCGACGTCAAAACCCAAACCAGAGGCAGAGGTTGCATCAACCTCGATGAATCCACGATCGACGTCGAAATCACAAATGTCGACATTTCAACAAGAAGCAAAGCAGAAATTTATAATAAGACAGCAGAGGCTGAAACAAACTAAAAAAAAGAAAAAAGGCTAGAAGGCAAAGGCTACAGCAACTGGAAGTAGAGCAACCTATAAGGCAACATCAAGAATCCCATTCTGAGGATCATTTAGACACGGTTCCCCCAGAAACACAGGTACAGGAACCTTATCATACACCAGAGGATGAAAGCATTTCACCACCAACATCGGATGAGCTCCAGGGTATGTCTTACCATGGATCATCACAAGAACATAAAGACTTCCAAGCATTACTGAAAAGATTTACAGAAATACTAAAGACTGACACTGTTCCAATTTCTCACCAAGAAGACGACCCTGCTTACAGTAATGTAGAAAGACCACCTCAACCCAAACTGCCACTGCCATTTTAAATAAACACAGGGCAGAAGCAGTAAAGTTATGGAGCACACCGGCTGCAATACAACCAGTTTCTACATCCAGTAGCACTTTCTATCTGTTCCCATAAGAACAGGGATCTTTATTTTTTAGATATCCACTACCAAATTCATTGGTGGTGGCTGCTTCAGCAGAAAAATATCAAAGAAATTGCCAAGATACTTCCCCAGCAGATAGGGAAAGTAGGAGAATAGACGTGTTCGGTAGAAGGTCATTTGCAGCAAGCACAATGATCATGAGAACGGCAAACTATGCAGCAGGAATGTCATCATATCAACACAAGCTATGGGATGATATGTTCCAGATTAGACAATTTATACCTAAGGAAAAACAGAAGGAATTCAATCACATCTGTTCTGAAGGATTAACAACATCAAGGTTTCAACTGCAAGCTTCTAGGCATACATCTGAAACTGCAGTAAGAGGGGTAGCTAATGCAATTGTTACTAGGAGATATGCTTGGCTGAGAGGTACCAAACTGGATTACCATCATAGAGCAAGAATAGAACATTTGCCATTTGACCAGACTGGACTGTTCTCAAAGGACACAGATGATATTCTTGAAAAAATACAAAAATCAAAAACGACAGCAATAGAGAATTACACAAAAATCAGTCTGCAAATACCTATTATCAGAGGCAGTATCAACCTCAACAGACATACAATAGGCCTAATAGACAATATTATGGCCAATACCAATTCTACTATAAAAGGTACCCTTCGTCTCAATACCAATACCAAGGGAAGCAAAGGGGTCAATACTCATCTTTTAAGGCAAGGGGTCAACCTAGACAACCCTTTTCAGCACAGCAAACCAGAGGGAGACTGTGGGTATTTTCAGACGTTCTGAGATCACAGTGAACCACGGTGAATACCCACCTGTGGTCACTGTGTCTCGAACGTCTGTTTGGTGGCCGCCAGATGTTCGCCACGGTCAATACCCGCAAGGGGTCAATTTGAACCACGCTTCCCGGGCTAGCCAGGGGAATTTCCCGGGAAGCGTGGTCAAAAAGATCCCCAGCGGGGACCAAAAAAAAGTAACGTCTGGCCGGTTCGGCAGGATCCCGGGCCATGGCGCATCCGGCCTGACGCGGCGGCCGCATTGGCCCCGCCGCCTGCCCGTCTCCCCGGAGGGCGGGCGGCGGGGTGCGTGGAGGGGGCGGGGCTGTGCGGCCGCACGTTGCACCGTGCGGCCCCGCCCCCTCCCAGATTGACGGGGTGACCCTGGCGGGGAATGAATGGGTTGTTTTTGGTACGGGGCCAAGCGGCCCCATAATGTCTGAAAATACCCGTTGACAATGACAGAGTCTCTCCCTGGACAAGGCAAATATGACCCAGGGAAACATAGCATTTAAATTTTCATTATTTAACGCTCTCCCCAGTTGGGAAAACATAACCAATGATTCCTGGGTATTGAATATAATCAGAGTAGGTTACAGACTAAAGTTTTCTTTGATGCCTTTGCATGTTTCATCAGTTTAGAATGTAAGGTTATCTTCTCAACAGATTCTTGCGTTGAATAAAGAAATACTTGACATGTATGCAAAAGATGTCATAGAATTAGTACCTATCGATCAGATTAACAAAGGCCTTTACTCAAATTACTTTGTCATAGATAAAAACGGGGAGGTTATAAACACATACTGGATTTAAGATTCCTTAATCTTTTTGTTCCATATCAGAAATTTAAGATGCTGACTATTGACAAGCTGAGACCCCATCTGCAAGAGGGCCAGTGGTATGCAGTATTAGATCTGAGAGATGCTTATTTCCATATTGGACTGCATCATTCATCAAAGAAATTTTTTAGATTCTATCATGAGTCCAAACATTATCAATGTTGTTCCCTTCCTTTCGGCCTATCATCTGCCCCTAGGGTATTCACCAAGGTGATGGCACCAGTTATAGCATACATACGTAAACAGGGTATAGTGATTTTTCCTTATTTAGATGACTAGTTGATGATAGGAGACTCCCCAGAATTGTTATCTGGTGATATTCAAGTGGTGGTAGATCTTTGCACAACACTGGGATTAACTATAAATTGTATAAAATCCAAGCTTATACCTATTCAAACAATTGAGTATATTGGAACTATTATAAATTCAAATCTATCCAGGGTCATTACTCTGAAGAAAGATTTCATGATATAGTAAATCTTATTAAAATAATCAAGATACATAGATGTCAAAGAATCCGATCCTTTCAGAGGCTTCTAGGACTTATGGCTTCGACTACAGCCACTACACAATTTGCAAGACTATACATGAGACCATTGCAGTTATGGTTTCTGAAAATGTTTAATCCACTATCAGACCCCTCCCTACAAAAAGAATTAAAATAACTAGAGAAGTCCTCAACTCTCTCAACATTTGATGTAAAGCAGACTTTGTATTATCAGGAATCCCTTTTGTTCAGTCTAACCCCACCCATTTTCTGAGAACAGATGCATCTCTGACAGGATGGGGAGCCCACCTGCAAGATCTGTCAGTATTGGGAAGGTGGAACAGACAACAAAGATTATCCCATATAAACATTTTGGAGACCACTGCTATTGTAAAAGCGCTTACAGCATTTCAACAACAGTTGAGAAACAAGACCATACGTATAGCCTGCAACAATATGACTATGGTATGGTACTTGAACAAACAAGGGGGAACAAAGTCCAAAGAGCTGTGCCACTTAGCACAGAAAATCTGGCATTTAGCCATAAAAAATAATATGTATTTGTATGCAATTCATGTAGCGGGTTCAGAAAATTAAAGGGCAGACATACTAAGCCATCTACAACAGGAACACCACGAATGGGAACTACATTCCCAGGTTTACAAACAGCTAATCTCCCAATGGGGAACACCCATGATAGATTTTTGCTACAAAGATAAACTCGGAGTGCAATCTATACTGCACACGAGAGGCCCACGACCCTCAGTCTCAGGGGGATGCATTTGCCATGGATTAGAACAAACTAGGATATGCCTTCCCCCCTATTCCCCTTATTCCGAGAGTATTGGAAAAGGTTCACAGACAGGGAGGGAATTTAATTCTAGTCTCCCCAGCTTGGCCAAGACAAATGTGGTATCACAGTCTGCTAACCCTATCGTTGGTATCCCATCCTCTCCCAATGATACACAACCTATTATCTATAAATCAGGGACAAATCCTCCACCCGGAGGTAAATTGATTAAACCTCCATGCCTGGAGAATTCAAACATCCAATAAATAACCAAGAAATGGCCAAGTTGCAAACAGTGCTTCAAAATGACATAAGAGCTTCCACCAGGACATCATACAATTCAAAGTGGAAGCATTTTTTACGTTGGATAACTGACAGATCAATTACGATACACCAGATATCGGTGGACATAGTCCTACAATATTTGCTAACCCTAGCAGAAGGTGGAGTAGCTATGTCCTCCATTTGGGTTCACCTGTCAGCTATTTCTAGAAATGTCATAATACCTGGAACACAATCCATATTTTCTCATCAAAGGGTTAAAAAATTCCTAAAAGGTATTAATAATATCTTCCCATGCCATAAATATCCACTGTCACAGTGGAACTTAAATCTAGTTCTTGACCAAATCACTAAGCATCCCTTCGAACCATCGGATGAAGTTGACTTATTCAAGTGGACATTGAAAACAGCCTTTTTAGTGGCTGTCACTTCCCTTAGAAGGGTAAGTGAGATTGCTGCAATATGCATGAAAGATCCTTACCTTCAATTCTTCCCAGATAGAGTGGAAATTTCGATCCACCCCTCCTTTATTCCTAAAGTAGTATCTCCTTTTCACCTTTCACAGAAAATTATCCTACCAGCTTTTTGCCTGCCACATCATGAAACTGAATTGTTGGCGACACTACATACCTTGGATGTAAAAAGGGTGGTTATGATTTACATAAATAAAACAAGACAATGTAGGGAGTCAGGTAATTTGTTTATTTACCCATCAAGACAACGGTTGGGAAAAAAGATATCATCTCAGACCATATCAAAATGGTTGGTACAAATGATAACCTTGGCTTACCAACAAAGAGGAATGTCGCCTCCACCTAATTTAAGGGCACATTCGATTAGAGGGTTAATGGCCTCTACGGCGGCATTTTCATATGTATCTCCACAACAGATTTGTAGAGCTGCAGCATGGAGTTCTCCACACACTTTTGTGAAACACTACGCTATTCACCTTGCCTCGGAACAAGACACTGAGCTCGGTCAAGCTATTCTCAACTCGTTAGTTAAAGAGTAAATAATAGGTTATAAATGGTTGCAAAGAGATCAATTGAAGATAAAAATGTTGTAGATATATGTTTACAATTTATTAAACATTGATTGTGGCAATCATGTCTGAAGGTCTGACTAAAGAAAATTCCCCCACCGCCTTAGTCTAGGCTTGGTACTCTCCCATTTGTGAGAATGGGAGGAGCCACTCGAAGAAGAACAGAAGGTTGCTACCTTGTAAACAAGGTTCTTAGAGATGGCTCAAAACATTATCACAAATGCCCACCCTTCCATCCCTGCAAGGAATTTTCTTCCTGCATGCTCAGGGTTGGAAGGAGCTGTTGGGATTACATGAGAGGGTGCCTTATATAGGGTGGGGGCGCGTGGTGTTTTAAAACAGTGTGCTTGTATATGCCGGTAAGAGAAGGGCGCGCATGTGCAAACCCATTTGTGAGAATGTTCAACACCATCTCGAAGAACCTTGTTTACAAGGTAGCAACCATCTGGTCTCCAGGGGATCAGGAAAGGGATTATAATCTTCTTCTTCCTGCAGCTCCCTCCCTTAGTCTCTATGGTTTAAATGGACATGGGAAGACTGGAAGATAAATCTCACAGCGAGCATTTATTTATTTATTTATTTATTTGCATTTTTAGCCACCCCCCCTCATGCCTACAGCATCTCGGGGCGGCATACAAAAATATGCAGTAAAATTCAATAACAATATAAAACATTTTAAAAGAATCATTTTTAAAAACCCAAATTTTCTCCCCCCGAAGGCCTGGGCGAACAGTCAGGACCCCAGATTTACCCCCAAGTACCCCACCCTCCTCTCCGAAGGCCTGGGTGAATAACCAGGTCTTGCACGCTCAGCGAAAAGCCAGCAGACCTGGGGCCAGGCGGGTTTCCTCCAGGAGGGAGTTCCAAAGTCATGGCCTGGCCACCGAGAACACCCTCTCCATTGTGGCCCCCCGTTTTACCCGGGGGACCTCCAGAAAGGCGCCCCCAGTGGACCGAAGGGATTGCTCTGAGGCACGGAAGGCGGGGCGGTCCCTGAGGTATGAGGGGCCTAGACCGTGCAGGGCTTTGTAAGTCAACACTAACACCTTTAATCTGGCTCGGTACACTATAGGCAGCCAGTGCAGAGTGCGGAGCACAGGCGTTATGTGCTCCCACAATTAATGTGTATGTTTTGTAGTGGTGGGACCCCGGGCCCATTACCGGTTACCGGACCGCCTGTTACCGGACCGCCCGCCGCCGCCGGAGCTCCCAAAAGGTAAGCGGCAAGCGCACTGAGCCTTTAGTAGGGGTGATCCCTGGAGGGGGGCGGGGTGTTAAACACCCCCCCCAGGGATAGGGTCAGGGTCATACTTACCGGTGGCTGCGGGGACGCCGCAGCCGCTGGTGCTGGGGGGTGGGCTCGCCTCGGGGTCGCTCTTACTCTTTTTTTAAACAAAAAGCCAGGCTGGGCAGGGTGGGTGGGGGGTGTCCCCCCTTCCACCCGCGCAGCC
>QEPC01006282.1:607828-632404 GCA_003113815.1 Sphenodon punctatus
TGAGACCTCGCATCTTCATGAATGTTAGACCCCTTGTCTCTCCCTCTGTTCCCCTTCCTAAGTCTCTCCCCCAGCTCCTGTCTCTCAGATTGTAAGCCCTAGGGGCAGGGACCGTGTCTATTGTATTACTTTGTAAAGTGCCAGGTACACTGCTGGCGCTATATAAATGTTTGTTAATAATAAAATAATAATGATCCATTACACTCAAAATATTATATGCTTAGTTCATCAGAGATGTCCGTTTTGGCGCAATTACTTAAGCTCAACGAAGAAAAGTATTCGCACTAAGGTGATAGAAGTGTTAAAATGGTATTCATAAAGTTAATATGTTTGATGGAATGGGTGGGTGGAATATTATTATATAGATTATTCTTAAAATAAGTCTGCAGGGCCATCTAGACAAGAATTTTATTCCTTACGGTCATCACAATAATAGGGTTCAGAGGAAAGTGCAGGAAACTGAAACTGTAGCTGCAGTAAACTACATATTTGAAAGACTGCCTCCTCCTCCTTGCGTCATCGAAAAGCTATGAATGACCTCTTGCAAGTTTTATCTTTGTGTCAAGTCCATACAAGGACACACAGAGAGGCATTCTTGGTGGCAGCTCCACGTCTTTACAACTCCATTTCTCTGGAGGCTCATCAGTGCACAAGCTCGGGCATTTTCTAAAGGCAGTGCAAAACATTTTTAATTGGTCATACATATGTCAGCTGGGGGGTCCTGGTTTTTAGCAGATTTTTATACATTTTATCTTATTTCTATATGTTTTATCTGTTGTTACCCACCCTGAGCCTTTAGGATAGGCCAAAATACAAATTTAAATAAATTTAAAACCAGATAGGATAGAATAAAAACTGGCCATAAATTTTCTCCCTAATGGCAGCCTAAAGCAGGAGGCTTTATATCCCTTGTACATTTTTTCCAATCTAAGATTACTCTGAATGTTATTCTTAATTATTTTTTTTCTGAATCCTAAATGCTTTAGTCGGAATGATATCATGTAGCAGTGAATTCCGTATGCCAATTTTGTGTTGCTTGCTTGTGCATATCTACAACCTCATCCACCTTGCTTTTTTGAAGCAAAGCAGAGAACAGTCTTGGATGAACAATCTTCTTTAGATTGTGAGCTCTCAGGCAGGGACCGTGTCTGTCTTCTTTTTTGTAAAGTGCCAGGTACATTGCTGGTGCTATATAAATGCTTATAATAATGGTATTACAATGGGTGAAAATAAACTTGCAGCTTGTGTGCCAGCTACACGTTTGGGGCACATGGTGGAGCGGGAAACATGGCCCTGGCACAGTCAGGTCGAGGTACAGAACAAACACGCACCTGTCTGGGCCAGCTGGCGGACCCTCCCCCACCTTCCCCTGGCAGGGGAATAGAATAAGCACACGACTGGGCACCCCTGCCCACGGCACACTCCCAGTGCCCTGCACCATGACAAGCAGCCATGGCGGACACACAGGACCACTATGGCCTACCTGGATGGCCCTTGGCCCCGGCTGCGGGCCTGGGATCATCCAGGGGACCAATTCCGAACTAGTCGCCTACTCAGGCTGGGGCAACAGCAGGCACACATCTGGCGGCCTGGAAAAGGATGTAATGGTGAGTCTCTGGCCCAGGCAGCCAGGCCATAGCCGACCCTCATCATGTCTATCTTTACCCAATGTGCTTGCCCAAGCAGGATGAGTAGCTGCAGGAACCAGTTAATCTGTGGACCACTACTAGCAGTTTAATCACGTGTTCTACACTTCAGTAGTCTTCACATGCATATACAATCACCGTAGTCAACCTGGGCTCAACACAAATGTAAATAGGAATAAAAAATTAGCCCTATTATTATTATTACTATACACATTTATATAGCGCCAGTCGTGTGACCTGGTGCTGTACAGAACATAGAAATAGACGCGGTCCCTGCCTGTGGCTTGCAATCTAAAGACAAGGAGGGGGAGACAGGGAGAGGGGACAGTGGGAGAAACAGGGGAGAAGACAGACAAACATTCAAGCGGATGCAAAGACTCAGGTGCGTATGCTTGGCTTGGTTACAATCAGGTTGCAGCAGTCTGCAGAGGAGGGCAGACAGTAGGTATATGGCCTTCCTTTCATTGCCTTCCCTGGGCTCTCATATGTCTTAGGTTGCAGACTCTTCTGTTGGGCTTTGGGCAAGCTCTCCTTTAGGCCCCCAGCTTTCTAACCCCTTTCCCAGCCACATATTAGCTCCTCCTACCTTGCATTCAGGACCCAGGAGAGTTCTCAGCACAGGTTCTAGGCTCTGATCTGCTTGGCTTCCCTCAGCAGACTGCTAGGCACATGGAGCTTGCTGGCTTTATAAACCCTAAAGTGGGCGTGGCCACAGTGACTAGCAGGCTCCCTTAAAAGGGCCACTACCTGCTTTGTCACAACTGGGCTTTTTCCAGAATGTGAACTGTGATACCATGCAGTGTTAGTTTGAGGTTTGGGGGCTTGTATGGCACCCCTAATTTAGAAGAAGCAGATTTATGTTAATGAATACCCTGCCCCCAGCTAGCAAAAAGTCAGTCAATTTAGGGATATAATTCAAAGAAGCACTCTGTGTGGGGTGAAGGGAGGATTGTTATCCTCCAAGATGGGCAGATTTTTGTTTCGCTACCTACACATTTTTAATTCTTTCTTACTTCATCTTACAGAAGCTATGTACTTTGAGCAACAGCTGTGCATTTATAAGCCACCTACACAAGACATTTGGCAGCCTCTTGCAAGGTGACAGTGGAGGTTTTGCTTTGACACTGAACTCAGACTTGCAGCTCATGGATTTACACTGAGGCTTGCAGAAATTTGTAGAATGGATCAGAACAAGTGAAGCAAAAATATCTGATATATTTTTAATAATCTTCTCTGTTCACAGTGGATTTTTAACCATGCTCATTACTAGCCTACTCACTTTATCCAGCAAAGGCAACTGTCAGGGTAAATAACCTTAAGTCTCCTTGGGAGTTCATCAAATAATTCTGGCTTTTAAAGAGGTGGCTCAGGTAAAACAAATCTGAGCAACCTCTAGAATTTAAATAGGCATGAAAATTTAAACAGATGACTGATTGTTTTTCCCTGAAATTAGGCTTCGCTGGAAGAGGTATGACTCAGCGTAGCCTTCTTTGATTATTGTGCAGTACTCTGAATACAGTGGGTGCAGCCACAGGATACACTTACTGCACCTTAGGCAGCCTTATCCCACTCCAGGCAGCCTGACCATGTGATGCAGTACATTGTGTTTTTGGTGGCTGCCAGATGCCCCTGCCTGCCCCCCGCAGGCTGCTATGCACTGCATCTTCATAAAAAGGCCAAGGAGGCAGTATGTAGAAGCCTTATCCAAAGTGACGTACGGCTGCCCAAGGCTTGGTAGTGCACCACCGCTCATGTGCCCAGTCCCTGTTTGCCCCGTCGCACAGTGAGAACTGCTGCGGGGTTTGAACAGTGGGCCCTGCATGACCACGTCATGGCTGGGGGCAGGATAGTGGGTGGGCGAGGGGAGAGGTGTGGGGCAGGGCCAGGTGCCCATTTGCATGGGCGGTTCCTTGGCTTGCCACAGGGCATGGCAGGATGTCCGAGAGCAGCCTGCCTACCTGGCTGCCCTGCAGGGGGGTGACCATCTGTCCTGCTGCCCATGCTAGCCCCAAAGTGTGGCAGCAGTGATTGTCCACCCCAGGGCACATGGGGATCGAGCACTCCGCAGCTTATGGGGAGGCACCCAGTGTGTCTATGCCAGACTCATATCATCATAGTTCCTTAGTTCCTCATAATCATTTATAGATTATATTTTAACAGCACTCCTGTGAGGTATGAAGCTATTATTCCAATTTACAGATAAAGAACTGAGGCACAGGACTGATTAAGTTATTTGCCCAAGCTTTACACACAGGCTGTGAATATGGGCACTTGCACACGAGGCAGGAGGAGGGCGGGGGAGACTGCCGTGAGCCAAAATCACAGCAGCAGAATCATTGTGAGGCTCCACTCACGTGCACGGGGTTTTAAACGTCATTAGCCCATTTCTGCCGTGATTTCAATCACAGATGACAGGGCCATGGCAGAAATGGGCTAATGACGTTTAAAACCCCACGTGCACAAGTGGAGCTTCACGTGATTCCCCCTGCCGTGATTTTGACTCATGGCAGTTTCCTTCCCTCCCATCTTGTGTGCAAACCGCCTAAGTCAGGGATGAAACCCAGATTCACAGTCCAGTGTCTTAAGTACAATATCATCCATCTTCTATCAAACAAAGATTAGGCAGCCTGAAGACCATCAGTAGTATGTCTTGGGCAGCAGTAGTGTTGTAATATATTTAAGAGCATACGAATTCATACTGGGTCAGTCCTGAAGCCCATCTTTCTCAGCATTCTGTCCCCACAGTGACCAAGGTGTGAAGGTTAATACCTAACATTCAGACTTCTGTTGTGTATTACAGCATGAAGTCTTGTTGAAGTGATTCAGAATTCTTCAAGATGCCACTGAAATAGTACATATAATTTTGATCCAAAGAGCACACACGACTTTATTGTCATGTTGTGGTAAGATCAGGATTGTGCAGTTGCTATGTGTGCATTACACATTTATCATTTTAAAACTTTTATTATTATTATTATTTTAGCATAATCAGTATCCTCATTGCAGTTACTACAACTGCTTATCTTTGAAGACTTTTCCCCTTGGATGCTCTAGACTATAATGTAAGGATTTATTGGTTGATTTTTGGAGTAAACAATTGAAACATGTGGGCTGCTAATTATTTTATGATGTGTATACGATTTCATAACTACATTTTCTTTCCCTTTTTTTCCTGTTTCCTCCTCCCCCTCCCCCCGCCCCGGCATTGGCTTTCTGATTAAGCAGCATATGCCAATATGCTAGTTACATTTTTTTAAAGATATCCCATTGAAAAAGTGGCTTGGTCCTCAAAATGCATTTGGGTTCTGTACAATTGTCACGGATAATATCAATTAGGCAACTATCGGTGCTTTGGCTTTTAAGCATTTGTATGTCAATAATCAACTGATGTGTCATTTTGACTTTATTCTGTAACCTTTTGATGTGTATTTCTCTTATATTGTATATACTGGTTCAGGTAGTTTACCCTTTTGTTCATTGCACTTGTTTATATGATTAAATATTAATTTTCAACTCTCCTACCTTCTTTGGTTGTGCACTCTGGTTCTGGCAAAAGCCCCATCAACCCAACTCTTCCATAAGGATTAAAGAACTGGATTTCAGGGATCCTGCCACGGTTGTGGCATAGGAGTACTAGCATCTCTATCTCAGTTCTTCCCATGGATAATGTGGGGAGTAATACATGTTTATTATACAGGGCCCTTTTTGACAGCATGCTTTCAGCGTCTCAGATGAAACACACTATATATGTGCAAACTATTATGCTTACCATTATGTTTTATGCTAACTATTTATTATTGTTATTATTATTATTACTGTTATTTGATTTAAAGCATTTTCTCCTTTTCTTTCTCCCACTCATCTATAAGGCCATTTTTACACGGACGCCATCCACCCATGAACACCCATAAACACCCATCGGATGGGTGGGAGAGTGTCCGTGTCAACATTCACGAGTGGGTGGGTGCGCGTGTACGACCCACCCACCAACACCCACAGAGCAGGTGGGAAGGAGCCGGCATGCTCCGTGGGTGGAGGTGGGTGGAGATGGGTGTTCAACACCCACCCATCCGTGTAAAAACCAAAACACACACATTCACGGGAATGGGTCCGCCGAGACCACAGAGAGATGGCTAGAGAGGCCACGCAGGTGCCCCCAAGCAGACACGCCCACCTGGGGAGATGCCGGCCACCTGGCCGGGAGCCCTTAAAGGAGAACCGAAACATGACAGTGATGCGCCAGCTCCCAAAATGTCAGGACGGAAAGCCTCTGACAAGACGAAGGGAGCCAGCGCCGTGACTCGCGCGGGACAGGCCACGGTAATCAGAGGGACCCCGGGACGCCCAGGGGAGGGGGGCCAGCCCCACAGGTGGGGGAGTGGTGGTGGGAAGGATGGTTAAACACAACACACCTGTCCCGTCACAGGGCCAAGGGCATACCGCTTCACCCGCGCCACCCACATCCCCCGAGACCACCACAGCCACGGCGAAGGGAGCGTTACTGACAGCAAGGTAAGAGTGAGGGTACCCCTACAACCCATGGAGGGGGCGTCCCGCATGCCAATATCGGAAACAATGCAACCCGAGGGAACACAGGGAGGGCAGCTGTCAGCTAACGGTTCCCACCCCCAGGAGAGCACCAAGCCACCAAGTTGGAAGGCCCCCCACACGCGGTACCCAAAAGAGGGAGCCCTGGTCGAGGCAGTAGACCAGGGACTTCATACGTGTGTGGGGGGGGGGGCATAAAGGTCCAGAACACCCTGGTGCGCAGCTACAACACCACATAGGTCTATGAAGCCATCGCCCAGGAGATGCAGTGGCAGGGGTACAATAGGGATGTCACCCAGTGCATGCACCAGGCAAAAGACTTGAGGTCTGGATATAAGTATATCAAGGACAACAATCTCAAGTCCGGCCATACCATGCATACAACAGAGTTCCATGATGAGCTGGACCAGTTCCTCTGCATGGACAGGGATATAGTCGCCTCCCACTTACACACCAATGCCTTCTCCAGGGGCAGGCGGAGGGTGCTCATGACACACACACCCCAGCCGACTCCCCGAAGCAGGGTGAGGTCGCTGCCCCTGGCAAGGCCAATCAGGATGTGGGAGGGGACAGTCCCATCACACAGGGGAAGGAGGTGGCCCAGGAAACCATGCACACAAACATCACCCTCCGAGTGTGCCCACAAAACCTACAGGGCTACGGGCCACAGGGACGGGCGGCACATGCGGAGCGGACGGGAGACCCGGGATGCCCCCCTGGAAGTGGAGGAAGATGATCCAGGTAGGAACACAACCAGGACCCGGGGGTGGGGGTGGGATAGGGCCCAGGGGGAAGGAGAGAGGGTCAGGGGGGAGGGGAGAGGGTCAGGGGGTGGGGGGAGAGGGCCCAGTCCCAGTGACCAGAGCCAAAGTCAAGCACCAGGGATCAACTGATGGATTCCCATTCCCATTGCAGTTCAAGGGACCCTGGAGGTTCACGAGGAGGAGGTCACGGAGGAAGAGGTGGTCGAGGAGGAACCGGTGGCACCCTCAAGACCTGGTCACCAGGACAATGATGGTAGGCCGCAACGTACACAGGATGGGTTGTGGGCAGTACTGGGGCGATGGGGTAGCAGGTCACCCACAGGAGCAACCCCTAAAGCAAACCGCCCCCCATGCATGACAGGGAAGAGCCGGTGCCCATCACAGTTGGGTAACCAAGCCACACGGGTTATCATCCCGACGGGTATGCAGATGGGGGATCACAAGGGCGGAGGGACCACGAGACATGTCCACAAGGAGGTGCTGGGACAACACGGCCCCAGGTGAATGTGCCTCCATATGAGGCAAGCAGAGTGGTCCAACAGAGGGGACAGGAAGACGGGAACCCCACTCGACCGCTCCCAAACACTATAGGGACAGACAGGGAGGGGGGTGGGTACCCCCCGTGGTGACAGGGATGCACCGCTGTGGGCGCAGGGTATGGACATGGCAAGCAACACCCCCCAAGTGGTTCACATGTCTCCCACAGATGAGCGCCCCTTTCCTGCGAGGGGAGCTGCCGCCAGCAGCGCCAAGAGGAATCGGGAGATGCGGGCCCAGAACCAGCGGAGGAGAGAGGACCTGGGAAGGGAACTGCTGGAGGAGACAAGAAGGTTAGCTAAGGTGCACTCTGAGGAGCTTGCCCTCACCGGGAAGCGCAACGAGGGGAGGGGGATTGGGACCAGGACATATTGGCAGCCATGCTAAACCGGTCCCGCACCTGCCAGACTGCTACTCTCCACTGTGAAATGTGGCTCAACAGAGCTGAGAGGGCAAGGGGCCGTGTCGCGCTGGAGGGGACCTCTGCACGGTCCCTTGACCTCATAGGGGAAGCAGTGGGGCTCCTGCAGAGAGAACCCCGGTGCGACGCACCCCCCTCCAGGCCCGATGGAGGGATGGCAGGGGAGTACCACCGGGGCGTCCTTCCACAGGTGCAGGTGCCCCTTCCCCTGCACTTCAGCCAACCCTGGTTTCCCCAGAAGCACCCCTTCACTGGCCTGGTGGACAGGGTCCCTCTCCCCCACATAGCCCCACAACAACAGCCCATGGGACAGGGTCCCTCTCCCCCACATAGCCTGCACCCCTCCCAGTTCCTCCACAGCTGCCTCTGCGACCCCTCCTCCGGGAACCTCGACCTCCCCTGATCATCCTGGAACCTCCAGGTGACCAACCGCCCATGCCGGCCACCCCACCAACTCCAGATCACATACCTGTCTGCTAAGGGGGGGAGGGGAATGCACCACTACCTGCAGGGGGATGGGCGGAGGGGATGCTGCATGGGGATCCACACCAGCATCAGAGGGCAATGGAAAGGGCTGTGGTGCAGGGGTAACAGGCCAGATAGTATTGTAATCCTCACCTTATGTTCCAACATCACAGGGTCCAATACGGCAACCCGGAGCTGAGCGGCCAGTGGACAACAGAGAGCCCAGGCTGTCAGACTGCTGGTCACAGAGGACGGCAGCCACAAGGGCCCGCAGGGGAGCGAGCCTCGGTGGTGCATTGAAGCGGGCACGGGGATGGCCCTGCAAAAAGCGAAACACCCCCCCTTGTACTTTACTTTACTTTATTACGGCCGAAGCCAAAAAGAAATTGTACAGATAATACAAATAATACAAAAGTCACAAATAATCAACCAAATACAAAGCCATAAAGAAATAACACAGGGAGATACAATCCCACTACAGAGGGAAAAGAACATCCTACCTACTGCCCCATTTGCCCTTTTATGGGCAGAATTGAAATTTCAAAAAACGTGCGCGTTGATCAAATGCAGCCACTAGAAAGCGCGCCACTGCCTTAGTAAGACTGGGATCCACATCTGCCAGTGCTAAACAAAGCAAATGATGTTCGGTCCTGCCCGGAAACTTTTGGAGAAAAGATGCAAAAAGGGAGGCCCTGATTTTGTCATATAGATGACAGCCCAAGAGCAGATGTTGTGATGTTTCAACTACTTGGGCATCAAAAGGACAGAGCCTCTGTGAAAATTCTATCTCCTGAAAGCGTCCTTCCAAAAGAGCTGTAGGCAAGGCATTAAACCTGGCACACATAAAGAGGTATTTAACTATTTACCTCTGGCCGTAATGCCAGATACTAGGTATGCTGCCATACCTAACCGGGGGGGAGGAAACAGGAGCAGATCACGAAGATGTATGGAGCTCCTAATGGCTGCGCATTCCTCCTGATAGTCCCTATCCCTCAGCCTAGTCAGCATTTCCCTCCCCATATGAACCATAGCCCCGCCTGTCCAATGGTTTGGATGGAAACCTAACTTGAGTAGAAATGACTCCACACCCTTCAGCCATGAACTATTGAACCCATCAGCTTTCCAGTATTGAATCAAACCATGACCAGAGGACTTAATTAATTTGGCCCAGCATCTAATCACAGCAGCCCACGCTACCATGGACCACCTCTCTTGGCCAGCCTCTAGTCTAATGGCCGAATACACTGTGCCCCGGGGTGCCTTCAAAAGATTTTGCAGGAAAAGGGCCTGGATGCCGTCCAATTTCCTTGCTATCAATGGCAAGGACGGCAGCCAGACTTCCGCTCCATATAGCACCTGTCTCTGGGCTTTGGCATTTGCAACCTTGATTGCAGGAGCTAACNGGGCATGTTGGCCACTATCCTGCGCCGTTCGCCATGGTTGTAGAAGTGGGGCCCTGGCAGTAGTAGCTCGGCCCATTGCTGGAACACCTGGGCCAGAATCATGAAGCAGGAGGCCAGGACCATTAACAAGACTGTCCTGTCCTCGGGGGGCTCATCAACTGGCAGCATGGTACCACCAACAACATGAGCACACAGGGGACACCATCACCAGCGTTGATGCTCTGTTCTCCATCACTATCATCTATCACTCAACACGCCCAAACCACCTCTCACTCTGAACCCCACGCCCGGGCAATGCTACCTACGCACATATGTACTCTGGCGGACCGAGCTGTGTGCGCAGTGATTGGTGCAGTAATGTGGGTGTGTTCCACAGACATGATCGAAATCCCTCCTCGTCGGGCTGCCGGCACACCCCCACCCCGGACAGCCTGGACACCTTGGGACGAGAGGCACCTCGAGCCACCCCGTGCGATCACTGGGCAGGGTGCATCCACACCAGCTGTACTTCTGTCCCATCACTTGAAGGCCACGGCAGTGTGCAGCTGTGTTCCATCAAGATACGCAGCATGGAGTGTCTCATTAGCTCCCTGCTAGAGGCAGCCATGGCCTTGGTGATCTGTCATCATTAACGCTGGAATGCTCCCGCCCGGTGCGTGGGTCAGAGATTCACAGGGCCTAGCATCCGTCCCACTGTCAGCCATGTACTGGCGCAGTCCAACTAGCGCTGCACAGCTCCGAGCGCATCGCTCATTCACAGCCGCTCTCCATAGGGCCATGGTGCAAACCACCGAGCAGCCCTTGGAACGGTCATGGCAGGGTGTGAAACAGGCCCCGGGGCTGGCGGTGGTGCAAGGGAGGAGTGGTTGCCATGTGCCAACATGCTGTTGGGACAGCATTGGGCAGAGCAGCGACCCCCTGTCGGTGACGGATGGATTCAATCTCCTGTCATGATACATGTGGATGATGGACCATCCATTCGGGGGTCCGGCTTGCCGGAGGCGTGCTGGGGATCTCGGCTTCACGCTCCTCCAACAACCTTTTGGGGGGCACCCAGACATTATTGTTGTGCCATGGACCACACAGGAGAGCATGGCTGTTCGCCTGGTGGCTGCACATCCAGAGTACAGTCTGGCCCTCCAGTCCGGGGGTCCCCATGTTGCTACCGACTACACCTCCATTCTACTGCATGCCCATGGAGTATCCCGTCTGTGATTGGACTGCCAGGCCCTTCTTGGGGAGCTGGGCCTGCTACCCACCGATGTTGGTGAACCACTGCTGACCGGGACCCCTACCACATGTGAAATCGGCGCCCTGCGATCAGTGATGAACCTACCGGATGTCAAGACTGCAGCCCCTCCTGCCCTGTTTCATGCTGGATGCGTATATGCGTTCCCGGGGATTCCACAGGGGCCTATTCGCCTGGAAGGGTCTTGTCCCAGGGCAGCTGTTTCCGGGGCACCCTCCGGCCTCTCCATGAGCTGGCCGTCCTGAATGGGCCTTCCGTTGCATTCCCGTTGCCGTGCCTGTGATGTGGCCTGCCTCCTCCTGGGCCCTGCTGCACCGGCCCACAGTACTGTGTGACCCGGTGGTAGGCTGTCCCATCTGCCGGACCCCATCACTGCTTCTGTACACTCCAGCACCCATATCCCTGTAGCGTTACCGAGGGCCTCCATCCTTCTTGGAGTGTCTGCAACGGTGCCCCAGTTTGGTGGTTGTGGGGAACAGACACAAGCCCGTGATCACCCAGTCACTGGTCTGTGTTTGCCCATACCCCCGCTTTCGCCCCATCAGTAATAAAGACCTTGCCTGTGACTGTACCTCCTTGAGTGCATTAGTGTCTGTGTGCCACACCAGCCACTCCTCCCTGCAGCCCTTTCCGTGTGTGTTGGTTAGTGTGATGGGAGTCACTGGGGTTCCCTGTCTCTTATACACATCTAGATGTGTATAAGAGACAGCCATGGTTGTAGAAGTGGGGCCCTGGCAGTAGTAGCTCGGCCCATTGCTGGAACACCTGGGCCAGAATCATGAAGCAGGAGGCCAGGACCATTAACAAGACTGTCCTGTCCTCGGGGGGCTCATCAACTGGCAGCATGGTACCACCAACAACATGAGCACACAGGGGACACCATCACCAGCGTTGATGCTCTGTTCTCCATCACTATCATCTATCACTCAACACGCCCAAACCACCTCTCACTCTGAACCCCACGCCCGGGCAATGCTACCTACGCACATATGTACTCTGGCGGACCGAGCTGTGTGCGCAGTGATTGGTGCAGTAATGTGGGTGTGTTCCACAGACATGATCGAAATCCCTCCTCGTCGGGCTGCCGGCACACCCCCACCCCGGACAGCCTGGACACCTTGGGACGAGAGGCACCTCGAGCCACCCCGTGCGATCACTGGGCAGGGTGCATCCACACCAGCTGTACTTCTGTCCCATCACTTGAAGGCCACGGCAGTGTGCAGCTGTGTTCCATCAAGATACGCAGCATGGAGTGTCTCATTAGCTCCCTGCTAGAGGCAGCCATGGCCTTGGTGATCTGTCATCATTAACGCTGGAATGCTCCCGCCCGGTGCGTGGGTCAGAGATTCACAGGGCCTAGCATCCGTCCCACTGTCAGCCATGTACTGGCGCAGTCCAACTAGCGCTGCACAGCTCCGAGCGCATCGCTCATTCACAGCCGCTCTCCATAGGGCCATGGTGCAAACCACCGAGCAGCCCTTGGAACGGTCATGGCAGGGTGTGAAACAGGCCCCGGGGCTGGCGGTGGTGCAAGGGAGGAGTGGTTGCCATGTGCCAACATGCTGTTGGGACAGCATTGGGCAGAGCAGCGACCCCCTGTCGGTGACGGATGGATTCAATCTCCTGTCATGATACATGTGGATGATGGACCATCCATTCGGGGGTCCGGCTTGCCGGAGGCGTGCTGGGGATCTCGGCTTCACGCTCCTCCAACAACCTTTTGGGGGGNTGTTTGTCTTCTCCCCTGTCTCTCCCACTGTCCCCTCTCCCTGTCTCCCCCTTGTCTTTTAGATTGTAAGCCACAGGCAGGGACCGCGTCTATTTCTGTGTTCTGTACAGCGCCAGGTACATGACTGGCGCTATATAAATGTTTATAATAATAATAATAATGCTAACAGACCGCTGGTGCTGGCCTGGGGCCTGGATCGGGTCGCTCGCCATGGCTACAAGTCAGTGGGTGACCCTGTGGCATGGGCCATGGGCCGCACAGGTCTGAGGAATCCCTGCTACCCAAACAACAGCACAGATGCGGACATATGAACATAAATATCATTATTTATTAGGACCGGTTACACAGTCCGATGAAGGGAAAGGGGGGGGCCTGTCAGCGGCACGAGTCAGTTGCCAGCCATCTGGGCAACAATGTGCCTACACAGAGCATCCCGATTCTCCTCGGATATGCGCCGGAATGCTCCACCCTGGAAATGTTGGTACAGGGGCACGGGACCCTCTCGCTGCACCGGTGGGGGGTAGTCAAGGGCAGCTCCCCTGGTCTCGCAGATATTGTGCAGGATGGAGACCGCTAGGACAAGGATGGGGGTATGCTTGAGACCGAACTGGCTCCTGTTCCTGAACGGTGCCAATGCCTCTTGAGCAGGCCAAATGACTGCTCCACCATGCTCCGAGCTGATGAAAGGCATTTATTGAAGAGCCTGCGCTCCAGTGTGCGGGCCATGGGATAAGCCCTCATGAGCCACGGGCTCAATGGGTAGGCGGGGTCCCCAATCACCACAGGAGCCATAGAGACCCCATCAATGACCCGGTACAGGTTGGGGGATATCTCCCCGTCAAACATGCATGCATAGAAGGGGGACGCCTGCAGTATGTGTGCACCGTGACTCCTCCCAGAGTGGCCGGTGTATACGTCCGTAAACAAGCACCTGTGATCCACAACGGCCTGGAGATTGATCAAGAACACCTGCTTCTGGTTCAGATAGTCCGTCTTGGCATGTGGGACCCGGATAATAGGGATGTGGGTGCTGTCTATCGCCCCTATGCAATGGGGGAAGCCCATGTCTTCAAAGCCATGGATCACGACCTCTGGATCCTGGAGCTGAATGACCCGCTCGAGCAGCAGCTCCACTATCAGGTCACACATGTGGTGGCGCGCCTTGTTAATGGTTGAGGTCCCCACCTCGAACTGCTCCCCAATGCTCCGACAGGAATCAGGGGTGGCCAGCCTCCACACGGCCATGGCCAAGCGCATTCCTGGCGGCAGCGGATACCGCATGTTGGACGCCCGCCTCTGGAGATGCAGATTCAGGAGCTCTCCAAGCCAGGTCAACAGGGAGTGGTTCATGCGCAAGTGGTCCGTCCATTCCTTGTCCGTCCAGGTGGCCAGCATGTTCTCCCACCACTCATTGGTGTGTGACCGCATCCAATTCAACCTCCACGTTGGGACAGTGACATGACGGCCGTATAGGCTGAGCGGCCACTGGGAAAGGACAAGGTGCATGTCCTGGGACACAGCTGTTCTGAACAGGGAATGTCAGCTGGCAGCTACCCTCTGTGCCCACTGCAACGATGCTGCTCGGGGCATGTTGGCCACTATCCTGCGCCGTTCGCCATGGTTGTAGAAGTGGGGCTCAGGATCACTGGGGCTGTCAGGTGGCAAACTGTGGTGCGTGCTGCATTCCCCTGTAGGCTCCATGATGGATCGTGGGTTCAGCCTGGTGGGTGGTGTGGGCCCACTGCATCCTGTTGAGAGCCGTGTCCTTCATTTGCTGGTGGCTACCTGGTGTCCTGCATCCCTGTGCGGGCACCTGTCCTCTAGGCTACCCCCTGCTTTTCCCTGTGGAGGTGTTGTCGACCACTTGGGTGGATTGGCTGGTCCATCGTGGTGTGTGTTTGCCACATGTGTGCTGGTGCAGTCTCCATTGGTTCCCCAGCCATGGGAGGGGGGGCCTCAGGCTCCGGGCCCCAACCCCTCCCTAGTGGCTTGTGCTGCCCTGGGGGCCTTGGCACGCTCATACCAGGCTGTCTGGCAGGGGACACCCATTGGTTGGCCATGCCATCTCAGCTGTCCCACCGCTCCTGGCGCCCCCTGTTGGTTCCCACTATCTGCACTGTTCGCGATGGATGGGCAGCATGGGAGACGGGCCACTGACCATGAGTGTGGGCAGTGTAAGGGCTATTTGTTGGCCACCCATGGTCCCCCTGGATCTGAGCGGGTGGGGTGCTGCTTGGTTACCGACCCCTGCTGACCCACACTTTTTTCCTGCACCATATCCCCTTCTCCCTCCCCCTTCTCCCTTCTAGCTATTCTGGTTGTCTTCCTGGCCATTCTCCGCCTGGCACAAATGGCCGACCAGCTCCAGCGTGCAGCCTCAGAGCTCTGGACTGGGGCAATGAGATCAGTGAGTGTGCTGAGTATGTGCGGGACCCTCTCCCCGGGTGTCTGTTCAGGGTTCCACGTTGTTGGGGCCCATTGTCCTGTCCTGATGGCACCTTCTCTCTATCCCTTAGTGCAGGCGATGGTTGCAGAGTGGACCAGGAAGCAGGAGGAGGTTGTGCAGCTGCTGCTGCATCTCCTGGAGAGGGTGTACCAGCTCGACCACGCTCAGGCGGATCGTTGGAGGTGGGTACGGGGCTGGCGTCCCTATTGAGGGCAGGGCCCCGCCCCAGGCACCCACTCTCTGTGCTGCCTCCCCACCTCCATTGGACCTTTCGTATGTCCCACACCCTTCCCCCTGTTCATAAAGTTGCTTTGCCCCCTTCTCCAGTTGTGTGTCATGGTCCTCCGTGTGGCCTGGTCTCTTGTGTGGGTGCCTCTTGGTAGTTGTGGTTGTGGCACTGTTGCCTGGCAGGGACTGGTTCTTCCGCGCCCCCCCCCTTCCCGATGTTTGTGCTGCAGCTCTGCCGTATCCTTTGGTGGTGACCCTAGTTTCCCTGGCCTGAGGTGTTTGTGGCCACTCGGCCGCCTGTCTTGGTTTCCATCTGTACCCCTCCGGCCCGGTCTTGTTCCCCCTCTTTCCCTCTGATCCCTTGGGCCGGGGGACCGTCCCCTTGGCTGCTGTCCTGGTGTCCTGCCCCCTCCCTGCGAATTCGTTGTTGGTGTGGGGAGAGCTGCAGCACGTTTGCTGGCAGTTGGTGTGGTCTGGGTTCCCTCCCCCCGCCATTCCCTGCCAGCCCAGCTGTGCTGTGGGCTTCTGTTCCTGGTGCCGTGACTGCCTCTGTCCTGGTCCCGGCTCATTTTCTGGGGGCCTTGGGATGGTGTGTGCGGGTCCTCTGCCGGGGGCTGGGTGTTTGTGTTGGGGTCCCCTGATGCTTCGGGCCTCTGTCTCCCTCCACTATGCCCCTTCCCACTCTGTTGTCCCCCCCCTTGCTGGGGTCTCCCCGCCTCCTTGGCCATGCAGCCCTTCCCTGTGTGGTTGTGTTAACGGTTGTGTGTGGGCGGGTTCTGGTTTGTGGGGGGTCCGTAGCGCTCAGCTGCCTGACCCTGTCATGGGGCTGCCTGGGGTCCGCTACTGTGTGTCTCCTGTCACCCCTGCTACCTCCTTCCCCGCCCGCACAGGGTCTGGTGGTTCAGGGGAGGAGCTGCGTGCCGCAGCTTCATTTGCCCTCTGTCGGCCATGTTGTCCCATTGCTGTGCTGGGCGGGGCAGAGTGGGAAGGGGCACTTCCCACTCTGCTTGTTGGACCAAGCAGAAGCCCAGAGTTAAAGGATGATGTGCCTGCTTGCTGTACCATTCGTTGCACCCACCATTTGTGAGGAAACTCTGAGCCCCTGTCTGCACTGCTCTTCCGTTGCTTAGCAATGTGGCAAGCTTGATTTGCAGGGGAAGGAAGGGAGTGATAATTTGCTCTAATATTAGAGGAAGTATTTTATAATTTTTTTGGCTAGTCCACCTTGGATGTGATGGGTTAATCACTGATTCATGTAAAAGGTAGAAAGAGCTATGAAAGCTGCATCAGAGCAGTAAATTGAGCCTTCTTTATTTTGTTCACTTACCATCTGTAATCTACTTAAATCTAATAGTAGGTAATTTGGGGCCCTAATAGGAAGTGCAGGGTTTGCCTGTGTTATGTATTTAAAGTGCCATCTAGTGGAGGAGATCACTTACAAGGCATTTCACAGCTGGCTGACTTTGTGGTATCTGTATAGGAAATGCCTCTGCAATACATTATAGTGGGTCACCTCCTCTACTAGTTTGGGGATATTCCCCCCTCCATTGAGGGTGGGATTGGGATCCTCCATGAGCCAATGTGTTGCATTTGCGAACCAGGTTCTAGTCATTTTCATTTAGATGACATGATCAACATCTACCTACATTACACATGGCCTCATCAACTTGAGTGCAAAGTCTGAGGTGAGTCCTATTCAGTAACATGTTCACTCTTCACTTTTGGTATGAAGAACTTCTCCCATGAAATAAGACTTAAAGATGCTTTCCCATATGTGAAAAATAAAGCGGCTGTATTCCCAGTTTGATCCATGTAATAGTATAGGTATATACATGTATAGGCCTAAGAGGAAAGGGACTCTGAAGTATTTATTTATTTATATTTCCACCCCACCTTTCCCATAAGGCTCAGGGCAGCGTACATCATTAAAAACACAAAATACAATAAAAATCCCTTTAAAAACCCCACCTTTGCTCCTAAACTCACCCACCACAACCCTTAATCCCTGCCTACCAAAAGCTTTGCCAAAATAAAAAGTTTCACACTGCTTCCGGAATAAGATCAGGCTCAGGTTCTGATGGAGCTCCAGTGGAAGGGAGTTCCACAGTACTGGGGCAGCAACGGAGAACGCCTCTCTGCGGGCCCTTGTCGTATAAACAAGATTGGCAGGTGGTACCCGCAAGAGAATGCTCCCAACCGACCGCAAGGTCACAGTGGGGCCTGGTAGGAAAGGCGGCCTTTCTGTTATGTCTGGATTCAGTTTCAATCAGCTCACCCTCATCCAGTCCCCAACAGCTGCCAGGCACTGGCTAAGCACCAAGACTGCAGGAACTGGGTCAGATGAAAAAGAGAGGTGGAGCTGGGTGTTATCAGCATACTGATGGCAACTCACTTCAAACCTCTGTATATTCTTGCCCGGAAGGCTCAGATACACATTGAACAAAAGGGGAGACAGGATGGAACCCTGCGGAGCACTGCAGGGGAGGTCCCGAATGGATGACACGCAATCTTCCATTAGCACCTTCTCGGACCTCCTTGACAGGAATGAATGGAACCACTCAAGAGCAGTCCCACGTGCCCTTGCCAAGTCCCTTAATCGTGTCAACGAAACCTCACAATCAAACGTATCAAAGGCCGCCGAAAGGTCTAACAAGATCAACAGGACACAGTTCCCTCTGTCAGTCTCCAGACATAGATCATAGACCAAGGCCACAGCAGTCTCCATGCTATATCCCAGATAAAAACCTGACTGAAATGGATCCAGAAATCTGATCGTATTGAGCTAAGCCTGAAGCTGCTGGTCAACCCTAAAAAGGAAACGTTAGAGACAGGGTGATAACGGGTCGTGGAATCAGCATCCAAAGATGGTTTCTTGAGCAGGGAACAGACAACTGCAATTTTATTTATTTATTTATTTATTTATTTCTATGATTTATACCCCGCACCCTCCTGTCACCAGCTCGGGGCGGCTTTCAACAATTTTATAAATACATAAAAACACTATAAAAACAGTTTAAAACAATCAACAATATTTAAAATAAGGCCATGGAAATTTAAAACAGTAAAACAGGATGGGGGCAAAGAACCATAACCCTAACACCCCCCCACCCCCCCCCACCCCCCGAAGGCCTGGGTGAACAGCCAGGTTTTACAACACCGCCGGAATGACAATAGGCTTGGGGCCAGGCGGGCTTCCTCCGGAAGGGAGTTCCAAAGGCGCAGCGCGGCCCGGCCACCGAGAATGCCCTCTCCATTGTGGCCCCCTGCTTTACATGGGGAACCTCCAAAAATGCACCCCTGGCCGACCGCAGGAGCCACTCTGGGGCATGGAGGGTGAGGCGGTCCCTGAGGTACGAGGGGCCCAGACCATAAAGGGCTTTGTAGATCAACACCAACACCTTGAACCTAGCTCGGCACGCTATTGGCAGCCAGTGCAGAGTCTGGAGTACAGGTGTAATATGCTNGCTCGGCACGGTATTGGCAGCCAGTGCAGAGTCTGGAGTACAGGTGTCCGTCTAAAAGCCGACCCTCCCAAAGGGAGGTGATGACAACAACCCCAGCCAGCAACAGCCCCAGTGTCTCCCAGCTGGCTTTCACCAGCCAGGATGGTTAAGGATCTAATTCACAACTGATTGCTTGCATCGCTCACATCAGTGGGCATCGCCCACATCAGTGGGCAACAATGATAGAAACTGATCCAAACAAACAGAACAAGGCTGAACTTCCACAACCCCAAACTCTGCCTCTGCAGCTGAAGTAGCAGCACCCAAGTTGTGGTGAATATTACAAGTGATTTTGTCTCCAAAGTAATTAATAAAAATGTCAGAGCAGACAATAGATTACTCTAGTTCATGGAGGAGACAGACCAGATTAACCAGGTCATTCACCACCCAGAACAGCTCCTCAGGATGAAACTTTGCAGACGCTACGATGCAGTGAAGAAAGCTTGCTTCAGCACCAACACAGCTACAGCATAGTCCTTTAAAAATGATCAGTGCCACAACCAGTTGGCTTCAGTGCAAGTCAAGTGCCACTTGTGCTCTAATTGCCTACCCTCCCACTTCAACTGCCTCAGGTTCCCCATATACCAGGGAGACCTATGCTGTTGCAGTGGTGGGAGCAGATGCCTTGGTGCAACCGTGTCAATGGCCGTGGTCAAGACATTATTCCACAGGGCAACCAGGTTGTCAACAAGGTAGCCACCAAAGTCAGTGGGTAAATCCCTCAGAGTTCTGGTAACTAATTGGATCCATTAGTCTCCGAGGGTGGATCAACCTAACTGGTTCGCCACCCCGACGGGAGAATAGGAGAGCAGGTATCTGGGTCTTCAGAAGGGAATAGTCCAACAACAACGGTGTTGTAACAACACCCTCAATAATCCGAACCTCTATTTCCAGATCAGTGTAAATCATCAAATCCAATGTGTGTCCCACCAGATATTACTTGGCATAGACCCATGGTTGAAATGGAGGCCATGAAGTCCCACTCTGGCCCCAAAAGGTTAGACACAGCGTGGATGTAGAAGTCACCCAAGACTATAAGTCTGGGTGACCTCAAGACCATCTCTGAGACAAACTCAGCCAGTTCAATCAGGGAGTCTGCTGTGCTGTGGGGTGGTTGGTACAGCAGAAAAATCTCCAATCTATCCCTGGCCTCCAACACAAAGTGGACACACTCTATATTGGATGAGTTAGGCACCGGATACCTTCGAAAGGCCAAGATGTCTTTGCAGATCACTGCCACTCCCTCTCCCGCCCCTCAGGCATTGAAAGGAAGTACAAGTGTTAAATCAGACCAGTTCTGAATAAAATGTAACCATCAACAGATGGGCAGTGGTATTTGAGCTCAAGGACATGTACGTAGCTGTAGAACCAGCATTCCAAAGAAGGGCCTGCGCATACTCAGGGGGTCTGTATCTACCCTTGGACCCTGGCATACCCTTGGGGAGCAGATGAGCTGGCTCCATCCCATATACCAGAGAGGACCTATGCTGTCGCAGCTCACCATCCTGTTCTAATCCATTGGGGCAGGGACACTCTCCTCCAATGTGAGAATAGGGAGAGAAACCTCCCTCCAGAGTTAGTGATTAGTTTACTAGTCAGCAGTAGTACTGGTCAACCATTTAACCATTCCAGGTGTTTACTGATCAACAATGTCTGGCATCAAAAATGTGATGTGCCTGTAACAATTTCTCCATGTACCTTTCCACACATTATCTAACCAGGTCTACCCTGATGTCACGTGTAAGCAACATACTCTGTACTGAAATGTGTATGTAAACGCTGGGTCTGAAACCCCTTCTCAGACCTCTTCCTCCCGTGAGCTATGTTGGGGTCTCTGGAGGCTGAGTCCTAGATTTGCAACTGCAGACTCCGCTCTGATAATAAACTTTCCTATTGAACTGGCGTATCACTTGGCTCCAGTTCTGTCTCTATGTCCCCATGGGGTGGGCTTCAGCTCTGGACCAAGAGTACTTCCAACAGTTCAGAACTGATGCATTCCAGCCAGTAGAGGGCAGTGCTACTCACACAGACAAAAAACCAGTATTATTGCAGAGCTAGGTCTCATGTCTCCTAACTCCACTGAATACTTCCCAAGAGTCCTGCCTTAGGTGGGGAAAATCCTGCTGTTCCAGCTCAGGAGGACAATAACCTGTTTTTGAAGGAAGCTGCAACCAGGGCCCACATGTATCACCAGAGCACTATGTGGCCAGGCCACCGCAAGAGCCATCTCCAGCCGCACCAGAGCTGGGCTGGTGGGGATAAGTATTAGTGCCAACAGGGGAGCCATTGCATGAGGCATGAATGAAGGAGTGTGGAGGTGGGGCTTACTAGGCAAAGGGGGTGAGGCTTATGTCCCTCTTTGGCCATTTGAAATGTCAAGGGGTATGCCATTGGTTACACAGTTCACTAGTAGGCGTACCCCAGTGCTTGGGTAGGGGGAAGAAATAACTTCCTTATTTTCCCAGGTTTGTTGTGTATATAAATTCTGGGTCTGAAACCCTTCCTCAGACCTCCTCCTCCTGTATGGTCAGATGCTCCTCCATATTACTAAAATGGCTTCCATAATATTCTTGTCTCCTGACAGGGGTTTTCCTCCTCCTCCTCCTCCTCCTCCTCCTCCTCAGCAGTGCTACTGTTAACACAAAACAGGTGAATACACTGAACATTGGTCATAGATCCTCTGTACTTTGTTCTCAGAAGTGCACCAAGCAAAGCTCTATGTTTTCATGCTGCACTGGGCAGCAATTTATCATGTTCAGCAGCGTGGGCTTCGTCAGTTTCAATCACATCACATAAGTGGCATGACTCACACAGCCCAAGGAGCTACAACCTAGTGTGAGGAGGTGTTAAAAATTCAAAGCACAAATAGCAGTTAAGGAAATAGACTTTTCCCCCCAGTAAAAAAGTCTTTCAAGGATGGTTGCTCAGTGGTTGTTTTCCCCCTCTCTATCCTGCCTGCCACATGAGTGATATTTTCTTGTCAAATTAGTATCCATTTAAAAAAAAAAAAAAAAAAACTGAAAGAGAAAGTTACTAGCATTAAGATTCTTATACCATCATTTATTCAAGGGTGCCAGAGGGCTCTACGAAGATTCTTTAAGCCTCATTTCGCCTGCGGACGGTGGATAAGTATTAGTGCTATTTTCCAGAGACATGTTTTTGAGGGCTAGAGATTAAACAATCTGCTCAAGGTCACAGAACATGCCATTTGCAGAACTGGGAAACAGAACCCAGGAATCATGATGTCCATTCTTGTGTAGAAAGCATTGCACCACATTGCTGTTTCTCTATACAAATTACTTTAACCAAGCTCTAGTTCTCTCATGGTTTCTGCCCTTTTAATGAGGGACGCTAGCTAGATGAAAGGGTCAGACACATTCCTAGTGTAACACCTTTAAAGTAAACGGAAATACCCCTAAAACCAATTTGGGACCGGGCATGTGATGAGTTATCAGATCAGTTTTCTCTCACACGTTTGCCCTTGATACACTGAAAATTGGTGTAGCTTTTTTATTCCTTTAGATGGGTTTCATTTTAAAGACCTTCTCTGTAGTTTTGCACATTTCTGTGGTTTCAAGGGTGGGCTGAAAAGCATACAAAGTTCATTGATATCCCCACTAACTCCAACTCCCATTTTTCATCAGTAAAAACACTGACAAATTTCCTAGCATATTAATGACAGAGACATCTATGCTTTTTAACATGTTTCTTCTGTTAAAAAGGCATGTACAGTTAAAATAAGATCCTGTAATAAGGTTGTGGCTGTGTGAAGGATGGAAACTCTAAGGTTTTGTTAGCTCTGTTTTGTGAAAAGACAGATGAAATTTCTGCATCAATCTGTGACTGAAATAGAAAGGAAGGGAACGCTGAAACAGTTTAAAGAGGAAAGCAATGTTCTTGTAGACTAATTGCAATTAAGGGTGTTTGTTTATTTATTTATTTATTTATTTNACTACTATCCTGATGGGCATTTTCTAACTCTATCGTTAGCTGGGTACCCGTGCTGGGGTTTGGTCCGTTGCATAGAGATTATCAGAGAGTCAGGGCGCCTCGCCTTGAGGAGTGCTTGTTGTGTCCTATCTCGCCCTACCCCCTCTAACACTCTGGGCCAAGTCTGTCCCCCAGCTCAGCTTTGGGGGGAGATGTAACGGGGCGAGCCCAACCGGTTCCCAGCTCCCTGCAGCGATGGGCAGCACAGTAACTGCAAATGAGATGGTACCAGGTAACCCACACCAGGTCAGCGTTCGCTTGCCCATTTAATAGATGTTTTCACCCACTGGCCACGTAGCTCCCACCCACTGGACACACAGTCCCAACTCACAGTGGGGTCCTGGAGCATGCACAGCCCACCATGTGGGCAAATGAGGGCTAATATGCACCCACGTATCCATGTCCCATCAATTAGCATTGCATGCACCATCATACAGATTCTGCCAGCACCACAGTGTCATGCACAATGAGCCTAGAGCAGTCTGAGGAACAACGACTTGTGGCCCCTCTCTCCACTCTCACTGACATACACATAACATTCACCTTAAAAACCTACCATGCTGTTTTCAAACATGTGTTCTCCCAGCTTGTCCTGGTTTTCAGCACATGCCTGATGTTTGCTCTTTCCAAGACACTGCATTCTCAGGAATGACATTCCCTGGACCGAGGAAGAGATCAAGTCCTTCACTGCTCTATAGGGGGAGCAGAAGGTCCATTATGCCCTAGTGAAGTGCTATAGGAATGATGAGGCAGTGTTCCAGAAGATCTCAGTCCAAATGGCACAGCAGGGCTACACCTGGGACATGAACCAGTGCCGCCAGTGGGTCAAGGACTTGAGGCATGGCTACAAGGAGATCCATAACAACAGCTTTGCCTCTGGCCCTGGGAGACAAACATCTCCTTACTATGAGATCCTAGACCAGCTCCTATCCATCATAGCATCCCACCTCTATGGTTGTGCCTTCACCAGGTGCCAGAGGTGGGTGGATATGGCTCCCCCACTGCCCACACCTGCTGCAACCGCTACTGCTCCAACCACTTTCACTTGCACCATGGAACCCATGACCTTCGGCGGAGATCCCTCCATGCCCATCCCCACCCCAGAGCCAGCACAAGTCAATTCGGACACCAACACCATGACTCTCATGGTGTATCCCCTCAAGGTCAAGAGCCAGCCCTTGTTCGAGGAGCCACTGAGGTTCTGGTCAAGGGCATGGAGGACTTGGCTGCCACCTTTGTAGAGGAGCTGGTGGAGTCGGAGGAGAACAATAAGTGAATGCACCTTTGGGGGGGTGTTTACATTTACACAGCTGCATAATAAAGGCTTCCGTTTATTGTTATCTAATATGATTTTTGGTTTTTTTTACTGTGTTGACAAGTTTCCAGGCAGGAAAGTGTGGAGGAACAGCAGGGAAATCCCCATGAAACAGCTTCACTGGATGGCTATGGTAGGCACAGGAAGTGGGTAGCAAAGCACCATAGTTGGACATCATGGTGGGATGGCGGGTGTGGGAAAATGCCCTTGCCCTGACAAAGACCTCCCTCTGACCCCGCTTCGCTGAAACTGCGAACCTAGCTCAGCCAAAGCCCAGGCCTCAACAAGCACCTGTTCAGGACTTCCTCATTCCTGAAATTCCTAAGGGGGGG
>QEPC01006282.1:638794-662695 GCA_003113815.1 Sphenodon punctatus
GTTTTTTTTAAAAAAAAGAACTCCCAAGCTTAGATGCTAAGGTTAGTGTCAGAAATGTTCCAGTATTTTACTGGATTCAATAGCCTTGGTATTAGTTGTTCAAATAAACAATCTGTTTTGAGTTTGATCATATACGTGCATGTTAGAGACAGTAAGAAAAGATTTGGGCAGGCATCTGTAACTGACACCTTAGGTCTAGACTAGAGTATCCTGCCTCAGAGCAGGGGGTTGGGGTAAATGACCCATGAAGTTTTCCATCTCTAACAGTTGTATGATTCTGTGCTTCTATACGTTCCAAAACCTAGGAAATGACACAGCAAAGGTGTGATTGCCTGCCCAGTCCAGACCCAGTGATTGAACATCATGGCTAATGTGGCTAGATCAAAATTTGAAAAAGAGAGGACACTATGGAACTGTGAAGTCCTAATAGATTTGTCCATTATGTTCTATGAAGCTGTGGGGTTCTGAAATAAAGGCTGCTTGCCTACGCTACCGAGCCAAGGAAAACTAACGAGAAACAAACTCCTGGCAGGGAAAGTAACGTGAGGCTTGGAACAAAGCATAATTTATTATTAATTATTATTATTATTATTATTATTATCATAAGGTTTTATATAGTGACAGCAATGTACCTGGTGTTTTACAGAGAATAAAATAGACATGGTCCCTGCCCGAGAGCTTACACGCATCTCCTGTTGTTTTCAATCACGAAAGGCAGGGTTGGATTTTGCGCCCCGCCTTTCATGATTGAAAACAATGTGAGACACGTTAAATGACGCTTTTAATCCCACGCCCACATTTCAAGCCTCATACTACTTTCCCTGCCAGGACTTTGCTTCTTGTTAGTTTCCCCTGGCATGGGCAAGCAGCCTGGCATGGGCAAGCAGCCAAAGGATGTTTCCTTAAAATAAGGGACATTATTATTATTATTATTATTATTAACAAACATTTATATAGCGCCAGCAGTGTACCTGGCACTTTACAAAGTAATAAAATAGACACAGTCCTTGCCCCTAGGGCTTACAATCTGAGACACAGGAGCTGGGGGAGAGACTTAGGAAGGGGAACAGAGGGAAAGACAAGGGGTACAGAGGGAAAGACAAGACATCTGGCAAATCTGTTGACTGTGTATGGTAGAATGCCTATCAGTAGAAGACAAGACACCCAAGCATGGGCTTGGGCTAGAGTAGGTGACCTCTGGAATCCCTTTCAACTCTATGATTCTATGACTCTTAGTCAAATGTACGTAAGCCCACATCACTCAATGCCCCCAAATCACTTAAAAGAACAATCAATCACTGGAAGAAATCAAACTGTTAGATCTAAACAGTTTGATGGTTGGGAAGTGTTCAAAATCATACCCAGGACATGTTCTCAGTCATATCAGGTGACTTCTTAGAAATTGCCGATTAGAATTCTTGAGATTGGCTCTCACCCTTGTCT
Source organism: Sphenodon punctatus (assembly GCA_003113815.1). NCBI lineage: Eukaryota > Metazoa > Chordata > Lepidosauria > Sphenodontia > Sphenodontidae > Sphenodon > Sphenodon punctatus. The sequence goes on from QEPC01006282.1 coordinate 640,238, forward strand.
TCCCTCCCCATTCACCTCCTCTTTTATCTCTTCCTCTATGGCCCTTTTAAGACGGATAAAATGGGTGTTACATTTGATTAGACATGTTGCAGGGCTGCAAGTGTGCTCTATGGGTGCCCTGCAACATGTATAATAAAATGTAACACCCATTTTATCAGTGTTAAGAGTGTCTGTGTGAAAAGGGTCTATGGCCCTTTTTATATGGACGGAGGTGGGTGGGGGGATGGGTGTTTTTTCCGGAGGGCTCCGTGGGTGGAGATGGCTGTGCTATTATCTTTCTCTCATTTCTCCTAGATTACTTTCTTCTTTCAGGTTTATCCATGATAGGTCATTTGTAGTTTGGTTATGACAAATGATGACTAAGAACATTCATTATTATCTAATGTTATATTTTTGAAGATGCTGTAAACAATCAGTTTGTTTCTTTTGTATTATTCAAAACTCAAAAAGTTAATCTTAAAAAACAAAAATAAATCCACATCCAACTCAAAAATAACACTGCATCCAAATTTCAGAAAACTTTCCACAACTGGTTTTTGAAACTTTGACTTGTCCCCTAAAGATTATTTAATTCATGAATTAATTTATTTAAAATATTTGCATCCCACCTCTTCTGCTCATGTCACAAAAACATCAGACATCCCAAACGGGATAAAAATATATTATCTATTCCCTCTGTGAAGAGGACTGTGATTCCTGTTGTTATGAATGCCAAGGTGTATTGTTTTAGCACAGTCAGGCAGCTTCAAATGCTGAAATGAGTTAGGCACCCAACTTTCATTGCAAGTTAATGGAAATCAAGCATCTAACTGTCATTTGTGGCTTTGAAAATCTCTTTTGATGTATATATAAATAGATTAACTGATCTGAATCTCTGTTTCATACAGAAGGAATGCAGTGGGAGGGAAATCCTTCAGAGGAAGGACTGACTGTTTCCTGCATATCCCCTAAATATATTATTAATTATTATTATTATTATTTTATTATAAGCATTTATATAGCGCCAGCGAGGTACCTGGCACTTTACCAAAAAAAACCCAAGATAGACACGGTCCCTGCCCGAGAGCTTACAATCTAAAGACAGGGGGTGGGGAGACAGGGATACTGCTTGCTATCTTTGTGTGTTTATCAACACCTTTTGTCCCTTTGTCTTCTATACCAATACATAATTTTACAGCTGTTTTGTTATGTCTGGCACATCTCTCTCTGTGTTTACTCTCCTCCCACCTGTCACCTTGATCTGTCCGCTCCCACCCATTCCATGCCCCCTCATATAGACCTGCTCTACATTGGCTCAGTTTATATATTTCGACTGGCTGTGCTACATGCCTGAGAAAGGGCCCTGTGTGGTCCAAAAGTTTGCTTATTTCCACCAACAACAGTTGGTCCAATAAATGATATCATTTGAACCACTTTGTCTCTCTAGTTATCTCCTCTCATTCTGGTTCTCCTTTGATGTTAAATATTTGTTGTTTTAAAACAGTCTTCAACCCAGAATATTTTTGCTAGCATGACAGATTTTTTTTTTAAGTGCTGCACTATACGCAAAGGATTTTAAACAAAATAAAAAAGCATACAGCTATGTCTACCCGTCCTTACACAGATTAAAATCTCTAACAGACATGAAATACAGGGCAGGAGAGACAACAAAGCAACCAAAACAGGAATAAACAGGGTGATGCTTTTGGCTAGACATAAGAGCTCCTCTTCCCTCCTGATATTGGGAGTGCTGCTGCAAAACCAGATCAAAATGTGGAAACCATCATTACTGTCAGCGGATAAAACAGGGAGTTAGTGTCATAAGTGGGAAAACAGTTCAGTGAGAAAACACAGTGCATCAAAATCAATGGGCTTTATATTACAGAGCAGACAGGTCTAGGTACCACATAGAATCATTAGAAAAACTGCTCTTTTTCCGTTACATAATTTTTTTTCTGTGGTATTGACTGAAGAACTTGGACATTGCCTTATTTTTAGCTTACAGAATGAAAATTAATTGTGGCGGTGGGTGGGTTCAAAACCCAGTTTAGCTTACAGGCAACCCCCAGAACTAACTCATCCATTGTAGATAACTCTCCTTCTGCCTTTTATAAATGCAGAGGTTCTTGCTGGAAATTATGAGGAGTAACTCAAGTTCAGTAGTGCCTTCATGTCAGCTCTACAGCTCTGTAAACTTAGCACCAGTACAAGTCTTTACACATTTTATTTATTTCAAGTGCTGTGCTTTCAACATTTCATTATTTAACTAGAATGACCCAAGCCAGGAAAGCAAAAGCAACATTTCCTTCTTTGAAAACATCATCATCCGGGCATCTTCCCAAGGTGGTGCAAAACGTTTTTATTTTGAAGAGCATTTGGTAGGATGAATACTAGGGTTTGGTTGGGTTTCTAGGTAGTGTTGTGGAGGAGGGTGGGAGTTTGAGGGGATGGATGGGCATTTTTACTGTTGAATTTTATTGTGTTTTATGGATTGTAAGCCACCCTGAGCCTTGTGGGAAGGTTGACAAATAAATTTGAATACATAAAATAATCATAATCTGTACCGTACAAGCAGATTCAGCTAATGTCCTTCCACTAACTACAGTGTTTACAATAACAGATGTTCCCTGAATCAAGACAAAATGTAGGATCACTAGGAACCAAAAGAGGAGAATCTTTACAACAGGTAGGTGGTAAGTACATGTGCGTAACGTTGTGGAACATGGTGCAGCACTGGTGTGCAAGTAAAGGGCACGTCTACAGTAGACCATACACCTGTGGGCCCTATGGAATTGGTGCACACCCTTTACTTCCGTGCCATTGCTGTGCAACATTGTACTCACGTACGTATCATCTGTGTGCAGTGCACGTGCTGCATAGGATTGCGCCCAATGACAACTTAAAAAGATATAAACTTGTAAACTATTCTCTTTACCTAGGATATAGATACAATTCAATTTGTTCTAGTACTATTTGACTGAAGAACTTTTAGCATACAGGAAAAAGATAAACGGGAGGGCCAAATTATAAACCAGCATAGGAAAATAATCTTATACATTGGTATTGCACCAGGCTTACCAATGGCAGGAAACAAATCTTAGGGTGAAAACAGACATGATGCTAACCACCCTTTAACCACACTTGGTGGTTATTTATGCATGTTGCAGGGCTGTATTGGTGCCCTATGAAGCCCTGAAACATGTATAAATGACCACCAAGGGTGGTTAAAGGGTGGTTAGCGTCATGTCTGTTTTCACCCTTAGTTGCCAGAGGACCAAAATCTACTGTATCAAATAATACTATTATGAGGCTCTGACTAGAGCACTGTTATTGTTAGAGTACTGTGTCTTTTCTACTAGCAGAAATGAAAAAGATTTTCCCCGTATAAAAACGTGACACTCTTCTTTAATAATGGTACAAGTCAGCTGACTCTCCTGTTACTATAGGGTACAGAATTGTAGCTTTGCAATAATGTAGTGAACTAAACATTCCTGGACATTGAGAAAGAGGAGGAGCAGCCAAACTATGCAACTGAGGCTCATTTCTCCTGCAATCATTTGGGTCACTACAGACAGTTTTATGTTCCTGTGGGCAACGGGGCTATAATGCTGGACAAACGTACTGAAAGCAACTTCCAGATAGCTGAAGGGTTGGGACTACTAGTATTATAGTAAATAAGTGCCTCAGCAACTGCTGTTCCTTCCTCTGGCTGATTTATTGTTACATCTGCACTGGAGGGGGTTTTGTTGTGTGCTTTTTTTAAAGGGAGGAGTTCCGAAACAAATTAGTTTTTGGAGAGGGAGTGAAAGGAAAGGAAGCTGAAATAAAAGTTACAACAAAGGGCAAGGAATCTCCTTTGGGCCATTTTACTGAAGGCTTGATCCTGAAAATGACTGAGTTCCGACATTTCCCATTCATCAGGGCCTAACCTTGTTTCCAGGGTGCTGAAAAGGAGTGTAGAACACACTAGAGAAATCCACGAAGGGAGTTGAAATGATAGTGTCATAATCATGCTTTAAAACACATAACACTGGGATACAATGGGCCCTGCAAAAACACAGAGAAACAGAGGGTAGGGGTGGAGTTTGCCTTACCTGCATAGACAAAGCCAAACTCTATTATATCTTCACACTGCAAAGACTTTAGCTCATATCACTTTCCATGTAAATAAGTACAACTCTGTTCAATTTAATAGACTTGCACCAATTTGCAGCAGAAGTAGATTTGGCCCCAGCACCAAAGTCCCATCTATGGAAGTCATGTTCCCCATCTCCATAAGCAACATGGTGTTTCAGTGATGCATCAGCCCTACAAAGATCACTTAGCTAAATCAGGACTGAAATCAAAATGGGGTCATGATCTTTCAAGTGCAGAAAGGGTTACCACCTCTCCTAGGGAAGAAACCTAGACAGTGCTGATTTGCATACATTTGTGAGCATTGGGTTTATGACAATTTAGAAGACCATAAGGGAAGGAGTTAGGTCGGTGCAGGATAGATGAGTAAAGGCCTGGACAGGGACAAGGTGTAGAACATGGGCGTGCAAAGGCTTAGATGGGCAGCCCCACAACCCATTCAGAGGGTGGGACTCCCAGGGCAAGGAAGCTTGGACTGCCCCCCCTCCCCTTCCCGACTGCCTTACAAAGACCAGAGGTGTTGGATCTCATGGATCTTCTGAACCTTTTGCTTCTGTCTCTTCTGATCATGCTTCTTCACGAGACTCAGGGTCAACCCTTGATTGGTGGTTGACTAACCTTGAGAATTATCAGCTTAGCCCAAAGCCTGGAGATGAACCTTGAAAAGCTTGAGACTCAGAGTCAACCCTGAACAGTGGTAACTCTATGAGCAGATGAACTCATAATCTACAAGGGACAATTTCGTTTATGGCTTGGCCTCCTCTTCTGTGCGCATGGTTTATCCATGAGCTGACTGGAAGAGGCCAAGAGAATCTCAAGCACAGACACTTGTGTACACAAAAGCAAAATCCAGTTTCTGAAAGGACTCACCCATGTGATGTTTGAAATTAACTTTCAACACACACTCATGGCAGGACAACTTAATCACTTGGGTGCACAGGAAGTAAAAACTTAAGAAGCATGAGCAAATTCAATTTGATATTTTAATAAATATTTCTGTGAAATGGTTTGTATCTTACATCCAGCTCTAGTTTCCTTCGCTAAAATACTCCCCCCCCCCCATTCTGTCTCCCAACAAGCTCTGATGTGGATTGGGCATAAGGATACAGTCTCTCAGAAGAGGAAACACAGCAGCATTTGCAGGTGTGCAATGTTCTTTGCGTCTGAGAACCAGGACCTATAGGCTTAATCTGTGTCAAAGGGCAAAAGGCCCATAAAGGAAAAAATGCACCCCTGAACAAAGGAAGAACTCGTTATATTTTGCACCTGTTTTAACAGAAATATCCCTTTAACATGTCAGCTCATTAATAAAGGTACAATTAATTGTCTCATCGTTATGGGTTTCTCAAAAGCTAAAATAGATGACACTCTCATCAATGATCAGCCCAAAGATATTTCACACTATGGCCCTTTTCAAACAGGCGTGGGTGCATGGGGTGATGGGTGGGCAGCGCGGTGGGTAGGCGGTGCATAGGGGTGCGTTCCCATGGACCCCCAACTCACCTCCACCCATCTCTATGCAGGCATTGGGAGCCGTTGCTCCATGCGAGGGTGGAGGTGGGTGGAGTGTGGGAGTGTGCACACACACACCACTGCCTGCAGCATTCCTACAGGCGCCCACTGATCCCCCCACACCTGCTGCAGCATCCGCACAAATGCCCCCCACATGTGTGTGTGTGTGGGGGGGGCCCTATATTTTAAAAAACCAACTTTCTACACTTCTACCACTCACTACTGGTTATAAATAATCTCATACAAATTTAAAAATGGAGTCTGTTTTTTAAATTATTATTATTATTATTATTGATGGTTTGTTATCATAGGGTTGTTATGACTTAAAGCTGTTGGCATTTTTTAAAATATAAAGAGTAGGTCTCTGCCACCATTACTAATATTGAATAGTACCTTGTCTTTATCACAGACAGCCCCCTTCTTTTCAGTAGAACTGCTTATGGAGTAAGGTACTACTCAATATAAGAATGACAGAAGCTAGCCCCCAAAAGATTTCCAAAGGGTAAATCGTGGAGGGTAAATTATAGATAATAAATTGCATCAACATAGTAATCAAATAAGGGGGAAATGAAAATTCAAAGTCTAGATCAGACAGACCTTACGGTACTCAGGACTTAGGCCCTTTTTACACGGGGCTCTCCTACTCATGAACATGCAGAAATCTGTATGTTCATGTGTGGGAGAGGCCCGTGTGAAGAATGTGGCGTGCGCGTGCGGCGCGCTCCTGCCTAACATGCATCAACATGCACCCCCACTCATCCCCATGCACAGAGCAACTGGGGAAATGGTGGTTGATCCATGGGTGGGGATGAGTGGGGGGTGCATGGGGATGCATGCCCCCCACCTGCTCACTGCACATGCACTGGCGTGCCCAAAGACACACACCTCTCCCAAAGTACGGGGGCTGTGTAAAAAAGGTCTTACTCTCATGAGTAGACTTGCTGATATCGATTGGCCTACTCGTGAGAGTAACCAAACACTGTTGGAACAAGGGATGGAGTGCTCAGGTGAACAAGTGTTTACTCTTGCAAGTGTCAAAGTTAATAGGACTAACCATATTAATACATTTCTACTATTATTGCAAGAGTTGACATTAATGAGACTGCCTCTGTTCCTAATTGCTCACCATGGCTATACCATCTAGCATTGAATATTCAGTCTGACGGTATTTGTAATGCTGAATATTCTGGCTAAATACCAAAGAAATCTACCAAACTGAAGGCCATAAACCCTTATGCATATATAGTCTCAGTTCTTAGTTTCGCTGTGAAGTCCCTTCAGCAAGGACCTGTCCTCCCTTGTGTTTTTTGTATTGTTGGGTATACTCCAGCGCAGGCATTCAAAAAAAATAAGAAATTCTGCTGGTAATGAGAATTTCCTTATTTATATTTTCCAGTGTATTCATTCAAAACCTCTTTTTGAAACCAATGGTTGTTCCATCGATGTATTTCTTTAGCTTTCTAAGCAAGGAGCCATGCAGCTCCACTACCATGTCAGAGTGGAATGCTTTGAAAGGTACGGGACCAGGACATAAAGGGTCTGTGAGAAAGGAAGCAGCAGAACTAGCAGCAAGGTGGAGTGGCTTGGATGGGTTGCCTTTCATTTGAATGCAAATTTAATTTTGGGGCAGGCAGTTATCTGTGACATCAGGCAGAACCTTAGTAAACTGTTACCACCAGCACCTGGTAACACCATTGTTAATCATGTGTGGCAAAGAGACATCAGGGCTAGCATGAGTCATTTATAGAGCCAGTTGGGACTAGAAAAGAGAGAGAAAGAGGGAGGGTGGAAGAGATCAAACAGACCCTGTGAGGAGCAGGATGTCCTGGCAAAACAAAGCCAGGCTATGAGTATCATGTATGTGAGCTATCTTTTGGATAAAGAAACCAGCATGTATCCTGGATCCGTAAGGTGCAACAACAACAACAACAACCTGCCAGCACAAAATTTTGTCTCTGCTGCACCCTATTCAGATTACATGGGATATCATCATGTGCCAAGTATGGACAACCATGGACAGCCTTCAGGAACTTGGGGATCACAGTATGGCCCACAAAGAGAGGACTGGAATACTTATGGCCCAGGACCCTCCAGTACCGTTACTGCTGCACAAATGAATGGTTCATCTCCTGGGCAGGTTTCCTACAATTCTGCTGACTACAACTCTCTGCATCCTGCTGGATCTGGGGTTTTACCTCCTGTAGATACAATTAATACAGAGCAAATCTCCCCTCATAGTCAAAGGCACAGCTCTTATGAATGGATGAGGAAAACAGTGCAATCTACTTCCACAGGTATGAACTAATTGTAATGTCGATGCCCCTAATTTTTATATTTATTTTTTCTTGCCAGGTTTGTTTTTGTTTGTTTGTTGGGGGGTGTGTGTGTAAGAAAAGCTGAAGAGAAAGCAATTTAGCAAAAGGATTCTTAATGCTATGAGAACACATCTGACTATCCGTTGTATATTGATTCTGCTCTTGAATGATGGATTTGGTTCATTTTCGTTTATTTTTTAAATATGGGCAAATGAAAAACATTTTTACTGAGAAGCAAGAAAAACACTCGGGTGTAATCCACAAACTACTTACTCCAGATTAATCCCTTGGAGGCTTCAATGGGATGACTCTGCAGTAAGTGATTTGTGGAGCACAACATCAGAGCAGCAACATGAATTCCTTCCTCTAAAACAGGGGCGGGGAACCTTTTCCCACCAGGGGCCCACTATGAATATTAGTACGAGCTCTGAGGGCTGCATAGAAGTACTTAAGTTAATGGGGTGCATGAAGGAAAAAGAGGGCCCAGAACATAGATTTGTGCCGTGAATCTGTCCCCTATCCTTGTGTGCACACCCTCATCTCCTCTTCCTTACACTGAGCTCAGCTTTTCACTGATTGGAGGCAGGAACGGACTCCAAGGGTGTGATCCAGGAACTGAAAAGTGGCCACATAAAAACTTGCCAGGGGCTGCATTTGGCCCCTGGGCCTGAGGCTCCCCATTCCTCCTCTAAAACAACATACAATGCTTCAGTTAAAATTTAAACAAATGATATTTTAAAATCAGGGGACGTGAGGCCCAAGGGCCAAATACAGCCCACAACCCATCTTTATTTGGTCCCTTTCCAGTTCCTGGATCGGACCCCTGGATCAAGATCCCCCACCCCACCCCAGCACGGAAAGACTGAGCTCAGGGGAAGAGAGCAGAGTTGAGGGCAGGCACACAAGGATAGGGGCCAGATCCATGGCACAGACCCATGATATGGACCCTCCTCTTCCTGAGTGCACCCCTTAAGCACCCCCGCCCCCAACTTCTATGCGGTGATCTCTGGAGCTTGTACTAATTTTCAAACTTGTCCTACAAGGGGGGAAATCCCCACCCCTGTTTTAAATGAAAAGAGGTAAAGATCAAAGATTGATTTCCATCAGTAAAAGATATTTTGAAAGCACTCGTTTTTGTAACTTAACATATTATAATTTCTCTCTTGTCTAAGAGTAAACATTTAGAACTGTTTACATATATAATTTGCAAGAGGGTCAGGATTAGGACTGGCGATTTCTATTTATCTAAAGACCCATTTCTGCAGACGTAACTCATGTAAGCAGGCTGGAGGACTGCAGGATCAGGCCCTCAGAACCAAGTCAATTCCTTGGCTCCATACAAGCATTAATATTTCCAAAATGAACAAGACACCCAAGGAAATGTAAGAATACAGTTACAAAACCAGTCTGATCTTGACAGGTCAATCTCTGATTTTATAATAGGCTGGGAGTTGGAAACTAGTAGGCGACAATTATCTAGCAGGAAAAAGTAAATATCGGAAGCCTGGGGAAAATATTCTGTTTGATTATACAATGCAACAATACAAAAAAATGGACACTCTTAGGCTAGTAAATATCCCTAAATCAAGACAGTCTCTAGAGACAGTGACTGACAATGTAACAAAAAGCCTGCCTAGGAAGTAGTACGACAAAACAGGCACCTTGTTCTGTGAGTACTTAGCAGAGCACCCTTGCACACAAGCTTGCTCAGCAACTATTTGAAGATGCCCAGAGACTTTCAAAACAGCCTATTATATCCTTGGGGTCTGGTTGCCATGTTGCTCCCTTATGTAAGAAATGGAGAGCATATAAAATGCAACTGCAGTTCTGACTTTTACATGCCTGAGGCGGGACCCTCTGTGGTCCGAAGCTTGCATAATCTCACCAACAGAAGTTGGGTGGACCAATAAAAGATACCACTGAACTGTACTTTGTCTCCATCTATTATCTTCTAGACATTCTGCCTCTCTACCCCATACACAAGGGTAAACACTATTTTTAAGTGGGAATTAAAATTACTAATTTCAGAGAGGGGAGGGTAATAATTACAAAAACGATTTATAAATGATAATGAGATGAAACAAAGAGAAATTCAAATGGGCTCGGATTAATCCATAACTACTTGTAATGGACAGTTACAGATTATTCCGTATTAATCCATACTGAACCACAACGCACCTGTTGACGTTTGGTTTAAAATCTATTTTTTTAAAAAAGAAAATAACCATGCATGCGCAAAATATCCACTGGACTGTTCTACACGTGCGGCCTTTTCCAAAATGGCAGTGGCAGCATTACCGCCATTTTGGAAAAGGGCAGCCAATCTGCACATGCACATTGGCCATTTTACACATGCACTGTCCAGCTGCCCTTTTCCAAAATGGCAGATCTGTAATTAAAGACTGGATCCAGATCCGTAATTCCCTCTGGACACTCACCCCTAATGTCTTCCAGGTTGTCACAAGCCTCTGAAATTCTAAGACATGCTGTCAGGTGCACAGTGCTACAAAGATATGGAAGTTAACACACCAGACAGCAGAAAATCTCCAACCTCCATGCTGTCTCTGTATTACCATTCAGAACTCTGGCACTGACTAGATGCCTCACTTTCACTTTCTCCCCTCCTCACCCCCACTTACTTTTTTACACTGGAGACACTTAAGGAGTGGGAATTCATCTCCCTTTCTGTTTTTTCAGCACACCATACACTGATGGGCCCTTGATAAAAATAATAAAGTATAACAACATTCTGATCCCACACCAAACCAGCATGGCCGCTCGCTTAATTCATAGTCATCCTGCCAAACTGCAAACTAACTGAGTGTTTGATCCTGTACCATCTAGAGCATCCAGTTGAAGCCCTGCATCTTGTAGAGTCAGGCCCTTTAGCCATTCTGTTTCAAGAAGCCTTGCCCTCTCAGATGTTGCATGCTCTGGTTCTTTAAGATGGGATTTGGGAGCATCTTCCCTCCCAGAGGCCACTTTGAAAATTAGTGCGAGCTTCAAAGGCCACACAGAAGTTGGTGGTAGGGGTGCTTATGTGCTTATTGAACTCGGGAAGTCAAGGATCCAGATAATGGATCTGTGCTGTGGATCTTCTTCCCTATGCTTGTGTGCACACCCGTCTCTCTGTTCCCTTACCCTGAGCTCAGTTGTCCTCCAGTGCTAGTAGTAACTAGGTCCAGGGACCAGAACCAGAAACTGAAAGGGGCCAAATAACAACTAGCTGTAGTGGACCACATTCAGCCCCCAGGCCTATGGTTCCCCACCCTTGCGTTAAGATCAGAGCAAGAGCTGAATGAACAGCATCTCACAGGACTAGGTCCTCCAATTGGATGACATATTAATTGTCATCCAAGTCCATCTCATTGTTCTGTAAAGCGCCATGTACACAACTGGCACTATACAAGTGCTTATAATAATAATTAATAAAAGGTTCTAATATAATCTAATGCCCATGAAGTCAATAGGTAGCTTTCCGAAACTGGGTACTGGAACAGGCCCTATTCAAACACACCTGTATTCCAAACAATTTTATCAAAACAACATGCCTTCTTTATCTCCTCAGAAATCTCAGTTAAAATACTGCAGTTCTTTCACAAGGTTCTTGTCTAGGCTCCTCTTTCTCCTCTTTGTATTAAGGAAACCATCTTTTGCCCATTTTCCAACAGGCTCTGATTCAGAAAAGCACTGAAGCATGTAAATTGTCCTATTGACTTGAGTGGGCCCATTGCATGTGTGTAAGAGTTTAGCACTTTGTAGGATCAAACCAATAGAATTTTGCATCCTGAAAGCCCTCCACAAACACTGAGACTGATCTTGCCGTCCTTTATTAAGTGAAATTTCCTCCTTGATTCAAACAGTGGCTTTGTCTGAGCCAGAATTGTTAGTGTTCCCCAAACCTTGTGAAGTAGACAAGCATTTTTATCCCTGTTGTGCATATGGGGAAACTGAAGCTCAAAGACTGTTGGTGAAATTTCTACTGACTTCAGTAGAGGCCGGATTTCACCAAGGGTGATTTCAGATGTTACGGGCCTCCCTTGTACCACAGTCAATTCTGTGTGGTGGAGGAGGGCCCGTAACATCTAAAGGGGTTCCCACCAGATGTTCACTCCAGTGAACCTGTGGCGGGAATCAGATTGACCATGGTTCCGGAGGTGAGGCCGGCCTCACTTCCGTAATCGTGGTTAGCGCAACCACACTCCGGGATCGGCGGAAGGTAACATCTGTTACCTCCGCTGGCCTGGATCATGGCCCGGACCACGCTGCAGGATTGGGCGCAGCGGCCGGATTGGCTGCTGCGCCTGCCCGTCTCCCGGAGGGCAGGCGGTCGGGGGGCGGGGCTGTGTGGCCGCACATCATGCCGCATGGCCCCTCCCCCTCCCCAATCCCCTGTAGGAATCAGGCCGGCACATCTAAAGGACGTTTCAGATCCCAGACCGTGGTTAGAGGGAGGCCTGGCACATCTGAAATTACCCCATGTGTCCCCCAGGGTTACTCAGCCAGTGGTGGAAACTGAGTAAATAATTAAATACTTATTTGCTATTTAAATAAAGAGATGCTCCCTATGATAACATCATTTAACTATGGAAATAATTAAAAATAAAGCTAGATTATTGTTACAACTGGGGGAGGGGGGATGAGGCCAATCCTGGGGAAATTTCTCCCATGGGTAATTCTTCCCACTGAAGTCAATATGACTGCTTGTGTTAAGACTACTGAAATGAACAAACCTTCCCAAATGAGTAAGGGCTATAGATAGGGGGTGAGGAAGCTTTTCCCTCCCAGGGACCAATTTTAAAATTAGTACAAGCTCCGAGGGCCACACAGAAATTGGTGGTGGGGGTGCGCTGAGGAAGAATGGAGCTGCGCAATGGATTTGTCCACAATTATTATTATGATTATATTTATATAGCACCAGCAATGCACCTGGCACTATACAATCATCATTGGCAACAGGTCTCTATCCCGAGGAGCTTACAATCTAGGAAAGACAAGGGAAGGGAGACAAGTTTGAGAAGAACATAGGGAGAGACAGGAAAACATTCACAAAGTCGTTGGTGTACGTACTTAGCATAGTTACAGCGGAGAAGTGGACACTGGATGAAAGGACAGCATCAGTGAGCAATCTAAGGGCGTGAGTAGCTAGGGAAGGCCTAACAGGAGAGATGGGTTTTTGCAGGGATGTGAAGGTTGGGAGAGAGGAAGCAGATTGAATGGATTCAGAAAGAGAATTCCAGGCATGGAAGGAGCATGGGAGAGGAGGCAAAGACATTTCCAGGAGTGGGGGCACTGGGGTGGGTAAAAGTGGTGGTAGAGGAGGAGGAGGCTGTTTGTTAACACCCTGGGATGTAGCACGAAAGAAGTGCAGAAAGACAGAGGGAAGCAAGGCCATGAAGGGCCTTGACGGTAAAGACAAGGAGCTTGTACTGAATGTGTCCAGGTAGAAATTGGAATGCCCACATCTCTGTTTCTCTTCCCTGGGCTAATCCTTTCAGTTCTTGGGGGTAGGAACAGGGTCCAGTTCCAGGAACTGAGAAGGGACCAAATAAGAACTAGCCGTGGGCTGCATCTGGCTCCTTTGTGTTAGGTTCCCCATCCCTGGGCTACAGGCTTGTGCCCTAATAAAATAAATATGATGGAGTTTTTGGCAAGTTTTCTTTGCTTTTGTTTCCTGAACTCACAGTTTCATAAATAATACTGAAGGAAATCCTTTAACTTATTTGCTAGGACTCCTCTCAATCCCCGCTGGTCTTTCCACTGTTCAGTCTTTATCATTAGAAGAGATTGGGGAGAAAAAACAGCAAAGACTGTAAAACAGTCTTATTTTAATCACTTTTTAAAAGGGTGGGGAGGAGCAGGGTAAAAATGAATGAATAAATAAATTAATTAAAAAACATCATGACTATTTAGAGTCAGCTCTTCAGCGCTCTGCTGATTTACACCTGCTGAAGGTCTTGTCATCACTGGTGTTTATTAAAATTAGAGTTCAGCATATCAGATTCATGCAGATCTCCCAATATTTTGAGCAGCCGAAGAGGGGACAAGTCCGGCCCCCTCAGCCAATAAGCTCCCCCCGCCCCCCGCTCATGCTGCTGACCCAGGAACTGCATAGCTTCAGGAGAGGTCATGCTACACATCAAAGTTAATCGTCAAGTTACCACAACAGTGAAGGACAGAAACTTTCCTGCTCATCATGCCACTTAGGCCACTTTCAGACCTTCCCCTCCCCCGGGTGCATATTCTGGCTGTGGGAGGGAATGCACAGGCGGAACGCAGTGCCGCCGGTCTGAAAGCCCCCACCCCCAGCTTTGCCGGCAAACACCTGCAGCGANCCACCCCCAGCTTTGCCGGCAAACACCTGCAGCGATACAGAGCAGGACTGCTGCAGGTGTTTGCCAGCAAAGCTGGGGGGGGGGGGGCCTTCCAGACCGGCGGCACCCAGCGCCTATTCTGGCTGTGCATTCCCTCCTGCAGCCAGAATATGCATGAGGCGGGGAGGTCTGAAAGTCGCCTAAGTTTCTTGTCATTCCATCATTTCCCCAGACTCCTCTTAAGTGCCTTTCCTGTAAGGCAACCAGGAAGGAGGTGCTTGAGTCTTGAATACCAGTCTTTTTGTCTCTCTCTAGAAAGAGGAACAGTGGGTGTTATCAAATATGATAGCAGCCTGTTAAGGCCTCCTGTAGTGCACTTTGGCCTGCAGGCCACGGTCACGTTTGTTGGAGGTGTGTTAGTGGCTAGCTCGGCCTGTGATCCTAGACACCTCTGGGCTACTGTCTGCCTGACTGGGCTAGAGCGGGCTATAACATTTATTATAGGCCACCATGGCTGCTTGTCATGGCAGGGGGCGTGGCTCTGGGCACAGTGCGGGGGCAGGGGCCTCCCTGTCCTGGCTGTGTGAATGTTTGTTCCATGGTCAGACCCAATCCTGACCAGGTTGCCAGCGGTTTTCTGGTCCGGATCAAGTTATGAGAGCGGTGGTCCACCATCACTTGTGTTATCACCCTTTGACCCCTGAAAGAGAGAGAGTGGGATTCAGCACCAAAAGAGGGACTGTCCTTCCTGAATAGGGACTGTTGGGAGGTATGCTAATGGTGAAACAAAGCACAACACCACAGAGGATGTCTGAATTCAAGTTTTCAGCTGGAAAGTGATGGGTGTCTCCCCCTTGTTTTGATTTATAATGGCCTCTCCTGACAAATCTGGAGGTACAGGGGCTTGATCCTGCACCAACTGAAATTTATTTATTTATTTATTACATTTTTTCCCCGCATCCTCCTGCACAATGGCGGTTCAGAGCACGAACAACATAGTAAAACACAATCAAATACATAAAACAAAGTATTATAATATTAAAATTACTAAAAAGGCTAAATGCTAAGGCAATAAAAATACCCTCCCAAACCCCCCAACCCCCACCCCATTCCCGAAGGCCCAGCGGGACAACCGGGTCTTACATAATTTTTGGAAAGAGGGGAAGTCGTGGATAAATGGACCTCCATCAGGAGGGAGTTCCACAGCCTAGGTGCAGCCACCGAGAATGCCCTCCCCACCGTTGCCACCCAGAATACCCGGGGGACCTCGAGTTGGGCGCCCCCAGCCGACCACAGGGACCGTGAAATTAATAGTAACATTTTCATTGGTTGCAGTGGACAGGACACAAAATTCAGTTTGTAGAGATTTGATCCTCAAAGCACTTCACCAGCACAGCACTATTTGGGTTGAGAAGTCATTGTGTAAGAGAGAGGATGTCAGAACGGTGATCAATTCAAGGCATTAGTCTAGGACCTGGCAGACCAGAGCTTAATGTCCTGCTTAGCCAGATTTCCAGTGTGCGCTGGACAAGCCACTTCAGTCTCTCTGCCTCAGTTCCCCTTCCATAAAATGGCACTTCCCTTCCTCACGAGTCTAACTATTAGACTCTGAGGGACTGTGATACTATGGTAAAAGAGGTCACATAATTACCCAAGATAGATGGCATCATTGTGCATATTTGCATGTGTAGCTGAAGAAAGTAAAAACGTGTTGGATTTTGGAGAAGAGCTTAGACAATACTTCAAAGAGAATAATATTCAGTACTTTTAGCGATGAAGCAAGGTTTACTATCCCACACACACACACACACAAACACAAACTAAAAATATTGGTTTGTGTGGGAACTTTCATGTAAGCAAATTTTAATTCCCTCCAAATTTTCAGAAGAACTTCCAACTATCAAGATTAGAGCTGAAACGAGTACCCTCAAAAGTGGGTACAAATTCAAACTTGCAGTATTCGTTTCAACTCAAAAATTTCAGGTACTTTTCAGTACTCAAAACTGTATTCAATCTGCACAATCTAAATACCATTTTTGCCCCATTTTAAAAAAACTTTTGGTCCCAGAATTTTGGCTTCCAGACTTGGATTTCTGAAAAATTGGAAGGTAATTTCAGATACCCCAGAACCAGAATTTGGGGGTACTCAGGTACCAATTTAGGTGCCTGAAATGGTACCCAGAATTTTGGGGTGTACCTGCATGTACCAAATCAGTTACCTATTTCAGCAGTAATCAATGATCATTATTAGGGCTAAGATTTTGTCACGGTAGTGACAGAAATCACATTTTTAGTGAATTTCCCCCCTCACCGTAACTTTTACAGCTATTCCGTGACTTCCATGACTTTTGCCTAAAAAACACCGGACGAGCCGCCTCTGACCCACCTCGGAGAAAAGAAGTGCCGCCGAGAAGAGCGGCGTGTAGACTGCAGTCAGCAACGGCTGCCGCACTGATGTCTCCAGGGTTCTCTAAACCCCACCCCTTCAGAACACGGCGTGGTTAGAGGCGAAGGGCAGAGCTGAGGAGTTCCGCCCAGAAGAAGAGCAGCGTGGATACTGTGCTCAGTGCTGGCTGCTGCGCTCACGTGTTGCGCCAAACTCCTCCCCTTCTGAGCGCGGTGTGGCTAGAGGCAGAGGGTGGGGTCAGAGGTAGAAAAGGTGTCATGGAGGAGATGGCAGCATTTCCTCTGCCTTTCCTTATGCCTTGCTCTACCTTCCCTACTTCCTGCGGGTTTCATTCTAAGAGAGATAAGGGAGAGAGCGGGTTCCCTTTCCCCCTGCCTGGGGCTTTAATTCACAGAGAGATAAGGAGAAAGGCATAGGGGGTTCCCTTTCCTCCTTCCTGGGGCTTTCATTCTAAGTGAGATAAGGGAAAGGAGGGGGGGGGGTCCCTTTCCTCCTGCCCCGGGCTTACAGTCTAATAATATGTTAAGAAACATTGAATAAAAGTAAAATGGAACTTTTTTTTATCTATGACTTTTCCATGACTTTTTATCGTTTGTACCATGACCTAGTCATGACTTCTTAGAAAAAAATACCATGACAGAACCTTAGCTGTAATCATGATGGGTAAAATTTTGACAGAAGATGGAAAAATTCCTCTTTGGAGCAAGTCACAAATATCAATATGTTGACTCAGACAGAACTCATTGCATTCAAGGGATATTTTGCTCTTTTCAGAAGGGGAGAAAAGGGCACTGTTATGTTAAAGCAAGGAGAGAGAATAAAATTTGAGGTGATACCATGGAAAACTTGATTCTTCTGTAGGTTCACCAACGTTACTGTATTTCATAGAGCTGTCCTAGTGGAAAGGAGGGTAAGAAAAAAAATCTAATGATGCAAAGGTACAGAAAGGGATTGGTGAGCTTTGATTATGGTCAGAGCCAATCAATTCCTGCACAGGTCAATTTTTGTATCTTCCTTGACCAACGAAACACCTAGCAAGGACACTGTATGCCTGAAAGGTTTTTTTTAAAAAAAACAAGATGTGTCCACGCATGCCCCCCCCCCATCCACGCATCCAACTGCTCATGCAATGGTGGTGCGTGGAGAGCCTAGGACCAATGTAGTGGCCATTCACGGCCGAGCACAGAGCACTTGTGAAAAATCTGGAGTGCGCCATGTGGGCCAGGGTGGCTGCCTCTGTGGATGGGGCAACCATGCTGGGAGATGCTTATTTGAAGCACTCCCCACGCATGTTGCATACATGGGGGGCCCACAGCTGCGTCACTCCATGTCCATGGACCCCCTTCTGCAGTACTCGTTTAAAAACACCCAAAGTCTGCGTCCTCTCATCAACAGTAGCTAGTCCAATAAAAGAGATCATCATCTGAACTAATTTGACCAATGACAGCTTTATTCTGCCACAGGACACACTTCCTGATGATGAGAGATGCTGATGACAACATTGGCACATATACCACAAATTTAGATTATCTAATCCTTGAAGAGCATAAATATCAGAATCCTTTCAATTTTTAAAAGGGAAATTCCACAGGAAACAAAATTGCATTCCGTTGCAAGGTCCAACCTTGAAAGGTGTTGTGAGCACTCATTCTGCAAAGATCAGACTTTAGATGGAGTTTATACTCCTTCACACTGGGCTACAAAAAAAGGTAAGGAATAATATGTAACACTTGTGGAACTTTCAATGTATCCCTTGTTTCTTTGCTTGTAGAATCATCATGAACAATGGATTTTCCTTTATTAGATCACTTACAAATCTACCCAGTTTGTATACTTCTCCTGTTGCAGAGGCAACATACTGCGCAGAGGTTACACTAGTAACTCCACAGTGGGAGGTGATTAAGGATGGGTAAAATTCTGTTTCTGAGTTAAAGGAATTATTCTAGTTTATACTAGCAAAACCAAAATTTGGCCCATGAGCCCCCAACTTTACTACCCAACAAGGGAACAGATTAAAAGTAGAAAATGCAGGTATTCTAAATCAGAACGTTGCCAACAAATCAGAAGGCAAGATTCAGCAATGGTGGCAAATCTTATCTTCATTATTCTGCTCTCTTTCTCCAGGCAAGGACCTCCACAAGGCAGATGTAGCAAGATGACATTGTTAGTGTGAAGATTCACCATGCAGATATGTCAGATTTTCTTAAGCATGGGAGTAAATTTACTCACAAGTGCCATTCAATTCAATAGGATTTCTCACACATATAAAGTTACTAAGAAGCATGCATACAATAGCAAGCCCATAAAATGTTTCTGATATGGAAACCACAGGCCTTTTAAATTTCCCTTTTAAATTGTACAGACTAACACCCCTCTCCTGGATTTGTTCCTCTGATTTTATGTGCAATTTTTCATCTTCATTAAATAATAGTAAGTATAAGCCTTTTCCCTCCCAGGGGTCACCTTGCTGGTCACCAAACCAGTACGGCCCCTATCTTCATTGCTACCCATCCTGCCAACCTGAAAACTAATTGATGGTTCATCCTGTTCCCCTCAGAACACCCATCTGAAGCCCTGCATCTTTTAGAATGTAGATGCTGCATGTTCTATTCTTTAAGACATAAGTTAAGAACCTTTTCCCTCCAAGGGGCCACTCTGAAAATTAGTACAAGCTCCAGAGGCCATGCAAAAGTTGGTGGAGGGGTGCTTAAGTGGTGTGCCCTGGAACTGAAGGGTCCAGATCATGGATCTGTTCCAAAGATCTTGTACCCATGCTTGTGTTCATGTCCCTATCTCTGCTCGCTTGTCCTGAGCTCAGTCTTTCAGTGTTTGTTTGGAAAGGGGTCAAATAAAAACTAGTCATGAGCCATATTTAGCCCCCAGACGTCCGGTTCCTCACTCCTGAATAAACCATGCAATAGAGGTGTGCAGCAGACACCTCATTCATTTTCATTTTTGTTTACAAAACCCTTCATTTTCAGGGGTTTACAAAAACCCCTTCAGAGGTCATGTTTTGTACACAAAACGTTCATAGGGGGGTTCTGTTTTTTTAATTTAAAAATAATAATTAGCAATCACTGTACATGCTCAAATGGCTGTTGGGGGCATTCTGCACATGCATGCGTTTCTACTTTTAATTTTAAAAACAAAAATGGATGAAAGCAAACAACAATTGTTTGTGTATTCATCCATTTTCATATCTTTAGTTACTAAAACAAATGGGGCTCCATTCATTTTAGTAACTAAAAAAAACCCAAAAACCAATTGCACACCCCTACCATGCAAGCAAAACAAAACAAAACAACAACAAAACCCCACTTAGGAACTGCTACAAAAAGTGC
The DNA here is from genome assembly GCA_003113815.1 of Sphenodon punctatus. Lineage (NCBI taxonomy): Eukaryota > Metazoa > Chordata > Lepidosauria > Sphenodontia > Sphenodontidae > Sphenodon > Sphenodon punctatus. The sequence continues at coordinate 660,240 of QEPC01006282.1, forward strand.
ATGGGAGGTGGGGGCAGAAGGGGATATAGATCTTCAACCACAGTGTGTCACTTGGCCAGTAACGTGAGGACGTGTGTAGACTGAAGAGATAGGAATTGCTCCACGTTCCTAGTCATCTCAGGGATATCACCTCTTGCTGTATTATCTTGCAAATTTAAATGTTTCTCCTGAATTCCCTCTGACATCAGTTGAGTTGCACAACGTGCAAAATCAGTGCAAAATTTGTTCCATTCATTTCTTCTGATTTTAATGAAAGAATTGTGTGGTTCAGTCTTCTGTAGACCTTGGATTAATTTTGTCTCTGGTGTAACTGTTCAAATCAGTGACATTGCATCAGGGATAGGATTGTTGATCATGTAGTACTATCTATTTAATTATAGACAGACCTCAAGCAAAACTCTGGATCAGTAATCAGTGGTCTTGTAAACTCCAAAGGTAGATCTAGATTTAATTTCCCATGTGTTCCCTATCTTTATGGTGGGTTTACCTTGAATCCAGACCAGTCAACCCCAACAGCTGGGAGATTTTTAAAATCCAGTCAGCACTGGGTATCTTTTCCAATCTTGGGGACTAAAATCTGTTCTCGGTTATTCTGGTGCAAATCCTGTTGACTGCAGTTGAATCCATTTACACCATTTACTTCCTATGAGATGAGCTGCATCCATATACCAGAGACCAGAATGTGGCTTCCTACCGATAACATTATACGCTAGCATTCAGTATGCTGACAGAGAAGGCCACTGAATTTGTAAAAAGGATGTTAGTTGACATAAGACAGAAATTGCTCCTGAACAGTTAAGAGAGGGAGGCAATAAAAAGCGGGCCAGAGCCAGTTCTGATGCTAATTTATTTCACTTTGTAAACTAGTTGTGAGGTCTGAGGGCATTTTTTTCTTCCCTTGGCTACATTGTCTTGGGTTTTGAGGCCTATCTGTCATATTGAGGCAACAGACCCTTTAACACTTCTTTTTGCTTTGATATGCAGCCCTGTTTCTTCCTTCGCCCTCTTTTCTTTCCTTCAGGAGTTATATTGCCGGAAAGGGTGATGATTTTCACAGCAAATAAAGAGGCCCTCCCTTAGCTTTATTGTCTTCAGAAGAAATGCTCTGTGAATTTTATGACCAATAGGAAAGCAGTTCCCTTCCCCCCCATGCCCAGACCCCGGACAGAGTCACAAAGATTGCTAGAGTAATTGTGGGTTGCCTAGTGGAGATTTTAAAATCCCTTATACAAGGGTGAACCCAATTCTTCCAAGTAAACTCCATTATTCTAAAGACATGTTCAAGTGATCACTTTTTAAGAAAAAATAATCCAAGACAAAATTCCCTTTCCTTTAGTCGCTTATCAAAACCAGGAACATTCTCGCTAGGAAGGGATATTATGCTACAGATAGGTATTCCCCATCATTGACTTTTGGGAGCCGATTATATCGAGTCCACACTCTTGAAAGGCCATGAAATAGCCTCCCAACAGAAGACCTCTCCAAGAAAAAAACGGATATTTTCTACTGGTTAAAATGATACCAGGCTTTGGCAACAAGGAAATAATTATTTAAAGTCTAGTACGGCAAATTTGTATTCCTTTTACACACTTGAGTAGTTTTATTTACTCCAATCAGAGTAGTCTTTTGATTTGGCCGAAGTATTGGATTTTAAGTTTAATTTTCAGTTTTATTGGAGAAAATCATAATTACACCCTCCAAAAAGACACCCTCCATAATTACACCCCCACCCACACCCTTTTTATGGCCTAACAGATGGGGAACCTCAGGCTTGGGGACCAAATGTAGCCCATGGCTAGTTTTTATTTGGCCCCTTTCCAGTTTCTGGATCTGACCCCTGGATCCAACTTTGACTCCCAAGTGTGATGAATGTGGTCTTTTGCCGATGTGATTAGCTTCCATTTCAGCTTCATATTCAGCTATTCCCCTCAGGGATAGGACTTCAGTTTAAGATTCAAACATAGGGTAACATAGGGTTCCACGCTGAACCCTGAACCAGGATCCATCTTGGATCCCAGTCCGTGATCAGACCGACCGTCCTTTATACGTGCCGGCCTGATCGCAAAGGGGAATCAGGGAGGGGTCGGCGCAGCATGACATGCAGTTGCTCAGCCCTGCCCCCCTCCCCCATGCTCCTCCAGCCGGCCGCCCTCGGGGAAACAGGCAGGCACAGCAGCCAATCAGGCCGCTGCGCCTGATCCCATGCCGCTGTCAGAACCACGGTCCAGAACGGGGTGAGGTAACAGACATTACCTTCGCCCCATTCCTGATTGTGGTTCAGCTAACTGCATTTCTGGAGGTGAGGCCGGGCTCACCTCCAGAATCATGGGGTATTTTCAGATGTTACAAGATCACGCTCAACCACGGTGAATAGCCACATAGTGATCGTGATCCTGTAATGTCTGTTGGGGGGAACGGAAGTTCCCCCCTAGATGTTCACCCCCATGAATCACGGG
>QEPC01006282.1:662977-723652 GCA_003113815.1 Sphenodon punctatus
GGGGGGTGGGGCCGTGCGGCTGCACGTTAAGCCACGTGGCCCCGCTCCCCCCGGATTCCCCACCGGGAGCGGCCAACACATCTGTTGGCCGTTACGTGTTGGCCCCCGGCGGGGAATCAGTAGGGTGTTTCCCTACTGAGCCCCGTCACGTCTGAAAATACCCATGGTTAGCTTTGAACCCCGCCAGGAATTCACAGTGGTGAACATCTGGCAGGGCTCAAACAGACATTTGCGCAATCACAGCCACCACCCTGAATCCACTGTGATTCAGTGTGGTTGACTGTGATTTTGTAACATCTGAAATTATCCATAATGGCCCCCAAAAAGTCATTATGGTTTAATTCAAAGCAAGCCATAAATGGGGTTGCCACCTATGTATATTTTTCCAAGCCACTTATGAAGAATACATGTTGCAGGGTATACATTGACACCTATGGCACCAATGCAGACCCTGAAACATGTATTTTTCATAACTGGCCTGGAAAAATATACATAGGTGGCAACCCTAGTACCTGCCATTTTCAGATCTATATTTTTTGTATCTCCTCACACACACACACTCCCTTCCTGGGGTAAGCATGTACTTACCGGCCTTGGAGGCCTTGACTGAAGCTCCACCGAACTGCTGCTGCGGGGGGTGGGGGCTCCCAGCAGGCTCCCTTGTCACAGGGACTGTTTTGTGTATGCACAAAATGGCTACCACCCTTACCCAAAATGGCGGTGATACCATTTTGGCTGTCACCATTTTGGTTAAGGGTGGTGGCCATTTGCGTATACGCAAACGTGCTGCAGCAAGGGAGCCTGCCAGTAGGTCCCTCTCAAATACAGATCTGTAATTAAATGTGTAAAAACCTTTAAACCGAAACAGAACAAACCCGTAATTTGCCCCGGTGCCCCACCCCTACAGCTTATGTAGAGAAGGACAATGTTCTCTTCCAGATAATACTTGTTTAATACTTAAAATCAGAAACTGATCGGTGTCTCTTTGACTCAACTCCTTGGTTTTGAAGATGAAAGGGGATCTGATATTTGTTTATGGCTTCTGAATGTGAATAGAGTTCGTGATAAGATCACCTTGTAGCTCTTTTGTATACTTCTTCTTAACACCACAATAGAGATTTTAGGGGAAAGTTTTAGGTATGTGTTCCACAGAATGACCCCAAATTCACATTTGAAGGGAGGGAAAAGCTAAATCAAATAGGGTTAAAGAGATCAAAGAAAATTGAAGGGGAAAAAAATCCAGTAAGGTGTTAAAGCACCACAGGTGACCATATGTTAAACAAACAATTTACACTTTCAGTGAATGAAAACAAATGTGCTGATATTTTTGTGGGCTGAACTGAATTACTGTTGTTTTTCAGACACTTTTTAAAGTGTTTAGGTGGTATTTTGGAACTGATGTCACTACTACCTTGCTTAATGGTATAACCACCGTTGACCTGAGTTTCTCTCACACCAATTTGATAACTCCATTGACTTTAGTAGCATTACTCCCAGTTTACCCTCATGTAAATGCATGCAAAATTAGTGGAAATTTTTTTCTGGGAAGGTGTCTGTTTTGGATGAAAATCTTGCTGGTTGCATTGAAAGAGAGAATTAGTAAGCTAATAAAAACACGAGAGGAAAGTAAGACTATGAATATGATAAAAAGTTTACTTGCCACCAAAAAGTTCAGTTTAACCCCTCAGTTCAGACTACCATAATGTAGGTCTGATCATCAATCAAGAAATGCCTATATCGCTTAAATTCTATATTAGTACATAGAGCTTGTCTGAGACCAGTGGCAGCTGGTAAGCTTTTAGGTTGGTGGAGTAGGGGGTGAGGCCACCCAGGAGACGGGGCCACTGGCTGCCCATAAAATTTGAGATTACTACCACTACTGCTGCTGCTACTACTTATCATTTCTATAGCACCACTAGGCATACACAGTGCTTTACAGTCACAAATTTCCAGAGAGAGGTCCCTGCCCCAGTGGGCTTGCAATCTAAGGTCCTTTTTACACAGGCTGTGGCTATTGGGGGCAGGTATACTTGGGCACACACCCATGCATGCCCCCACATGGAGCAATCTCAATTTTCCCTGGTTGCTCTGTGCGAGGGCAATGAGTGGAGATGCATGGGTTGCAGGAGTGTGCACTCACCTCCGTTCAGTGTTCACCTGCCATGGCAGTCACACAGGCAGCACCCACTCATACCCACACAGCAGACCTGCATGGGCATGAATGGGTGAGTTTTGTGAAAAAGGGTCTATGATGGACAAGGGAACACCAGGAAACACATGCATATTCCCATTTTACAGATAGGGAACTGAGGCTGAGAGATTGTAATTTGCCCAATGCTACCCAGTGAGTTCACAGCTAGGGTGGGATTTGAACCCTGGCTTCTTAGGTCCAAGTCTAGCCTCTTATCCACTACGCCTCACTGGTTCTCTACTATATGACTCTCTACTATATCTATAACTCGCTACTATAAGATAATGAAAAAAAGCTCACTGAATGCAGGTATCTTGGTTCAAGGTAAGGGTATTTTGTAAGACAAGGCCACTTTCAGACATTCCCCCCCCCCCCCCATGCATATTCTGGCTGGGGGTGGGGGAATGCACAGCCAGAATATGCGTGGGGATCAGTCAGTCCGAAAGTCCCCCGTCCCCACCCCCCGCACCGCGTGATTTTTGCCGACAGACATGCGCAGGGATGCAGAACTTGATTTCCTGCTCTGCATCCCTGCGCGTGTCTGCTGGCAAAGCTGTGCGGGGGGTCTTTCAGACCAGCCGATCCCCGCGCATATCCTGGCTGCACATGAGGGGAGAAGGTCTGAAAGTGGCCTAAGACTGGGTCAAGTCATTTGCAACACCAAAATTACTGCTTGCTCTACTGTTTCTGTGTATCTGCTTATTGTAGTGATCATCCATGCATTTCAGTAGATTTGTACTATAGTGAGTTTGACTGTAATAAGTCTGTTGCAGGAAAATTCTCTTGCCGTCAACTCAGTTCTATACCTATCTGCACCATTGCAACATCTCTGTGAAATTTTAAACCAGGCTGTGTGGATTTCACGGGCTGCATAGAAGTGGAGGATGGGGATGTGTTCAGGGTGGGGAGAAGAAGGAGAGTAGTCCATGGAACTGTGCTAAAGAGCCCTCTCCATGCCCTCATCTTGGCTCCTTCTCCTGAGCTCACACTTTCTGTGCTCGAGGGTAGCAACTGGGGCCGGAGGCCAGATGCAGGAACTGGAAAGCTGTCAAAGACTAGCCATGAGCTGCAGGGCCGGCCTTAGAAATAGCGGGGCCCAGGGTGAAGACAAAATGTGGGGGGCCCTCAGCTCCACCCACTTTCTGATGCTACGCCCACTTTCCACAGCTACGCCCACTTTTCCATGGCCCCACCCACTTTCTACCGTTCCACCTGCTTTCCCCCTGGCCCCTCCCTCACACACACACATACTCATTCAAATACATGCACTCATTCAGACTAACTCTCTAGTCTCTCACACACATGCTCAGTCATTCAAACCAACTCACATGCAGTCACGCACACACACTCATTCAGTCACTCTCCTACACTCATTCAAACCCATTCCCTCTCTAGTCTCTCACTCTCACGCACACACTCATGCAAACTAACTCACATTCAGTCACGCATACACAGCCATTCTCTCACACACAAGCTCTCATCTCTGACACACTCATTCAAACCAACTCACATGCAGTCACGCACATGCACTCATTCAAGCACACACTTATGCAGACCAATTCTTCTACTCTCTCACACACCCTCAAACCAACTCACGCAGTCATGCACAGACACACACTCATTCAAACTCAAACACACACACATTCAAACTTACATGCTGCTCACACACACTCACTTCTGCCAGCCCCCCTGCCCGCACATACCTACCACTGTCTGCTGCCGCCTGGCCTGCCGCACCACTACTACCGGAGGTTCCACGCCACCTGCTGGCAGTGTGCCACCGTGCGCGTGCAAACGCCGGAGCCAGCCATTTCCTGTATCTACCATGCTAGGCCTACATTCCCCAGCATGCCAGATCCAGGAAATGGCTGGCCCCGACGTGCTCATCTGCATGCCACAGACTGCAGTGGGAGATTCAGTCACAGGTAGCTAGCTAAGCTTATGGCAGCAGCAGCAGCAGCAGAGCCGGCGGGTGGCATGGGTAAGCGGCGCTATGGGGCGAGCAGGAGAGAGACTGCGGCACCCAGGCGGCGGGTGGTTGGGGCGGCGGTAGCTCCTCCCGCACCACCCTGCCGCCCATGCTGCCTGCTGCTGCTGAGGGCAGGGACTCAGACAGGCTGGTGGTGAGCAAACCAGCAGGACCGGGTGCAGGTCAAGCAGTGCGGGCCTCCCCTGGGAGCGGGGAGCGGGTCCTGGGGCGGCCGCCCCGGTCCGCCCCATGGTAAGGCCGGTCCTGATGAGCTGCAGTTAGCCCCCAGTCCTGAGTTTTCCTCACCCAGTTTAAGCTTTTCATCTGCTCACAGGATACTGGGCACCTTTTCAATAGAATCATTGTTTTGTTTTGTTTTTTAAAAAAGACTTTTTCCCCACTTTGACTGAAGTTTGAGAAAAAAGTGTTTGCAGAATTTCTCAGTGTAAAATTAAGTCTTATCTAAGGTCATTTTTAGACAAGATGGTACCCTGCAAGTCCACCTAGTGGACACGTGTGGTACCACCCATTTAAAATTCACGCACTCCAGTGACCCACGTACCTCCACCCATCTCCCTCACGGAGCACTGGCAAAAAAGCCAGACCGCTCCATGCGGGGGCATAGGTGGGTGACAGGTGGTGCACACTGAGTGCACCCCCATCCACCCCCATCTAAACCTTCCCCCACCGAGCACACACGGACCCACCCACCCTCGCCCCCCTCCAAAATATCCATCAAAGCAGTCTAAGTATCTCTGTGAGGATCTTCTAGAGGAGTGATGTATGTCTGCATTGATGTGGCCAAGACATGGACACAAACTAGTTCAAATGAAATGTTTTATTGTTCCAACTTTTGTTCAAATTCAAATTGATTTTATTTCGGCTCGGGGTTTCGCCATGGCCAAGGACAAAACATAAATACAAGACAAACTATACAATACATAAACATAACATATAACATATAGACCTAAAACATAATGATAAAATTATATAGGATAAAAAAATATAAAACAACATAGTGTTGTGAACCACCTCTAGGACATGCCAGTAACCATTTCTACATCAAAAATATAATAATAATGTACTCTGCAAAACCAATGGTGGAATACCATTAAGCTTTTACGATTTTTACAATTAACATAATTTTTAGGGCAAGCACCTGCAGTAAGGCAGGCACCTACCCTGCAGTTAACATCTCATTTTATAAAGGGCTGGGAACCCAATTATATTCAAGATAACTTTCGCCTAACTTTTAACATAGGCAAAAAATACACATAAATACTATATAATCACATGGCAACCTAAGTGACAACTATCTGTAACAGTAGTTCAGAACATAGCATTATTCCTATAAATATCACATCTTTATCACCTAGAAATTGTACAATTAGCAAACTGGGAAATTGCTTTGCTCTTCTACAGGGGTTACCGCGGCAGAGCTGCCAACTTTTGTTTGAGAAAGTATACAATCTTTCAGACCAAACACCTCTTTTCACCTAAACGCTTGTACGTTCTCACCAACAGAAGTTAGAATAAAACATCTGATCTGAACTACTTTGCCTCCCTCAAGTATATTTGGGGTGGACACAGCAACCACCTACTCTCTCTTCATTTGATGGAGGCACTGAGCCTGTATGGAGCAGGCACTGCGAATTGCAGAGATTACACTAATCATTACAATGCCCCAGGCATCACCTCCACCCTTTTCTATTGCATTGGAAAGAAACATTAAATTTCCCACTGCATTCAGCCCACAAAATATTCAAACCAAACTAAAAAACGTTCATTAATTCTCCTTTAACAACAGGTACCCACACAGACTGAGTGAGCAGTCCTCTTCACTGGCTCCCTGCTGCCCCGGTCTCTCCCCCTCTCCCTCCCACATCTCAGTTGTCTTTGTGACATTTTGGCACATGTGGCCTGACCCATGCTCTCCCACAGTGTTGTGTACTCCTGCACTTATGCATAGGCACCATTTTTTGAATGCGCAGGAGGGCACAATACCGACTGGTGCTATGCACTTCTGTGCAAATGGCACCCACACATGCGCAGGAGCACACAGCGCTGTGTGGGGTTGTGCACTTTTGCATATGCGTGAGGTGCAGGGAACAGCGGCACTGCTGCCACCACTGTCTTATGTAATACTGTTAAGAGCACTGGGGGAGCAGGGTGTGCACCACCCCTCCCCATGTAAAAACCGCCCCTGCCCGACACTCTATTAAAACTAACATAGGAGTTAATGGACTATCCTCATAGCAGTAGCACTTTGTTCCTCAGCCTTTAGAAACATTAAGACAGGAAATTCAGGAAAGAATAAGGTGCTCACTGATTTTCTTCTGGAATTCAATAAAACAGCAGCCATGGCTGGAGATAAAATACCAGCTTGATGGACCAAATATTCATACACATGTAGGCAACACTGATTTTCAAAATACAGAGGAAACGGCTTGACATAATTCTCTTCTTGTGACCTGAATACTATAAATGTGACCGATAGGAGGGAGTGTAGAGAAAGTAAGGTTCCCATGTTGATGTCAAATATAGGCAATAGAGACAAGGTAATACAGTGGTATCTTTTATTGGACCAACTCCAGTTGGTGGAGGTAGGCAAGCTTTTGGATCTTACAGGGTCCTTCATCAGGCAAGTCAGGCATTTGCCTGGGGCCAAATCTTGCCTCCTTTTCTTTCACAGCTGGGAAAGGCCCTTATTCATCAGAACCAGTGGAGTTACACTGTGAAAGTTGGATAAAGTATTTGAGGCCTCTAGAGAGGAGACCTGAATTCCTTCCGAGTTCTGCTCAGGTAAGGAGACCGGAGGAGATGCTGGATAGGGGTGGAACCTGTGAGTCCATGGGGACATAGAACCACCATAAATTCTCATGCAAGAGAAGAGCTGAGATCACGTAGTGCACCATGACGACTCCCTACAAACTGATATTTGCGTACATTCCCAACTGGAAAAAGCAATGAAGGTGGATCAGGCAGCGCTCTCTGCTCTTTCACATGTGTTGCTACGTGGTTTTACATCAAGATGGTGATGCCTTGAGCCACGTCTTCACCAGCGTTTGTCTTCAGTGCAAAAGGATACCTAAGGGGGACTGGTGAAGCAACGAACATTACAATTCCAGCATCAAACAATGTTCTGTGTCAAAGAGACCACTCGCAACCTCTCATTTGTTCCATTTATTTATTACCATCAATTGAAAATCTGTCATTTCCATTCCTCACACTAACATCCAGTCGCAGACAGTTCAACTCCCCTTTTAAAAAGATTTCCATAGGAAAAAACCACCATCAAATTAAAGTATCAATTTTTCATATATCCATTATTACCATTACTATTTGTTTTTATAGTGTCAACAGTGCAAGGCACTTTGGAGGATCTCAAAGTGCTTTAAAGACTGTGAAATAAGCCTCTCAGCCCTATTTGAGGTAGGTATGTTCACCACTACTTTACAGAAGAGGAAACTAAGGAACAGAGATGTCTCATGTCTTGTTTGAGCCAGCATTAAAAAGTCTGTGTCAGAGCTGGGAACAAAACGCAGATTTCCTGACTCCCAGTATTTAATCACAATAATATACACATTTCATATGCGAGTGTGTATATATAACATACACACTGTGTGTATATGAGGTCGATCCAAGGTACATGTCAAGCACACACATGGAGTGCACACACACATCAAGCACAGAACATGTATGAACCGTGTACATGATATGCATGTGTTGTGCGTGGTATGCCCAGAGTTTGTGCACATTCTAATGCATAATTAACTTATGGAACTTGTTGCCAGAGGACGTTGTCAAGGCCAGTAGTATAGCTGGATTTAAGAAAAGGACTGGATACGTTCTTAGTAGGTCCATTAATGGCTATTAACTAAGTAGCTTATGGGATGAACTTCTTACTGTTGGGAGCTGGGAGTGAACAATGGGGAATGGATTGCCCATTGTGACTGTTGGTTCTTCTCCCATGCGATTGAGATTGGCCACTGTCGAAGGACAGGATGCTGGGCTTAATGGACCATTGGTCTGATTCAGTATGGCACTACATGTTCTTATCCTGCTCACAATGCACACGTGCAACCCTTGCACAATGCATGCAGTCACTGTGGATTGAACCCTATAGGTCCATTAGTACATTTATATTCTATTATAATTCGTTATGCACACACACATTATGGCTGTAATCAAACAACTTACTCTGAAGTAGCTCTATAGAGACCAATGAAACCTGCTCCAGAGCAAGTGACTGCAGCCTGTGTGTGTGTGTGTGTGTGTGTGTGTGTGTGTGTGTGTGTGTGTACATATTTGTACACACAAATCCATATATACATACACTACTATAAATGAAGATAAATTTAGGCTAAAAATTCTCAGGCACGTATTTCTGAATGTAAAATTGGGTTCTTTATGCTTCTCAGAAAAAAACTCTGGCCTGAAGCTATGTGGGGTTTTTTGTTTTTCAAAACAGGTAAAACAAGAACAAGAGAGAAGTACCGAGTGGTTTACACAGATCATCAAAGATTAGAATTAGAGAAAGAGTTTCATTACAACAGATACATCACAATTAGGAGGAAGTCTGAACTCGCTGCAAACCTGAGACTTTCCGAGAGACAGGTAGAGTATGGGCCACATACCTAATGCTTCCTTGCCATTTATTATTGTTGCTCAAGAGACACAGGACTATCACAGACCATTCAAAATTAGCACTAAAATTCTTTTTTTACTTTGTTTGCAATGTACTAATTGGTAATATATGTAGACAAATCAGATCAGTCCAGATAGAAGTGCTGCCCAGACAGGGGAACAAAAGGGGCAATTTGCCCTGGGTCTTTCACAAAACAAGGTCCCAAAACTAAACTGGGGTTTAGGTTTGAAGGTAATGAGTAAGGGAATGGGGTGGGGGGGGAGACCTGACATTCCATCCCAACCTTTCATAAACCTCTAGGTAGTCTGTTTGAGGACATTATTCTTAGGTCGCTTTTAGATGGGCTCGTGCAACTTTTAAAAATCCTACGGGCGGGGATTAGATGAGACATTTCATGCGTTAAAGCCGGTCATGAGTTCTTTTAAAACCGCAAACTAAATACCTCGATGTTGGGGTATTTAGTTTGCGGTTTTAAAAGAACACATGACTGACTTTAACGTGCAAAATGTCTCGTCTAATCCCCACCTGCAGCGTTTTTAAAAGTCTTGCGAGTCCGCACCGTGCTTGTCTAACAGCGGCCTTAAATTTGACACCATTGCTAACACCAGTCCAGGCTTACAATGGTAGCAGTAGTGGGAGGGCTAGTGTAAACACAGGTCGTTTTGACCTCATCTAGACAGTTTGATGAGGAAGTGCTTAAAGCAGGGCTGAGGAACCTTTTCCCTTTCAGGGGCCACCCAGAAAATTATTGCAAGCTCCAAGGGCCACATAGGAGTTGAAAGTGGGGGCATTTAAGGGGTGTGCACAAAACTGATGAAGGAAGGGAAGGGATTCAGATCATGGATCTATACCAGGGGAGTCCAAGAGGTAGATCATGATCTATGGGTAGATCACAAGCTAGTCTCCAGTAGATCCCCTTGTGGGGAGAGGGACCAGCCTCTGAGATAACCTCTAGAGAGTGGAGCCAATGCACCAAGAGTGTCACCATGGAGGAGGTAGGCTAGGAGAGCTCCTTAAACATGGCAGAGAAGGCTTTCTCTAAAGGGGAGTGCTCCTCTCCATTTCTGAGATCAGTTGCTGATGTGTCCTGGAGCTGGGAGCCAGTGTGAGGGATCATGGTAGATCACCTGAGGTTGATGCCTTGATCAAGTGGATCACGTGCACCATAGGTCTGGCCACCTCTGATCTAGACCATATATACATCCTTAAGCCTTGATTGCATGCCCTCATCTCTGCTGCTTTTTTCCTTAGCTCACTCTTTCAATGCTTTAGGGTAAGAGACTGGATTAATGGGCCAGATTCCCAAAAGTGGGAAAAAGGCATAGGGCTGAAACGGAAACTCAAACTCACGATTCTCACTGAGAATCCCCATTCTCAACTTGTTTTTTGCGAGAATCAATAATTGAGAAAATCCCAGTTTTCTTTCTCGGTCAAGATTTTTTCTCGATATACCTTTTACTGTTTAGCGTTTACCATGTACCATGTCCATCCCAGTAATGTGCATGTGCCACATCCATGGCAGCTATTTTGCGCATGCACATTACCAGGAAGAACGCGGTACACGGTAAACAGTAACGGTCAATGGTATATCGAGAAAAATTCTTGACTGAGCTATCAAACCATTATTGAGATTATCCTGAGAACTCGATAACGTTTCTCGATTCTTGTGAGCTTTTCGCATGAGAGAAATTGATTCTCGTTTCAGTCCTAAACTAACCATGGCTTGCATTTGGCCCCCAGGCCTGAGATTTTCCACCACTGGCTTAAAGTAATGGTGGCTATCTGGAACCCTGACTGCATTAGGAAGACTGAATGAGTGATGGCAAGTGTAAGAGTTTTAAAGTGTAGATATGACTCCTGAATCAAAATAACAAGCTAAATGGCTTGAGGATTCCCACTTCACCCATTCGATCCTCCATTCTTGAGGTTCTAAATTGGGATCACCATACTTCAGATCGGAGCATGAGATCATGTTCTGGAACCAATCTAAGTTTTTCCCAAATCTGCTAATCACAGATGCTGCTTAAAGCTCAAGCAGCACTCCACTGGGCTATTACTTGGGGGTTTTTTTCAGAATTCACAATAAACATAACTTTGCTGCTACACTGTACTCCTGCATGGGAAGTACTGGGTCCATTGTGGACCCAACATCAGGCAGAGGGATTACACATAGCTTTTGCGAGGTCTAAACATGATCTCAAACAGCTACCTGAAATTATCCTGAGAGCACTGGAGGGGAGGCAGGAGAACCTGGCACTGCTCCTATCACCACTGGCCAGTGCTCCCCGGGATGGGGGGCAGAAAGAAAAGCAGCAGCAATGGGGAACAGACTGGCATTCTCCTTCAGTATTTTTGCCACTGCTACCAGGTGCTTCCCAGGACAAGTAAGCCCCTTTCCCCACCCCTCCCCAAAATCGTACACAATAGGGCATGGGTAGCCACTGGTACCCCACAACCTGTTATGTCTAACTATTGCTCCCAAACTAGCTATGCATTCAGGATTGCCTGTGTTGGCAATCCTGAACATGTAGTTAGTGTGAAGTTGAAAACCACCCATAGTTTCTGGCTCTGAAATACTTCTAACTCCAGCTGGTTGGGGAAGCAAGAAGCCAAGGTAAGAAATACAGCCAGATGCAATGCAAATAATGGTTGGATGTGCGCACACACACACACACACACTCACAAAAAGTGCTATGCAGCATGTTACTTGAGAGCATTTAAATAAGTCCACAGAAAAACTAGAAGGTGAAGTTCATAGTGGTGAAGTTTATTGGTAAACTCTATAGATGAGTTTTATTCAAGTACATTTTGAGAAATGTCACCTCTTTTACTCTTTGCAAATTATCTGGGAGCAGAACATGCCATTCTCAAATTAATTAATGAATTATTAGGAATGATAAACTCTACAACAGACTTTATTCTCTATTGCTTTGTGTAACCGTGATGGTGTATCTTACATCCATGAGGGGTAGGTGTAAAAAGACACCAGTTCAGAATGGTGACAGACTACATCCATATTTTGTTCATCTTACAAAGGCATAAGTGATTAGATCCAAGGCAGTGGAGAATAAACTCAGTCTTCACAGATAATCCTTGACCTACCATTGGTTCCTGAGCAATTAATTGTAAATATTGGACTATTTGAAATTTGACTTGTTTTAACTGGGCAACGGGCATGTAAATAAGATGACCTGATTCTGTTCTGTGACAGGATAAACCAACTTTAAGTATCCAGATTCTAATATGCTATTACAAATTCAAGATTTGCTTTCTGTGAGTGATTCAAATTATCTGCATTAGTAATAGTTCCTGTCAGCAAACTTGTCTTGTAGAGCATTTAAGGAATGTGACACAAACAAGGCAAATTTGTTTCAAAATATGTGCAAATATTGGCAGGACAGCTTTGCATCACTAGCTCTGCTATATTGCTGATCAAATAAGTATTGTGATGGAAATTTCCCCATGTGCAAAGAGTCAACTGAAAACCTGTGTATCACTTAAGCCCTATGTAAACCCTCAAGGTATTGTTTAAGTGGTGTGGAGGCTTTGGGCTGGCTTGGTTAACCGCTCTGCTAACACATGGCTATTGTACTCTCATTTTAATAGAAAATGCTCTTATTTTTTCTTCAGTTAGCCATTCTCCCCAGCTTTTAGTACCTGGAAGAAAGTAATTGTTCAACAAACAGCTTATTTCCAATTAGATCATGGATTTCGAATGGTAAAAACTAGTGATGGCAGTGGTATCATGTGTCTTTTTTCATAAAAAAGAGCATTAAAAAACTGCCAGATTAGCCATAAAAACAGGCGGGTATAAAGGCATTCACCTGAGTGAGATAGTGTTGATGTACACTAACCAAGGTTCTGGTCCACAGTCATTAAAGATTCCATGGACCCTTTAATTTACTATGGTGCATTACCTAGGAATGGGCATTCGGATTGAATTACAGATTTGGATCCATTACAGGTTTGGATCTGTAATTTGCAGATTAATTATGGATTCGTATTCTCCCACTGAATGGGAAATTCAATGGGAAACTGATCCGTAACCTGCCCGAGTCCCATCCCTAGCCTAGCCCCAGGACAGTAGGTCTGACCTCCCCACATGCCCTGGGGCCCTGGAGTTTACTTACTGGCCTCGTAGGGCTTGACAGAAGCAACACCACTGTTGTACTGCCTCCAGCAGGCTCCCTTGCTGCAGCGTCTTCCGTGCTCCTTATCGCACATGCGCCAAATACACTATTTTTGGTTAAAAGCAGTGGCCATTTGCACATATGCAAAAGAGCCCTGGTGGCCATTTTGCACATGCACGAGAAGGAGCAGGGAAGACGCCTTGGTGAGGGAGCCTTCTGGAAGCCGCACAACAGGAGTGGTGCTTCAATCAAGCCCTCCGAGGTCAGTAAATAGACTCCAGGGCCCTGGGGGATGGAGGAAATCTGGATCTGTAAGTATGGATCCATCCTGTATTGCAGATTATACAGATCAATCCACAACTCCCTCTTTTTAGGCAGTTGCAGATTAATCCAAATCCAGAATGCCCATCCTTAATTCACAAATGTCATGTGTTAACCCTTGTGTTCTGGTCAGCCATTCATATTCCATGGTGCTACCTCCTACAGTTTCAATTCAACACAGTATGCTTTTTTATTTACTATATTAAGCTGTTATTGATTCCTTATGTCCCTTTCTAAAAAGCTATTGGCAATGATATTGTTGCACCCTCTAACACCAGCTGGTTTTCATAAGATGGAAAAGCAACTAACATGGTACATAACCAAATTCTGTCTTCAAATAAATGTGCCTATGGCCTGTTGACTTCAATAGGGTGTCTGTACATACATTCCCACAGTAAGAATTTGGTCTATGGTTTGCATATCAGTGTATAAACTAATATTAGCTGATTTAAGAGAAATATTGATTGGTTCCCAAGCAAGTTGCATCCAGCTCATAGCCAAAAGTATGGCAGTCCTAAAACAGGAGGCTAAGGACATAGCACATTCAAACTGCAGGTCCCCACAATGCATGGAGGGGAAAGGTGATATTCTCCTGAACTGCTGCTGCTGTGGTTCCAGATCCGGTCATAGCAGCAGTCCAGGAACGCTCATGCTGGCTGTGTTCCCCTGCTAGCATTTGTTTCCCAGCCTCTAAGTGCTGGAAGCTGGAAGTGAATGACAAGTGATGGATCAGTCCATATATTCTGATGCATCTGGTGTGGTGACCACTGTTGGACAGAGGATACTGGGCTACGCTGCCCATGAATCTGATGCAGTTTAGCAGTTGTTAAGCCCTCCAAAGCTTCACATTCTTTTGCCAGTCTGTTCAGCTGAAGCTTTTCCAAGCAGACTCCTTATCCCTTGAGGTCTCTCTCCCTAGGTTCTGTACCTAGGAACTATGAAGAGATCTCTTTCCACATTAACCGCTGACTGAGTTACTGCTTGCTTCCCGTGTAGTGTAGGTGGGGAACTTCAGGCCTACGGCCCAAATATGGCCTGCTGATAATTTTTATTTGCCCCCTTTCTAGTTCCTGGATCTGGTCCCTGGATCCAGTTCCTACCTCCACGTACTGAAAGACTGAGCTCAGGGAAAGGGGCCAGAGATGAGAACATGCACTCAAGGATAGGGGACACTACATGATATGGATCCAACTCTTCTTGAACACACCTCCACCCCAACTTCTATGTGGCCCTCTGAGCTAGTACTAATTTTCGTAGTAGTCCCAGGGAGGGAAAAGGCTCCCCATCCCTGCCTTAAAGTCCTGTCATATGGTCCTATAGCCTCTTAGGGTGAAATCAAATGAGACGATAGGCTGCTAGATTCCATGTTTGGTCATGCAGCCCCCAATCACATGTTTAGTGTGGCCAGCCGAATAAATGGGCAGCCCCCTGCCTGTATCATGTGCTTACGGCAGCTTCCACCAGTGGCGCTAGAGAGCTCTCTTCCTGCAGCTGCCTCAGCTGAGAGGCGTAGTAGAGGTCTCCTTCTCCTACAGCTGCCTCTCAGCTAAGGGGTGCAGAGATCTCCCTCCCCCCTCTCCCGCAGTCTTCCCTCAGCTGACAGGTGTGCTAGAGATTTCTCTCCCCGCAATCTCCCTATCTCACGGCTGAAACTGGGGCGGGAGGGGGGATTTCTTCTACTACTTATAATTTCTATAGCCCTAATAGTCTAGCACGCCTCTCAGCTGAGAGGCAGTGAGGGAGACTGGGGGGGGGGGAGAGATCTCTTGCCCACCTCTCATCTGAGAGGCTATGGCAGAGGGAGACTTGAGGGGGGGAGAGATCTCTACTGAGGCGCTCAGCTAAGAATTGGCTGCAGGGGAGGGAGATTGCTGCTGCTCGTATCTCTCAGCTAGCTGAGTGCACTAGGCAAGACTCTGGTGCTGGCAGACCTGGATGTCAGCAAGGCTGCCGGTGAACCTAATTGATGAGATGCGGACGTGTAGGTATGCATTCACCCTGACTGGCCCGTACGGTAGGCTCGCGGCATCTCTGGACCCGCTGTGACAGGCAGTTCTGTGGTGACCACGTGGAGGCACCTAATCGATGGGTGAGCTACCCTGAGCTCAGTCTTTCAGACATCCAATAGATGGGTAGGCAGAAACACTTCTGGTGAAGGCTGATGTGGGGTGTCGTT
Organism: Sphenodon punctatus; assembly: GCA_003113815.1. Classification (NCBI taxonomy): domain Eukaryota; kingdom Metazoa; phylum Chordata; class Lepidosauria; order Sphenodontia; family Sphenodontidae; genus Sphenodon; species Sphenodon punctatus. The sequence continues at coordinate 678,413 of QEPC01006282.1, forward strand.
TCATTTGATTTCACCCTTAGTCCCATCTGCTCACTCAAAGGCACTAAGATGCGATAATGAAGCATGCAGTGTAAAAACATGTGAGATTAGATACATCTACCCACAGCTAAGTATATTACATATAGAAAACAGCAACAAAATTAAAATCACAACCCCATCCCCATCACAAAATTGGAAAGCTGGGTGTCATGTAAGCAATAGAGCAATTCATCAGAATTTACATTTTTTCAAAAAGGAATAAGCTCCTCTTGCTTCCGAAATCTCCTGAGCAACCTACTCATGTGTGTTTTTCCCCTTGACAATGATTAACTGTTAGTGACTGGAACACCTTTTCCTTTGCATCTTCTTTGCAGGTGAAGATCTGGTTCCAGAATCGCAGAGCCAAAGAAAGAAAATTAATGAAGAAGAAAATGACACACTTTGATGGCAGCAGCCTTGGCTCTATCCAGAGTGACTCGGGCTCATTGAGTCCCATCCCAATACCTGACCAACAGACTCATTCAGAAATGTCTGGTTCCTTATTTCCACCCCCACCTCCCCCGCCTCCACTCCCAATGAATGGTATGCAGCACAGTGGGAGCCTTCAGCAGGGGGTGGCCTCCCAGTAAGGCTCTTCCATTTTTTTTTTTTTTAAAAGAACATTCTAAACCAACAGTACATGGAGCACTACAATGCAAAAAAGGGCAGCCATCACTATTTGCAAGAGGACCCCAGCACCACAATAGCCATTTGCACACAGGTCCTAAGTAAAGTAAACTAAGGGCCCACATCCCAGAGCCTGGAGAAGAACCATGGGAGACTCCAAAGGCAATAGCATTGTGTGTGCAATGGGTCCAAGTTGAGGAGTAGCCATTTTTGTACTGCAACTGTCATTTTCCATGGCAGCATGGAAAGTGACCAAGGCAGAATGAGGTGGTGGCCCAGTGTTCCACAACTGTCTAGCTCAAGTGACCAAAAAATGTTTGAAGTGTGTCACAGGTACTATGCGACCCCAGTAGGTGCCGTGCAAGTGCTCTTTTCCCTGCTTCCATCTCAATCTCCCCACTGCCATCCCCATGTGCTAATCTCGTTTTCATGGGTTTTGTACATGGGTCTAGGATGTGATCTGGATAACCTGGTTCAGGTTTGATACATTTGACTAAAATCTTCTGTCAAGGTGCCTGTGGACTTCTGAATTAATGGGGGTTGGGAAGGAGGGAAATGGAGTACTGATTTGAGTTTTTGATGGGAGCCACTTCTAAGACTAAGGCTGCGATCCTCACACCATTCCCAATGGGGTAACTCCTGAGTAAGTGGTTTGAGGATTGTAGCCTAGTAATATGGGGAAAATATGAGTGTCTCCAGATGAGACAGGGAGGGGAGACTACCATGTCTTGGGTAGCCTTACCCTTGGCCATGTAATGCAATGCATGTGTGGCCAGCGGTAGCCAGATGTTCCCCCTGCCCCATGGAGGGGCAAACAGCTGCCTGCAACGTAACCTGTCATCGGAAAAAAATTGAGGATGCATCATGGAGCAGCCTTAGCCCAAGTAGGGTAAGGCTGCCCCAGGCAGGGCAACCTGTGTGGCCGGGCCCTTTCTGCCCACTGCATGGCAAGCTTGACAGCACCAGGGGCCGTGGCTCTGATCGACGGGCATTGGTGCTGGTTGCGCATGGCCAGGGGCGGGGTTTGGTCCGTCTGGGGGAGGGAGCCGGGGTGAAGCAGGACTGGGCGTGTGCTTCGGTGCTGGCCCACCCAGCTTCCCCACAACTGACTGGCTGGTTCCCTGCACTTGCCCCGCTGTGTGGCTGCAGAGATTGCCTGCCATGGGGCCACACAAGGATCCAGCCACCGCTGCTTATGCCCATAGAGTCTCAAAGGGTCTCAAAGCCTTGTTATAAGTGGTTCTGAAGACAAATGTTTTGGAATTTTGAATCTTGGCCCATTTTCACTATGGTTGGAAGGAAAAACTACTTCTTTTCATGTTGTTTCTTAAAGAAACAGCAAGGAAAGAAAATCCTTAACACTAGAGATAATTAAAGGAACAATTGTGTTTAGAATCAGATTCAAAACCCATTTGAAGTCAGTGGGAGTTTTAATGGACTTCACTGAGCTTTTGACCAGTCTTCTGGTGAGTTCACATAACCCTGGTTAAAGAGTGAGCAGATGTATCCAAGCAATTATTAATAAAATCCTTGAAATTGTTTGTTTTTTCAGAAGTATTGTAATACAGAAAGACCCAAAGGCCAAATTAATGTGAGGCAAAGCAAATAAATTGATGTGTTGCTTAACTCTGTTCACATTTTTGGAGTCCCTCAAATCTAGGCTCCTAAACCAATAACTTTGGCAGGCACATAAATATGGAATTCAAAAGTGCTGCATTTTCATTGAAGGCAATAGGAACCCTTTGGTAATGCACATCAGGCCATTTATTTAGGTACACAAGTATGGAAATCGAAATCTATTATAAGACCCCAAAAAAGGTGTATATGCGCACACCAAGTGCAGAACATTCATGTACGGTGCACACACCTTCTGTGCTTGGTGTGGGTGCACAACCTGCGCACGGGATGTGTATGCACCTTGGGTTAGGCCCTATGGCTATAATCCTCCATTTTGATCGGGCTGTAGATCTTAGCCTGCACATTCTTGTTTTCCTTTAATTATATTCTATAATATTTTGATGATCTAATATTGGTAATGAAAAGTTACTTTGTATATAAAGAACTTTAAAATAAATTACTTTTCAATAATAGTTTCCATTGTGGTACAGACCTAGTATAGGAAATGTCAATGCAGGAAGGATTATCATCATCACTCTGTTATTAGCTATATAATTAGAGAAGAAAGTTTGAATAAATAGCTTGGATAGAGGGATGTTATTAATTATGATGTATTTATATATACATATAAATGAAGTGTACAGTATATGAACATATGAGATTAGATAGGTGCTCTACCCATAGGGTAGGGATCGGTCTATAACTGATAATTGTAAAGCACCAGGTACATTCCTGGTGCTTTACAATTATAGACTGATCCCTGCTGCAATGGGATTATGCTGACAAGGCCAGGATGGTTTATGGGGGTTGTAATTTTTATTTCTAAATTAGTTTTAATACGGAGTAGGCTATCAATAAGGCTATTTTATCATCTGATTGTTTTGCAATGGCCAACATGCAAGGATCCACGTTCTCTGCATCTCCCCATTGGAAAATGCAGTGAACAGGGGCCATGCCTACATGTAACCAATTTAATGGTTCTAGTCCAGCTCCAGGTGACAAGTGCAGGCATTAGAAAAATGGCTCTACCATTGGCTCTCTTGCTGACTGTATAAACATGTGGCCTTGAGGTTAATCGCCACTTGAGGCTCTAGAGGTGGATTTTGCAGGTCACAGTTGAAGTAAGCCTGATTGAGCAACATAAGTGCAGTCTGCATCACTGCCATCTATGCCGCATCTGGTCAGAGAAGCATTGCACAGAAACAGTAAACAATCATGTGACCTCACAGAACACGGCAGGCTGTGCAGCTGAGTTACTTTTTGATGCATACAGGTGGTGTAGGCGCTCCTCAGAGTGCTTCCTACTGTCACACTGTAAAACAAATTACCACAGGAACGCTTATAAGCCCCTCCCCAGTGGTGCTGCTAATACACATACGATGCAAGGGCAGAAGAGCTAATCCTGACATCAAATTGCAGAATTATCCAGGTTTGGATTTTACGTTTGCTTAATTAAGCCCTGTAATTTGGTTCCTGAAAAAGGTACTTTGTCATGTGCCATTAAAATCCATAAGGAGTTTTCTGATCAGTCTACAGTAGGGAACTGGGACCTAGTTCAAAGCCCATTGAAATCAATGGTAAAGACTCTTCAGGCAATTCAGTGATTTTGTGCTACTAACAACATTAAGTCTCAGATATGTCCATTGGAATTCTACACATGAGTCATTCAACATGGAATGAAAACAGAATTTTACAAATACATTGTGTACAGACTTCCAATATGTACAATATTTCTTCTGTATCTTTTAAACTAAATCTTTACTGTATTTCTAACAGAGGGTAAAAACAGACGTGATGTTGGCCTGCTTAGTACGGGTGGGACACAAGGCCTTTTTTGTGGGAGTGGGTGGGAGAGGAAGTGTTCTTCCGGTTTTCAGATCCCCATTTTTGGATTCTTTCAGTTTTGGTTTTCGGATTATGGTTCTGTTTCTTTCCCCACTGAAGTCAATGAGAAATCTGTTCCCACTGAAGTCAATCAGGAATCCTTCCCATTGACTTCAATGGGAAGGGGAACTGAACAGAAGAACCAAAACAGGAGTCCAGAACGGGGAAAAAAACCACTTCCCCTGACCCCCCCCCTGGAACCTGGAGGTTGGACCCCTGGAACATGGGGTCCAACCTCCCTCACCCCCATTCTCCAGGGCCCACTTCTGGCCTTGGAAGGTGGGGGTGGGGATCCGCATCACCACGCCCCATCTTTACCCCCATGGGGCCTTGCCAGCTGGCATGTACTTATCAGTCCAGGCCTTGGAGGATGGGGGTGAGGAGCTGCCATCTCTGCTGCCAGCTGGGTCTTCTCCACTGCCGGACAGCCACGCCAGAGCCAGCATGGCTGTGTGACGCCTGCCACAGGCCTTCTTCTTAAGACATGCTGCTTGCTCTGGCAGCGCACACACTCAAAATGATTGCCGGGATCATTTTGCGCATTTCCAGAACTTTCCCAAAGTTCCATTTTTCCAATGGAAATGGAAGCTGGTAGCACTGGTGCCATTTTGGAAAAGGTCATCTGTTCTGCACATGCATGCTGCTGGTGCCATTTTGGAAAAGGACTGGATATGTACAAATTGGCCTCGGTGTCCATTTTGTGCACGTGTGCTGCTGGAGCAGGAAGTGGTCCCACCTGGCTGCCTGGCAGCAGAAAATACCTGACTGACAGTGAAGACAGTGTCTCCCCGTCCCCATCCTCCGTGGCCTAGACTGGTAAGTACATGCCAGCTGTCAAGACCCCGGGGGTGGGGGTAAAGATGGGCACCAGGGTGTGGTGATGCAGATTCCCACTCCCACCCTCTGAGGATGGTAGTGGGCCCTGGAGAATGGGGATCTGGGAGGCTGGACCCCAGTTCTCCTTCCCATTGAAGTCAGTGGGAAGATTTCCTATGACTTCAACGGGAAGATACAGAACCGAAAATCAGAAACTGTAACGGCCCGATTTTTGGACCCTTTGGTTTTAAACCAAAACAGCCATTTTGGGACTGTTTCGGTTAAAACTGAAACTGAAATTCCCACCCCTACCAGTGCTTAGGCCCACATGGCAGCATGTCTGTTTTTGTGCCACCAGATGTTGACCTGGGATTGCCTCGGACTGTGTTGGCAGCTAGCCTGGGTTCTGACCTCTGGAAACCCCTGAAGTCACAGCTTGGGCTAAGGCCCACCCAACCAGGCCAGAGTTAGCACGTCTGTTGTGGCTTGCTATCACCTGGCCCAGATTGGGGCCTTCCATGGCTGGCCGTCATTGACTGCCATGGCTGCCCATCATGGCAAGGGGCAGGATGCTGGAAGTGGTGCTGGGGCGGCTGCCCGTTAGGCATGGGCGAACAGATCGCGGTTCGTGTTCGGCCGTTCGGTTCGGCCTCATTCGGTTCGTGTGTTCGTGTTTGGTCGTTCGGTCGTATCGCGCGTTCGTGTTCGCCCGTTCGGTTCGGTAGCGTTCGTGTTTGGACGTTCGTGTTCGGACGTTCGTGTTCGGTTGTTCGGGCAGGTCGTGCGTTCGTGGTCGGACGTTCGGTTCGTTCGCCATCGGGTTGTGCGTTCGTGTTCGGACGTTCGGTTCGTTCGCCATCGGGTTGTGCGTTCGTGTTCGGTCGTTCGGTGTTCGGGTGGTTCGCGCATTCAAATATTTATATCTCTATATCTACACTAATAACTAACTAACTACCTAACTAATAAATGTATTCTAAATGCTATGAATAACTCCAACAAACCCTAAAGCTGAATCACAGAAAACACTAAACACTATCTCTATCAGTAAACCTTAAACTAAACTACTCCTACTATGTCAAAACAAAAATGTATCTACCTAATCCTATCTATCTACCTATGAATATATGGGATGGGGGTTGGGGGGCAATCACAAACAAGACAAGGAGGGGTACAAAACTGAAATGAAACCTAAATCAATCTATAAATTAATATACTACTACTCTAATGAATCAAAAAAACAGGGGAAGGGAATGGGGAGGGAATATTCAATGGAGGGGGGAGGGAAGGAGGAAGATTGAAGATTGAACACAGGGAGGGATAAAAACAAAAAATAACAACTAAATCTATCAAAGCTAATGTAAATAAATGAGAATATGGGGGTAGATGGGTTGGATGGGTGAAATAGGAGGAGGATGGCAATGGATTGGGGAGCTGGAAAATGCTGGGTGAGGGAGCCTTCTGAAACGCCTGCTGCTCAGGAACAGTGACTAGCTCAGAAGGTATTGGGAAGGGGGGAGGCAGACAGTTTTGTTTCTTGCTGCGCCCGCCTCAAATCAGCCCCATTGGCTCCGTGCAGCCTAGCCCGTGGCCAATCATAGACTGCCAAGCCAGTGGTCTGAGGCGAAAAGAGATGGTGATTCATCAGGCTGGCTGCTACTCCAAGCCCACCACCCCTGGTGCCTGGAAGTCTGCTCCTAGCTGAGTCAAATGACTTCCCCCTCCCTGCTACATTTGGCCTTCCAGTGACCTGACAGAAGACCATGTTTTAGCCACCCGAACACAACCGAACGCGATTCGAATTGAATGAACTGTTCGGCCATTTCGTCGTTCGGTGTTTGGTTCCGTTCGGTGTGTTCGCCATTTTCGTCGTTCGGTGTTCGGTTCCGTTCGGTGTGTTTGCCATTTTGTTGTTCGATGTTCAGTTCCGTTCGGTGTGTTCGTGTTCGGTTTTCCGAACAGGCCGAGTTCGGGCTGAACACCGAACTACCGAACCGCGTTCGCCCATCTCTACTGCCTGTACATCTGTTGCAGCTTTCCCCCTCGGGTCGCATGGGCAGTGGGATGGTGACTTGGCCACAGGCATGTATGTTCGGTGCCCTGATATGGCCTGGAACGTGTCCCCTGTGGATTTCTCCCATGGACGGCATGCTGCTGTCATGTGTGTTTTTTACCCAGAAAGAGACGTTTTTAAGAGTAAAAACAACCAACCAAAAAAATCATTCACACCTGATCAAACAATAGATGAGCATGAGAATAAAAGGATGCTCAGATTCACCATTTTAAAATGTAGGGAATATAATCTGATCTTTTGTACCTCCCTAACTATAGTATTTTTTTTAACTGATCCCATAAGGTGCTGAGCTATGTAGAGGAAAGTACAATGCAACATCAACATTTGTGATACCAATGAAAGCTGAGGGTGCTCATCTTTGTGAAGTCCTTAAAGATTCCACCACTGAATTAAAGGGAGAGGAACGTACTCTGTTACTCAAAGATTTCTGTACAAAAGGAAAAATATACCTGCGCACCATCATTGGTTCTTTAAAACTAGACAAGCATATCATCATTCAGGGAACAGGGGATCTGGCAAAATGACTTGTTTTATCTTGTTTACATGCAAGAGTCTTACTGAGGAAGATAAGTGATCACTTTGAAGACTTGCCTCATTTCTATTCTAGTTTGCTCAAAGCTTGCTTACTATAGGTTGCTACGTGTTTCCAATCAGAGGTTGTTAGGCACACTATATACGCCTGAATTTTATTTGCAGAAGGAACTGTTCAAAGGTTAACGTTTATTACTCCAAAGCAGTATCTATAAACTGGGATAACACTTCAGGGATCATTAACCGTTTAGTTATAGAAGTGGTTCTTCTAGGCTGTTTGAACACTTTTTAAACTGTACAGGAAAACAATTGTTCATTGTAACATAATTGTTCACAGATGTGCAAGGAATTATTATGTATTTATTTTTGTTGTAAAGCAATCTGTTAAGTATATCTGCCTAGATAAATCAGTGGGCACAATATTGAATCCGATAAACTCCAATTCAACCTCCAGTAAATGTGATGAGACCTAGGAAAAGGCCAAATGATACGTTAACCAACATTGGGCGACCTACCTCACATTAGCCCGCAACACAGCTGACCATCAGGCCAGCCGTCGCCAGATGTTTACCCACTTCTTTCTGCCTCAGGGCAGGCAGCCAGCTACTACGCGATATTATCTGCCAGAGAAAGCTGCTGATGCACTGCAGGCTACTGTTGCCCCACCCAGGCCAAAGTAGGGTAATGGGCTGCCTCTCGTCAGACCAGCCCTGTGCAACCCCACCCCGTAGTGAGGTCTGCCAGCACCATAGAGCCACGGGTGTAGTTCACCATTCCTGTGTGTGTATGTCACGGCAGGGTGAGGGATAGTGGGAGGGCTGGGTGTCTGCCCATGTGGATGGTTCTTCGGCCCACCTTGGTGTGTGACAGGACTTGTGATGGCAGCCCACCCTCCTGGTTTCCCCGCAGGCGGGATGCTCATTTGGACTGCTCTCCTCACTGGCCCAAAGTGTGGCAGCTGCATTGGCTCTGCCTGAGGTGGGCGGAGGATCCGGCTGGGCTCTGACACCAACTTCCTTTGTGGCTTTAGACATTTAAGCCTTCTAATTTTTGTTACATCTGTAAAAAATTATAGGGTGGTTGCCATATTGGCATCAAGTGTAAGAGATGGAGACAAAGGGGGCAATCCAACGACCCGTGTACACCGCCCCCATAAGCCGTGCTCCAACAAGAACATGCGCACTCAGATGCGCATGTGTGCCATGCGTGCAGCCCAGGGTTGTGCTGTGTGCATGGCACGCATGCGCACGAGTGCATGCATTCTGGCTGTGCACCATGCGTGGGGGTTGGCGTACATGGGCCATTGGATTGCCACCATCATAGATATCATTATTGAACTAACTATTGCTGGTGAGCATGTGCAAGCTTCAGAGCCACACAGGACCCTTCCTCAGGCATGTAACATGTCAGAACTATCAAGCAAGGTATAAGAAGATAAGCATTGTTAGCACACGGGTGGTTATATCACAGGATTATCACTACCCTTACATTTATTGTACTTGGACTTATAACTTGTGTAAGTTCAATTTTTGCATGATTTTATTGCAACTTTTTCATTTGGGATTGTCTTAGTACAGCACGAATGTGCTGAATGCAGTATTACTGGCTGAAGAACATACACAAGAGGGAAGACTGATTCAAATGAGTAAAAAGAACATAAAATCAATACCATAAAATGTCAAAAGATTTAAAAAACAAACAAACTAAGGTGTGAAATGTCTGCATTTTAGTGACGAATGTTCAATGTGTAAAGCAAGCTGTCACAGAGATAGGGGGAACGAGAGGGAACAAACAAGAAATCGAGCCCACACTCTAGTCTTAAGGCCTGCAAAGAGATTTGTGGGGGAAACTGCCCGTCAGGATAGTGATTTGGCCCTTTAGACTCCACAGGAATCAGGCCACTATCATCATGGGGTGCAGAGCCAAGACTGGAGATACCCGAACGTTCTCTCTCTCACTCTCTCTGTCTTGCAGGGTGCATGGGGTTTTAGGAAGATGGTGAATGGAGGAACAAGGGGGGCAGGGGTCCCAAGGGATGGAGGGGAAGGATGGGGAAGGACACACACTGCAGAGGTGGGGGGAAGGGAAACGAGGACCCAGGGAAGGGGGCAAATCGCAACTGCACACACTCTCCTATCACTGTCTCCAGGCAAACAATTAGGAAGGGCAATTGGAAGGGGAAAGGTCCACTCAAGGGTCACAGGGAATACACCAAGTCAAACAAGAACCACAATACTGTAAACACCAAAACCACACTTAGCTTGCTCGAGGGACTAGCCTCTCAGAAGCCCTGATCACCAGCACTCAGCTACAGCTGGTGCTGGCTTTTATGTCTCCAGACCCACCCCCCTGCTTGGCTTGGAGCCATGTGGAATGTCTCAGTGGCTCCAGGCTTGTTGCTGCATCCTCAAGGCCCCGCCCCCCGGATGCTATGAAGGCGGTGGTTTCGTTAGGGGTTGCCCTGGCAACCCATTCTGGCTGCGCCACTCTGCCGCAAGCGGCACGGCTTCTTGGAATCCCCAGGCACTCCCTGGTTCCTGGGAAGTGCCTGGATCCACAGTTGCTCTCTGGGGAGAGTTCCTCTCACCATCCTGGTATGGGGGAAGCTCGCAGGCCCCCCAACCGCTGTTCCGACGAAGGCGGCCCCGTCCTTGATCCCTGACACAAGCACGCATGGTTACATTTTGCACGTGACACCTTTTACTTCAGCTGTTGTTTTCTCTTTGATAAAAAAATACTATATCACATGTGGATAATGAAACAGAAATCCCATACCCAACACTCATTCGTGTACACGGCTGACCCTGTGATTAATACACAATTAATATTTTGTAAAGATGTGCAAGAATTGCTTTGATTTGGCTACAGGGTTGTTCCAAACTTAAGTATATATTTTGGGGATTCACACTGAAATTCTGCAATCCCATTTGCTTTCACTTTCCCACATAAGATACTAAAACCAGCTCTCTACATCTGGATATAGGAGCACATGTCCATCACTCCTTGACAAAATGCTGCATTGGTTCCAACACTATTCAGAGGGCTAGCAGTGGCATTTACAAAAGCATTATGACTAGAATGCATTCCAGCTATCCTAGTGTGGTATTCCAAGAAACCAGTAACTTCCTTGCACTTGTTACTTGATGCCACAAACAATTCAAGGTTTTCATGAAGATATATCATGAACTCCCATCAATGGTTATGGATGACACTATGCTGCTCAAATACCCAATTCATCTTTTCTAAAGATGTGTAAGAATTGCTTTGGTTTGCGGTAGGAGTACTAGTTTGCCAGGAAAGCGGACAGGAACGAACTGGTCATCTAGCCCAACATGGACAAAAGACCTTTAGTGTGCAAGTTACGGCATATGTAGCCTATTCAATTGGTCTGACTATCATGCAGTCAATGACTCTTCCAGCTATTCCTTGGTAAGAATGAATTGGAAACTAACAGGGGAACTTGCACATCAAGATTCAGGAAGATAGCCAATAAACAACAAATAAGAGATTATCCCCATTTGCTGTTTCTTCACTTGATTCTACTGTGAAAGATCAGTTCAACTTGGTTTCCAAACTCAGGGCCCTTTGATCCCTGAACAAGCTTTGGTGATTGGGTTAAAAGGACCTTTCCAGTTGCTAACACTAGTACCTGTAGTAGTAGTAGCAGCAGCAGCTGCCACCACCGCCTTTTTAAAGCACAAGGCTCTAGAACACAGAGACTCTCTTAGCGTAAAAACAAACATGAAAGTAACCTGCTCTGGTCCACGGGCCACTGTCACATTTGTTGTTGGGCCACCAGATGTTCACCCAGACTGACCCTGGGCATGTTGGTGGCTAGCCCGGGTTCTCACCTTAGCAAATGGCTGAAGTCACAACCTGGGCTAGTGCCAACCCGATCAGGGCAAAGCAGGCCAGAACGTGTTCGCACGTCTGTTCCCACCGGCCTGGATCGAGTCCACCATGGCTAGATGTTATGATGGAGGATGGGGCTCTGGGCACAACACAGGAGCAGAGCCTGACAGCCACACATTCATGCATCAACCTGACCCCCTGGGTCCCAGACACATGAATATTTGTTCTGCAGCCTGAACTAGTCAGGACCGTGTCCGTGGCGGCTTCCTGACCCAAGCCAGGTAGGTCAAGTTGCCGTCGCAGTGCAGTCACTTCTGTTTTACCCTTAGAGTCCTCAATTGCTCCTCCCCTGCAATGAGCTAGAGTCTGCTGTTGATATACAAAATGGAAATGTTGGTACTAAAATGGAGAGAGAGGATTCATCGTTAGAAGGGTATGTGCAGAAGAAAAGTCAAGAAAGGTTGTTGCTGATATTGAAAGGGCGCTAAGGTAAAAAAAAAAATCATTTGTACCTACCTAAAGTATATATAATCCTCTTTCCTCTCACAACTATGTTCCAATCACTGATAATTTAAAACCTTCCTTTTAAAACAATCGACTAAGGCAAAGAATGTGGAATTCGAAATGGCAGTTTTAGGCAGATCTCCCTGTGACAGCTGACATTCTGACTTCCAGGTTGTTTCCCTTTGACAATACTGAACATTTTACCTGAAATTCTTGCATTACTTGCATTCAATTCTTTTTGGAAAAGACCAAATTCTATTGGTGAGAGTATGTTAGTTCAGTCTCTAAGGCACATTCTTTCCTATGGTCTCTCTAGCTGTCAACAAGAGAAACAATTTGGAGTCTGTTTTTTAGAGCTCCTAGCATGAACCTTAAATGAGGTATAGAATTTTGTGCCATCTTCTTCCTCCACCAGGACAAACCTTGAAGGCCTTCAGAGCTTTGCCACAGACTTCAGTGAAAGCAGGATCATCTAATTATTTCATTACATATTTCAGAATGTCCAGGTTTATGGTTTGCCATATATCTCCTTAATTCAGGATTTTAAAAGGGTGAATATTGATCAAGTTCTTTGAAAGTGGATATCTTGGCAGAGACTTTCAGTGTGACCCAGAGTTTAGAATCCCTCTATAATACTGCATCAAATGACTTAGTAGGTGGTATAGCTGCAAGTTTTCCTACCATTCATTCATTTTCTCATATTGTGCCAAACCTTTGTCTCCAGAATCCATGCACGCAACTGATATTATTATTATTATTATTATTAACAAACATTTATATAGCGCCAGCAGTGTACCTGGCACTTTACAAAGTAATAAAATAGACACGGTCCCTGCCCCTAGGGCTTACAATCTGAGAGACAGGAGCTGGGGGAGAGACTTAGGAAGGGGAACAGAGGGAGAGACAAGGGGTCTAACATTCATGAAGATGCGAGGTCTCAAGTGCACGTACTTGGCTTGGTTACGATGAGAATGACAGCAGGCAGGTCCATGTTGCAAGGATAAGGGTAAACCGATCGTAGGTATAGGAATAGTGGCTCAGCAGGATAAAGAGTCAGACAGAGCAGAGCGAAAGAGGTGAGTTTTAAGGAGAGATTTGAAGGTATGAAGGGAGGGGGCAAGGCGGATGTGGACAGGGAGGGAGTTCCAGGCATGGGGGGCAGCAAGTGAGAAGGGACGAAGGCGCTTAGGGGAGCAGGGAAGGCGTGGAAGGGTGAGAGAAGGGACAGAGGAGGAGCGAAGTGCACGGGCTGGAGTATGGAGGGCGATAAGTGCAGAGAGGTAGGGGGGAGCAAGGTTGTGAAGAGCTTTATAGGTGAAGACTAGGAGCTTGTGCAGGATTCGTTCAGGAAGGGGAAGCCAGTGAAGCGAAGAGAGGAGGGGCTGCACATGGTCGAAGCGACTGGCGAGGTAGATGACCCTGGCAGCAGAGTTTTGGACAGAGATGAGGGGAGAAAGGTGAGACCGGGGAAGGCCAGTGAGAAGGAGGTTACAGTAATCGAGGCGAGAGATGACCAGAGCATGAACAAGAGTTTTGGCAGACGAGACAGAGAGAAAAGGGCGAATCTTAGCAATGTTATGGAGGGAGAAGCGACAGGATTTAGCAACAGAGTCAATGTAGGGTTTAAAAGAAAGGGGTGAGTCAAAGATGAAGCCTAGGCTACGGGCTTGGGGGACAGGCAGGATGGTGACTCCATCAATAGTTATTGACAGTGAGGAAGGAGAGGAAGGATGAGGGGGGAAGATAAGGAGTTCAGTTTTAGCCATGTTGAGTTTGAGTTGACGTTGAGACATCCAGGTAGAGATGTCAGAGAGACAGTTGATGAGACGAGCTTGAACAGAGGGAGAGAGAGAGGGAGTAGAGAGATAGAGTTGAGTGTCATCAGCATAGAGGTGGTATTGGAAGCCATGGGAGGCAATGAGTTTGCCTAAGGATGAGGTATAGATCGAGAAGAGGAGAGGGCCAAGAACAGAGCCTTGAGGAACACCAACTGAGAGGGGGAAGGAGGAGGAGGCGGAGTTGGAGAGAGACACATTAAAGGAGCGGTCAGAGAGGTAGGAGGAGAACCAGTTATGGACAGAGCCACAAAAGCCAAGGGAGTGAAGGGAATCCAGCAAGAGTGAGTGGTCAACAGTATCGAAGGCAGCAGAGAGATCAAGGAGGACAAGAATGGAATAGAGACGTTTAGATTTAGCCACCAGAAGATCGTTGGTGATCTTAGCGAGAGCAGTTTCAGTAGAATGAAGGGGGCGGAAGCCAGATTGGAGGGGGTCAAGGGAGGAGTTGGAGGATAGGAAGTCAAGGCAGCGGGAGTAGACAACACGTTCAAGCAGCTTGGAAGCAAAAGGAAGGAGTGAGACAGGACGATAGCTAGAAGGGTCAGAGGGGTCAAGAGTGGACTTTTTGAGAATAGGAGAGACTGTGGCATGTTTGAAGGCAGAAGGGAAAGAGCCAGTAGAGAGGGAGAGGTTGATGATGTGCAGGAAGGAAGGGGCGACAGTGGGAGTAATGGAGGTGAGGAGGCGGGAAGGAATGGGATCAAGGGGGCAAGTGGAAGGGTTGGAGGAGGTGAGCAGAGAGGAGATTTCCTTAAGGGAGGCAGGGGAGAAGGAGGACATGAGAGAAGGAGGGAGAGGAGGGAGAGGGGTGGGAGTGGGAAGAAAGGAGTGGGAAGCTATGGAGAGGCGGCATTACCATGCCTAATGATAACAATGGTTTCTGGCTGGTCATATGATTAAATGTGCCCAGCTCACTTACATGTTTTCCTTTAGAAAAGAAAAAAAGTAGAGGAAATAAATTCTCCCTCATTTCCCCATTTCAGAGGCTAATCTGTTTTTCCTTTAGTTTTTCTTAGTATTAAAATAAGAGCTTCTGTAATTAAGTCAAAAATAGTTAACATATTTATAAAAACATCATAGCATATAAATGCCTTAAATAAGCATTTATAGCACTGACTGGTTATAATCCACCAGCAATTCTTGTAATTGCATTTACATTACTTGCTATTAAACACTTCTGTTTTTGCAGTTCATTAACGTAACCACATTGTCGGCGCATCCGGAAAGAGACAAGGACTCAACATTGGGTTTTAACAGCCGCACTCTTTATTCTAATTATGATTAGGCTAGGTGGGGTAATGACCTCTAAGCAATTCGGGTCCAGTACTCTCAACTCCTTAATGATTTATAACATAACGGACAGGACTTGGCCTGGATGTACCCTCCAGTGCCAGCCCCAAACAACGTCTTCCCTTTGCTCACAGGCCGGTGGCTGTAACTGAAGGGGACAGTATCCTTTCTGGACTGGAGTAAGGATGCGGTGCCAAAGGATTGAGGACCGTGCTTGCCCCTGCCCTCCTTCTGAAACCACCTCTCCCCGGGATGCTACCCTTGCACTTGCCATGCCCTACTTCTGCACCAGGTGTCGCTTCCCCATCTCTTAAGGGGATGCCTCCAATTGCTATTTATCATTCTATTCTAACAGCATAACAGTACTGGATCCCTGCAAGAGTGCAACAATGTCAATGGCAGCAACAACACCCTTCCCAGTTATCAACCTACAAGCCCAATGGACCAAATATCGGCAGAGACACTTGAGCAGGGACCCGAGTTGACTGCGTTGCTGCAATTTGCAGTGATTTTTGCAGAATCAGCCAATCCTCGCAGTGCCAGGCTGAAATTACAGTGACACTGCAGTGGGGGCTGTCTGCAGGATCTTTAAATCCTGGCTCAGGCATAAACTTGTCACCTGGCCCCAAACCAAAACTGCTGCTGCAGCTGCCGTCTGTCCGGGAGGTGTGACCATGACCCGAGGGTAATAGGCCCCTGGGAGATGAATTGTGGGTGGGTGGGGTCTGAAGGCCCTATATTTGTGTGAGGGAGGTCTGGGGTTTTAATATGAGATGGGAATTCTGGGGTGCTGAAATTCCAGAGGATTTGAGTTGTGTTTGATTAGCAAAGTTGTGATTCTATGTCAAACCTGTTGCAAATTTGCTTCCCAGCATGCATAGTTATGCAAATCAAGTTAATTATGCAAATATTAATGCTTGCTGTGAATTTGCAGAATTTGGCTTCCCTGGTTGCAAAATTTGAGATTTTTTGGTGCAGTGAACTCGGGTCCCTGACTATGAGGAAGGCAAAAAACAAGAGACCATGATGGCCAATCTAATCTCTTGTAAAAAAATTCCTTCCTGGCCCCGAAGGCAGCCAGGCAGAACAAACCACAGTGCTTCAGGGAGGGAGGGAGGGGTCTTGTGGCTCCTGGCTCCCTTGTTGGAAAGAGGAGGGAGCCTCCCAGCCGGCAGTGAAGCTCCTCCCCTCCAAGGGAAGGTCTTCACGGCCACATTCGCAGGTTGGCCGCTAAGCCCCATTTTCAGGGGCAACCTAAGCCAGGTCCAACTGTTTCCCCACCGGCCCAGGAGCCCCGGTCTCTACTCCTGTTACAGCAAGACTTGCTGCAACAGGCAGTGCAGTTGCTTCCCGCCCTTGTCTCCCCTTAAGGGAGCGTGACAAGGGACCCACTGGCCACCATTATTGGTGGGCCAAGGGCTTGTATTGCATGCAGATATATTCCTTATACACAGAGAATAGCATGAATATAGAGGGCACTGTTATAGATACAGTGCTTGGACAGGCAGTTTCCTAATGATTTCAAGGACAGATCCTGCACTTAAAGAGCCTTACTCACGTTACGGAAAGGACCACATGGTACAGTACTCTATGGTATCAATGATCACATGAACACTCAGTAGAGTGGTTAGCTACCACCGCACACTCGGTACTCAAATCATAAGGGAGCAAGCCCCCTTACCTCTTGTGAAGGGGCCCTAGCTTTTTATTCTTTTAAGTTGCTGGAGGAGGGATTGGCCTCCTCTGGTCTTCTTTCCCGTATCTCTCACTAGCTAGACTGCCAAGCTCCCTGCAACTGTTTTTGAGCATAGTGGAATAGCCTGACTACCTGAAGTTTGTGTAAGCATTTATTTCTGAGACACGTGGGCTGCTCTCATTCATCTCCGTGGGTTGGTCAGCCTTGTCATTGACATTTAAAGTAATTGAAACAACTATTGATATTTCACCCTTGCTTTGCCTATATCAAACTACTCCTTCGTGTACAGTCCCCTTTGCATTAATTTCTCCTCCATCCCTGGAGCAGAGGTGCAATCATTATATCTAATTATGCATTCCCATAAAGTGGTGAGCACATTTTGTCCCATATGCGATTCCTACCGCCCCCTGTAGGGTGATGGAAGAAACACAGGAATTGGCTTCTGAGCTAGAGGACAAAGGGTAGTTTTCTGTTTTCATTAGGAGTTTCTCTGCCCTTTTCTCCACAATATGAGCTCTACACACACTTACCTTTGAAAACTCGTGGAAAACAGTTGAGGTCCCAGAGGACTAGACAGGAGGAAACATAACACCATGTTTAAGAAAGA
This sequence comes from Sphenodon punctatus, assembly GCA_003113815.1. Lineage (NCBI taxonomy): Eukaryota > Metazoa > Chordata > Lepidosauria > Sphenodontia > Sphenodontidae > Sphenodon > Sphenodon punctatus. The sequence continues at coordinate 695,764 of QEPC01006282.1, forward strand.
GAAAATGGAAGATCCAGGGAAGTCCAGTTCAGCATGCGTCTGCTTCCCTGCTGGCCAACTATTGCCCTGGGATGAGTAGATGGCTGACCCTGAATGAGTCCCTCAGATGATCCTGGGCACACATCCCAAGCCAAAGGCTGCCCACATGGACCACTGCAGGCCACAGAGGGCCAAGACGTCTGTTCAGCCCCACCATAGCCGGGTATCATGAGTTGGTTGGCACCATGCTCAGGCACCATGGCCACCTGTCATGGTGGGGGCTATGGGACAGGTAGGGCTGGCTGCCCTCACGTTTGTTGCACACACCCCCTCACCCCCTGGGTATGTGGGTGATGGGACGGCTCTCCAGCCACGCACATGTTAATTTGTTGCCTGTCTCAACCTGGAGAGTAGCAGCAGCTGTTTCCTGCCCTGCTCCAAGCCAGGAAGCCACCACACGTTTGTCTGTTTTCACCCAAGGAGTCTCGGGTGATTCCAGATTAAGGTCCCAATTGCATAAGTCTCCCAGCCCTCCCAGTTTCAAAGGATCAAGGCACTGGGATAGGATAGGAGATTTGCCGTGTTATGCCACCGCTGCACTCTCTACAAAGAAAGCTATTTTTTGAGGAATTTAACACCCTTCCTGCAAATGAATTCTCACACCCCAAACCTAGCTGCTCCGAACCAAACACATATTCATCAGAGGGATTCAGAGCCTGCCTAGGGGAATGGAAAAAGGGCCCTTGCCTCTTTCACACTGTAACAGGAAGGGCCAGTATTCCTTTGTTGCAGCTGCCTGAATCCTTATGGCTACAAGTGTCCAGGAGGCCTTAGCAGTTATGGCGGGAAATCTGCTTCCACAAATTTGGTGTGGCAGTTAGGATGTGCTCTCAATTCTGGAATGCCAGGTGAATCCCTAAAATATGTTGAACCATTCTGTTTTCCTTCTGATCAGGGTGGCCGGAACATTCATTAGGGTTGCTGTGTTTCCAGATTTTGAATTCTGACCCAATGTTTCCAGCAGGCTCTGGGGAAAGCCTTGATTTCTCTGGCTCAGTCAGGGGTGACCTGGTTCTGAATCAGACCTGTAGATCCAGCCCCTGCCCTCAGTCACTAAAAGAGGGAGCTCAGGGTAAAGGAGTGAAGATGAGGGCATGCACTGAAGGACAAGGGATGGATCCTTGGCATCTGTAATCTAGACCCTCCTCCCTTTCTTTCCCCCATCATAAGCATGCCCCTTAAGCGCCTCAAGCAGTCTATTGGGTGCCTGATCAGTACCCAAGTACTGAGTCGGGCACCTGATTACCTCAAAATTACCAGGTATTGTCATTACTGTTTTACCTTTGCGATTGTCATTTTAAAAGGCCATTGTAATTTGTCATTATCATTGTGATTGCCATTGTAAATTGCCATTGCGATTTACCATTTTACTGATCAGGGATGGGAAGCAGGGATGGGAAGTTGGCAAAATAGTACCGAAAGTAAAAAAAAATCTGACACCAGAAGTCAGAAAATCAGAATGATAAATGATAAATTGGTAACTTGGGTAGCCCATTGGGCACTAATCGGGTACTAATGTTGCTGGTTTGACCACCACAATTCTGGCTTCAGTACTTGGAAAGATGTTTGTACAAATTATGAAACAATCAAATTTGTGAGCAGCTTGAGGTAAAGGGAACAATAACTAGTAACTAACATGGATTTTTTAAAGAACAAATCACACCAGAGTCAGACCAATCTAGTTTCCGTTTTTAACAAGGTAATTACTTAGATTGACAGACAAGGGAAATGCATCAACGTAATATATCTCAACATCAGCAATGCTTTTTACATGACCCCACAAGCTATCTCTTTAAGGAAGATGGCAAAATGTAGGCTTGATGGAATTACCATTGGGTGGGTTTACAATTGGCTGAAAAGCTGCACTCAACCAGTCATAATTAAGGAAATGGTATCAAATTTGGAGGAGGTATCACGTGACCTTCCACAGGGATCTGTCCTGAGCCCAGTCCTCTTCAACATTTTAATGAATTATTTGGAGGTGGCAGTGGAAAATATATTCATTCAATTTGTAGAAGATACAAAACTAAGAGGGGTTGCAAATGCTTTGGGGGGCAGAATTAGAATACGGAATGATCTAGATAAACTAGAGACCTGGGATGGAAGAAATAAGATGAGATTTAACAAAGGCAAATACAAAGCATTACCCATAGGGACAAAACCAACCAAACAAAAACAGAAGCACAAATATAAAATGGGAGATAACTGGCTAGGCAACTAGCACTGCAGAGAAGGATCTGGAAGTTATGGTGGATCATAAACTGAACATGAGTCAGTCAGAAATGTGAAGCTGTTGCAATAAAGGGGAAATGCCGTTTGAGATTGTGTTAGTGGATGCATGGTATTTAAGACGTGCGATATGGTGGTGCTGCTTTACTCGACACTGATGAGACCTGACCTGGCGTATTGTGTTCAGCTGGGTGTCAGGGGTAGGGGGGCAAGGGGGCCACGCACTCACCACGCTCCAAACGTCGCCTTGCGCCTGAGGGTACAGCAGGCGCACTCCCTGGGAGGAGGAATGCCCGTCAGGATAGAGGGTGGGCCAACGCCTATGACGCAAGGTCTGGGCTAGGCCCCTATCATCATAGGGCGCCGAGATGACAGGCAGAGCAAGGCCCTCACCGTGCACCATGACCACAATTATACTCTCTCTCGGGACGGAGGAAGGTGCGGTGAGGAGGGGCTGTGAGGGAGACGTGGGTTGGGTCCCCAGGGATGCAGGGGAGGAGCAGAGGGCTTCGCACACAGGAGACAAAGGGGGGGGGGAAGGAGGAACCACGGGGACCAGGGCTGACGCTCTCACCCACCCTCTCACTCTCTCACCCAAGTCCACGCACACAAGGGAAGTAGGGCACAACAATTACACACAAGGAAAACACTCTAGAGTCACACTTAGCTTCTCTCAGGCGGCCGGTCTGCGTTCAATCACCAGCAATGAACGCCTTCCCCGGCATCGTCTATAAAGGGCTAGCCCCGCCCTCCTTCTGGCTTGCTAACCGTGCAGAGCAGCGCACTGTGCCTGGTGCCGCTTCCGCTGTCTGCGGAGGAGTCCCGCCCCCCTGTGACGTGGGCGGGCTTCCTGCGCTGTCAATGCTAACGGGGGATGCCCTATTAGTGCTGGGGTGTGTGGCTTCCTCCCTATCTGTTCTGGCCTCGGGCCCTACAAGCGGGGCCGTCCCCTCTGTGGTGCTGGGAGTTTCCCTGCACGGCGGCCTCTCCCGCCTCCCACCTCCTTGCTCGGTGCCGCAGCCCCGGGTGCCGGCGCCGTGGACCCTGACAGCGGGGCACCACACTTCAAAAAGGATGTTGATAAATTGGAGAAGATTCAGAGGAGAGCAACTAAAATGATAAAGGGGCTGGAGGACAAGCTATAGAAGGAAAGGCTGAAAGAACTGGGCCAAGAGGCGGCTTAGGGTGTTTTTACATGGACACTTTCCCTGGAATTAGATCATTAGTCCCAGGATGACAGGTCCGTCTAAATGCAGCATTCAGTGATTATAATCCTGGGATTATGGAAACACTCCAGGATTATAAACCCCCTTTTTCATGTTATTGTAAAATCTGGTTGTTAAATAACACCGCGATTAGGTCCATCTAAATGATTATCCCAGGATAGACGACTATTCCGGGATAGTCAACTATCCCGGGATTAGTATCACAGGGTGTTATGGCAAGAGCTGACATTCTTTCTAAGCAGTTCTGCCTCTATGCTATCTAGTAGCACACGCCTTATCGCAATGCATTGCTGAAGGATAATGGAGGTAATACAGAGCGCCACGTTTAAATACCCGCAGAACAAAGGGATGAGTCTCCATTTTCTTCAACTCAGAAATCAGAAAATCAGATTTTCTTGAATCCTAGAAATCAAATAGTGCTCTGAGCACGGATGAAAAGCACCGTGGATTGATATTCATCCCAGATATTCTCAAACCGGGATAACAGCAATGTGCTGTTCATTCAACTATCCCAGGATGGATTTCAATACGGGATAGAAATGTGAACAGGTACCACTTGTAATCCCTAGATAACAATTCTGGGATAATGTTCTCCTAATCCCGGGATGAAGTGTCCTTGTAAAAATGCCCTTAAGAGGAGACATGGAGTGAAAACAGGCATAACACTAATTGCACTTTAACACCACTTTAACATTTCTTATGCATGTTGCAGGGCTGTATTGGTGCCCTATGCAGCCCTGCACCATGCATAAGAAATGTTAAAGTGGAGTTAGCGTTATGACTGTTTTCACCCATTGTAACAACTTTTAAATATCTAAAAGGACACCATAAAGATGATGGGGAACATTTGTTCTCCAATTGTCACAGAAGGCAGAACAAGAGAATATCGGCTTAAATTGCAGCTACGTAGATTTTAGTTAAATATTAGGAAAAGCTTCCTAACCATAAGAAACTTTGGGCAATGGAATGAGTTGTCCAGGGCAGCTGCAGAATCTCCTTCCTTGCATGTTTTCAAAACCCGTCTGGACAAGCAGCATCTGTCTGTGATGTTGTAAGCAGAGAATATCCTGCCTTGGAGCAGGGGGTTGCACTAGACAGCCTTGGGGTCACTTCCAGCCCTACCATTCTATCATGATTCCTAACTATAGATTCAGTACCTCTGACTCTCGTAGACGTAAGGGAGTTCTTGGTTATCATCACTCATGGATCAATTACCCGTTACTAAAGTAATGTGTGAATAAGGGTAAGGAGTAGCAGTTCTATAAACAGAGAGTGTACAGTAATGCATGTGGTAGCTAACCACACACATCCATGCATTCATATGATCATTAATACCACAGGATACATACCCCATGGTTTCCTTATCTTGGGTTATTGATCTGATAAATATAATGTGCAAACAAAGTTTTGGTGATTCATATTTCATTATACACTATTTGGTGGTGTAAGTAAACTTTTCATCAATCTAGCTCTTTTCCTCCCAGTGGTTCTCAAGAAATGGGCAAAAAGAGACATGGTATTGCTGGTGTGGCGGCTCCCTGGGCTGGGGCAGGGTGACAACCCGCTGTGGCCCATGTTGGCATGCATGGGCAGCCCTTAGCCTAGGTTGTGACCTCGGAGATTTGCCGAAGTCAGAGACGAGGCTTGCCACTGATACTCCCCAGGGCAATCCGGGCCAACATCTGGCGGCACGTTTACACATGCTCCAATAAAAAAACCTGCTTGGAGGATCCCCACTGTGTGTGCTTGCAGGGCTTCTTGGGCTATCCCACCTCTGCCAGTATGTGACTATTACAAATGTGCAATAAAATGTTCCATTCGAACCACTTTGTCTCTATATAATACATAGAAGACTTATCTCATCTCTGCAGGGTGGTAGCGAGGCACACAACTGGTACGGAGCACAATACCCACCTAGGAGTGAATGTATGCAAGGTGTATCAATTTGGTGGTCAGCCCAACAGGAACATGCTTGTTGACTTAATATACTTACTGACCTGGATGTCATGAACCCTTTTTGCTGGATGACCCTGGCTTTCACTGCAGAAAACATGAGCATGAATCGCCAAATAGGCAAAGCTTCCCTCCAGTGGAGACTCTTTCTTCTCCTCCATACTCCTCATTAGATGGTGTGAGACAAAACAGGTAAGAATTTGGCTCTATGAGAAGCATTCATACATACTATATATTGTGGTTCAGGAGCGGCAATTCTATTCTTTGTAATGCAATGGGCTAAATTATCTGCCGGTATAAATGGGTCTCATTCAACTGAAGCGGGATTACACATGTTAAAGTTTAACACATGCTTAAGTGTTTTATATGATCAGAGCTTATAAAAATCTGGTGTCTTTAGCCAACCCTGTAGCAAACTGGCAAACCTTTTGTTTTAGTGCATCCTCCCCATCACTTTTCTGTGTGATATGGATACAAGAACCAACGTGTATCAGAGCATTAGTACATTACCCTTTGAATTGTTGCACTATCTTATTCCCACATTGGTGTTAAAAATTTGTACTCCTACCCAGAAATCTTATCCTTTATGTAAACAAAATGCCTTATCCAAAGCCGCTATTGTTAGCCAATATCCAATCAGTATAGCCGTCTGCCATAGACTATCCTGAACTAATCAAGAATAAGTTGTTCTGGTGTGAACTGAAATAGATCTAAAGAAAATGCCGTTAACAGAACAGGCTAAACAAGAAAGGGAAAGGAGGAGCACAAACAAAAGATAAAAGAACAGAGCAAGAAGGGTAAAGCTCTGTGATACAAAAATATAGGATTAGCTGATAACGAAATGTGTGGGAGGGTGGATGGAACCCCTCAGAATGAAATGGAAAAGGCCAGCATTGGAAAGAATTGTACACAGACACAATTCAGCGATGACAACAAATGCTGCCAAATCATGAATATGGACATACATTTTTTGAATATGAACATGATTTTTTTGGGAAGGTCAAGCCAAATTCAATATAAAGTATTTAATCTGACTTTTGTAAATTGTTCATCTTATTTTCCTCTGGTTTATACATTTTCTGTAGAGTAGACTGCTGAAATTTCAACTCCACTCAACAAGGCCATAGATTTGTCTAAAATTAGCACAGTGTACATCAGCATGCCCAAACTTAACATCCAGCACGACGCTAAATGGAACAAATTTTTTCATATTTCCATTTTATTATGGCTTTTCATCTGAATTACATTCACAAATCCTCATGTAGATCTCCTCATTCTCCCATAAAACTGTGGTTCACACACACACACTCACAGAACTGTTTCAGTCTTCTTTCTTACAGCTAAAGAGAACACGATTCCTGTCCGACCTTATCAACACTCCTCTTTAGCAGGGAGGGAGCCATTCCAAAGACACATGGCCTTTTTGTTTCTTTACCCCACCCCATGACACTGGGTGATTTCAGACGTGACGGGGGTCCTATTGGCCCCATCATGGAATCACCCTATTGATTCCCCGGCGGAATCTGACCAGCCCGTCAACAGACGAGCCGGCAGATTCCGCCGGGGAATCGTGAAGGGGGCAGGGCTGCACGGCACAACGTGCGGCCGCACAGCCCCCCCCCCCACATGCTCCTGAGGTTGCCTGCCCTCCCTCCGGGAGACAGGTGGGTGTAGTGGCCAATGCAGCCACGGTGCCCACCTGCCCCCCAGGGTATTAACCACAGCCCAGAATCAGCGGCGAGCATGGCCGCCAATTCCGGGCCGTGGTCAGGGGCCAGACGAGACGTTACCACGCTCAACCACGGTGAATCCCGCTGTGGTTGAGCATGGTAACGTCACGTCTGTTGGGGCAAAAAGTGATTCCCACCAGGGGTGAACACCCGGCGGGAATTACTTTGACCACGCTTTCGGAGATGGTGCCCGGACCATCCTCAAAAGCATGGCTATTTTGCTCACCACTGGTGGTTCACATCTGGCGTAAACACACGTTACAGGACCATCCACCACCACGGGGGATTCACCGTGGTTGAGTGTGGTACCGTAACGTCTGAAAATACCCTGTCTCCTCTGTGTTCTCAATGTCTGGTGGCAGAAGAGGATGAGAAAAATATAATATTACAAAATCACTGATAAAGTGATCTCATTTTTCGCCTTTAAATCCTTGTTCCTCCTTCTTCTTTATGTGTTGGAGTCTCTCTCTTTCTTCCTCTCAGATACACGCTTAGATTCTTGGAATTAGAGGGGAAGTGTGAGGATTCTGAATGGTGTGAAAGCGCAAAGGACTCTGAATGAAAAACCACACTTCTGAAAAGAGAAAGCCCTCATTATAATTTGCACCTCTTTTGCAGGCATATCCCCTGACAAATAGGCTAAAAATGTGAAACAGAATCTACTCCACAGGAGAAAACAATATAAGCAGGCAGTGATAATTTTCAACCAGTAAGAAAGATTTATCCCCTTTAGTATCAAGCACTCAAGTGTCCAAACAATATACTTTTAAAATTCCCATTCTTGGCCTACTTTACTACTATAATAGTATATTTTTATAGTTCTCACAGTGTGCTAGGTGCTTTACAGACAGGTATACAGCCAGTCTTTCCCCAAGAGAGCCTGGTGATCTGTCTCACTAAGTTCCCTTTACAAAGGCTAACAAAACTAACAGGGAAATATATTCAGGGGATTGTTGGCAGTTTGAAAAATCACACTTTTACCTGTAGATCTTCTGTAGCTACAAGTAACACATAAGTGGGGATGAGACTAAAAAGAGGATAGTTTTAAAAAAATCCTGTTGCTGCCTTTGCCACCATCTGTGTCTAAGCAAGTTCACCATTCACTCTGTAAGGTAAGTCTGTTTCTGATTCTAGAATGATTCTTGCAGGCACACCCTTTAAACCCCAAAGTAATAAATGGGGCCACAAGCTACCCATGCTAATTTGTAGAATCCAGTGTGCTTTCTGGAAAGACCTTTATAAATACAAAGAGGAGAGATACATAAACTTTATGAGGAGAAAAACGAATCATTAGAGAAATTTATTTTTTTAAAATCAGGACATACTCCAAGACTGCTCTATCAGAAACTGGAATTGTATGAAATTAGCCAATTGCAAAATTTAAAAGCCAATCTCTGCTGAATAATGAATACACAATTTATGATTCTCAAAATTTTAAGTTTTTAACAAACACATTTATGCTCTTTAACCTTAAATCTAAACCATTTGGGCAAAAGTTCTGTTTTAAAAAGAGCTAAAGCAAAATCCATTAATTTTGATAACATATTTGTTGCAAGTATTATCATCTACCAAAAATTATAAAAATGGGTTACATCTGATTGGCTAGAAGTGCATTAAACTGGGCTGTAAAGAATTCTTAAGATAGCAGGAGTGAGGTTAGGCTACATGATAGAACTGTGAGAAAGGAGGCACTAGAACTAGCAGCAAGGTGGAGTTGACTAGCCAGCCCTTCATTTGAATGCAAATGTAATTATGAGGCAGGCAGTTTCCCTGACGTCAGACAAGATCTTGGTAAACCATTACTACCAGCACCTGGTAAATCAGTTGGTAATACAGGATGAAGTGGTAGATTCTACGTACAGTGTCTCTCTGTTCAAACTGAAGATCAAGAGTAAAATACTTTTTTAAAGAGCACAAAGGAGAAAAAAAACAAAACATTGAGCAGGATGTCTTAAAAAATATTTGCACCAGTAACGACCAGCATGTATGTGAGTTATCTTTTGGATAAAGAAGCCAGCATGTATTCCGGATCCGTAAGGTGTAACAGCAATAATTTGCCAGCACAAAATTTTGTCCCTGCTGCACCCTATTCAGATTACATGGGATATCATCATGTGCCAAGTATGGACAACCATGGACAGCCTTCAGGAGCTTGGGGATCACACTATGGCCCACAAAGAGAGGACTGGAATACTTATGGCCCAGGACCCTCCAGTACCGTTACTGCTGCACAAATGAATGGCTCATCTCCTGGGCAGGTTTCCTACAATTCTGCCGACTACAACTCTCTGCATCCTGCAGGATCTGGGGTTTTACCTCCTGTAGATACAATTAATACAGAGCAAATCTCCCCTCACAGTCAAAGGCACAGCTCTTACGAATGGATGAGGAAAACAGTGCAATCTACTACTGCAGGTAAGTGTGCACTGAACTTATGGGATTAGTTCCATAAAACATATTTTTTCTTTTGCTGCCTTCTACTGGAGTGAGCAGCACCAACCAGGTGGACAAGATCATTAATGAAAAGATTAAATAATAAGGGAGCTAAAAGACAGCCCTGCCTAACCCCCTGCTGCAACTCAAAGGGGCTAGTAACTCGACTATGCGGGCCCACTCTAACCACTGCCCTTGTATCTTCGTGGATAGCAATGATGAGACGTAAAAAGTCAGAATTAATCCCCATGTTTTGTAGTTTCAACCAAAGAAGCTTCCTAGAAACGGAATCAAATGCTTTGGAAGTAAAAGCTTTTAATATATGCTTTGTGAGAAAATATGTTGCATGTACTGATTTTAATATTATACCTGTAAAAATACTGGGTAACTAACTATTGTAAGCTGTTGAGCAAAACAAATTTTGTTGTCTTCAAAATAACTTTGTCCTTCAGCAACTGGAAAAAAAAAAATCAGTTTAGGCAGCTGAAACTGGGATGATAAAGCCATTTCTCTCTCATGTTACTGTAGTTGCTTTTTCAATGTACAGAATTATTAGTTGTGTTGCTTATATTCTACATGGCAGGTCCAAAGCCATGTAGAAAATTTGCCATAATTATGATTTTGTTGACTATATGGTTTCCCCCCCTGATATGACATGTCTTGCACGTTTAAAAAGAAATTATCTTCTTCTTCGTGGAAGAATATTTTCCATGTACTTCTGTCTGACGTTTCAAAATCTCCCTGGTACAAACGGCCACCGTTTAGGGTGCTTGTCTTTATGACACAAGCTGTAAGACAGTAGAATCTTTCCCTGCAGTGTAGATCAGCTGAGTGTAAGAGGGCTGGCACTTAGTAATACTATTGTTAAGGTTAAAAATAGGAAGTGCACGTTACAATGTATCAAAGAAAATAGCCTAAGGAAAGAAGGGTAATTAATTACAGTTGAAACAAGCTTAAAGGTTAAAAAAAATCAGTATTTTGGCTGGGAAGTAAATTCTATTTCCAGTGGCTATCATTCAGTAGCACGATTAGTTTCACAATTGCTTTTCTGTCAGAATTTCCCCATTTCTTGTGATTGATTTATTTTTATTCAGTGTGTAGCCATTTGGAGCCTGCAAATGACCATTTACACATGGTTCTTCAAAATGAAACATATTTATAAGACCTTGTTCTTCACTCATAGACACGTGTCTAAATCAAATGTAATGCCATTTAAATCAACAGATTTTCATGAATATTTGACCGATCACCGATGTATAGAGAATATGAGGCCTAAACAGTTGGTTTTATTGATGAATTGTCTATTCAACTTTGGCATAACAGCATGGAAGTTTAATCTGTCCAATACATTGAAAACGGACACAAACTCAGAATTCCAACTCTTACATTGGGACCAACACAACAACCACACTCTCTCTGGTTCTTGTAAAGACTTACAATCATGCTTAATTTTAAACAATGTAGCCTCAATGCTGAAAAGCACCTGGACAGGTGCTTACTGGTGGTACGTCTGTTCTTATTATTCTGCAAAGCACTTATGTTCTCGGTTCACTTGAAATAAATGGGACTTAAGCATATGCTTCAAGTTAAGCATGAACTTTAGGGCTTTGCTAAATAGCGAGCTACTGAACTGAGGCCTCTGAGTATTCTTGACTAATCACAGGGCATAAAGTTAAGTATGTGTGTAAATCTTTGCAAGGTCAGGGCCTTAGATTCCAAATCATCTGCTCCCACTTGGCTCCAAATTAAAACAGGCTAGGGCACAGCACCATACAAGATTGGGATGAATGTACTTTATATTGTTTCAAATAAAGGCCATTTGGAAAAACAAAAAATCACTAAATGTGACATTTTACAGCATGCAGTCCAATAAACAACTCTTAGGAGTTTGTCTTGTTTTGAAAAACCATTATATTACCCATAAAAGGCCCTTCATATTATTTATTAGTATAACACAGGTCACTAAGTGATGCTCACAAAATAAATGTAGTTGTGAAAAGAAAACAAACTTTAAAAGTTAAATGAGTATCATGTGAACTAAATGTTCAACAACTGAGGCAGAAGACACAATAGATGGCAACACAACTGTCTTTTAAAAAAAATCATCTTTCACAGAATTAAAGAAATCAGGGATGGAAAAGATCTAATAGATCATTTTATTCATCCACTTACTTCAACAAAAGATTTCTTGCCATGCAATTTTTAATGTTCTGTCCAGTCCAGTTTAACATGACTGAGGCAAGGGAAATTCGGTCACTTCCATTTTAACATTATTATGTTGTCTGACAAGAGACGCTACTTCTGAAATATATGCCTCCAATCTTACAAAGACTTACACAGTGTTACATATTGGGTGCAATCCTCCTCACTGAAGTTCAGTAGTTCAGATAGCTCTATATCTGTTTAACGCGTGTGAGTGTGTATGCTATGCGTGCCGCACACATCTCTATATAAAGTTATGTAGACACACACACACAAAGTTAAGCATATATATGAAATTATGGATACAAAAATCTTTACCATCAAATGGAGGTACTTTCCTACATACTACTAAAGATATCCACAGAGGGTGAAAATACTCTCATGGAGATTTATCCTCTTACTGCACTTTTAGTCAAATTTTGTTAACTATATTTTACATTTTATTTACATATAAAAGTTGGACAAATCCAAAGCAAAAGTGTTCAGCATAATTATGATTTGCCAAACAAAACCACATGAAGAAAACGATGAAACTAAAGACTGAACATTGCTATTTGAGCCTTGTCAGCACTAATAATAAGATTTGAAATGTAATGCCGAAGCAATATATTTTCTTGTAAGCAGTAATAAATATCTTGTACTAAAGCTATATTACCAACAGCAAATATTAAAATTCCATTCTTCCAAAGCAAAAGTAAAATTACATCATTTTGAAAATAAATAAATAAATCAGACATTTCAAGCAATGAGAACCAAACAGCTGCAAATCAGCTTGAGCTGCTGGGATGTCTTTCAAGACAGCCTGCCACAAACAGAAAGTAACACAGACACATTTCCTAATGTCCTGATCCTGTTCTCACTTAAGGCAAAGCAAAAATTTCCATTGGCCTTGATGGTTTAAGACCATCTGTTTAAAACCATTTTGCTTCTAATCGGGTTTAATGTAAGCAATGGCATAAAATGGAAATCCAAGTCCTTCCTGCGCCCCCCCCCCCCCTATATTCTACAAAGAATGGGAGGGAAGTTGGGAAAGAATAAATTGCACAGGTGTCAATAGTATGGATTTCAATTGGCCTAAGAACTGCTTATGGAAATTGTAAGGGGCAGCAATGTGACAGGACTTACATAAAAAGCATGGATCTCATTGGAACTACTCACAGGAGTAAAAACTTTACAAATGCTGAGTATGGATCCTTATTCTACTATATTAGGCACATGTATTTTGTATGTGTGAATGAGATACAGAATTAATTCAGATGTCATGACTACAAAAATATAACTGAATAAAAAGATAGAAACTCTGGGGAAAGGTCCTGGTTTGAATGCTAATTGAACTTTGTAAACCAGTTGGGGCATCTATTTTTTCCTCAGGCTACATTGTCTTCAGGTTTTGAGGCCTATCTGTCATACTGAGGCACTTAACACTTCTTTTTGCTTTGATATGCAGCCCTGTTTCTTCCTTCTCCCTCTTTTCTTCAGGAGTTATATTGCCGGAAAGGGTGCTGATTTTCACAGCAAATAAAGAGGCCTTCCCTTAGGTTTATTGTCTTCAGAAGAAATGCTCTGTGAATTTTATGGCCAACGGGAATGGGATAAACTGTTCCTCTTCTCCACCGCTCCAGTCTCGGTTATGTTTACTGATTATGGAGAAGCTGGAATAACCCTGTTGAATTTTAACTCTTGTTTTCACAAGTTACATTTTAAGTCCTGGAATCTGAATATCTAGAACACTGTTAAACATAGCTATCATTCAAGGCAAATATTTTAAAGCCCTGGAATTTAACCATCCTAAAAATAGGGGTGGGGGGAGAGAAACCTATTTGTTGAGGCATTAATTGAACTAATGCCATCTATAAATAAGACTTTTAGGAGACACAGAAATTCCCTTTCGGTTTTAAGAATTCACCCTAAATTCTGCATTTGTCTTAACTACTAACTATTTCAGTATTTCAAGAAATCTTCCTGTTCCACCAAATCTGTTGTTTTATTCTGAAAAGTCAAGCATTATAGGCAAAAGAAATACACCATCTATTTCAGTCCCTTTCTCCCCCAGTAGAGATGAAAGAGGGTCAGACATTTGTTTAGTGCTTGTAAATTCCAAACCAATTGGCTTGTTTTTCTGAATGCGAAAGGCGTTCTTGATAAGATCTCCTTGTAGCTCTTTTGTGTGGCGTGTGCTTCATCTTAACACCTCAATGGAGTTTAGGGAACCACTTTAAAGGATTCTTTGTCCTACAGTTTGTCCCCAAAAAACTCACATCAAAAACAACCTGGGAAGATCAGAAAGATTTTACCTTCCCAAACAAACACCCCAGAACAAAACAAACTACCCAATCAACTGTGGAAAGTGCTAAAGGAACAAATAAGTTAGATGAGTTTGGAATGATCCCTGTGTCTATTAATGCTAGATGAAGGTGGTTAATAATTTACCTTACAGAAAATATTTCAGCATTAAAGTGTTACCATTCTTCCAAACAATAAGTAATGCTCATGATAACAGTCTTAATTCTCCATTTTTATGAACATGTGTTGTTTGGGAATAATAGGCATCAAGGCTGTTTTTCAGAATGTTTACAGTATGATCCTGTAAATTACTGAATACCTTCTGCTCACAATGAGAACTAAGTCTTAGAGGTTCAGTGCCTTGCAAGATTGGGTCTTTTTTTGAAGATAGTTCTAACTGTATGGTCGTTTTTACATGGATGCCCCCCACCCCCCTGCCACTCGGTGTTCGGGTGGGTGTGCGGCGGGGGGCAGCCCGTGTAAATGGCCATTGGTAGGTGGGGGGGTGAGTGTGCAGTGGGTGTGTGCCCGTGTAAACGGCAGGTGTTTGTGCATGCATGCTCCTGCAGCACACCCACCAACACCCGCCACACACCGACCCACATCGTGGGTGGAGATGGGTGTTGGTAGGTGTAGGTGTGTGTCCGTCCGTGTACACCCATCCCCAGGTCCATGTAAAAATGGCCATATGTCATCTAATTGGCAAGACTGTTCTAGAAGCAATCAAGATAATTGAAAGAGACCACAATTCTCAAACCACTTACTCTGGAGTAATGCTATTGATGGGCCCTGCAGCACTCCATGCATTTCAGAATCAATGCTTTGAGGGCTGCAGTGGCTGTCTTCAGCTCCATGGCTCAAATTCTTTATCTTTATCTTATGTTAACCTTGGATGTACATTTTATCCAAATATGGACTAGGAGGAAATTTCTAGCTGAAACAGATAGTGCCTGATCTTCAGTACAGGATAAAGTGATTTCTGTAATGTGATATGTTTATATCGCATGGCAAAAAGCATTTCACATAGTTCTAAGTTGCAGTCATCTCTGAGGTTAGACACCGCCAACAATTAAAATACAAATGGAATCACAGAGTTTTAAAGTTCTTTGGGATCCTTTGAAATGAAAGCTGCTATGTAATTTAAATATGTTTATTTTGAAAAATATAGTTGGATTGCTGATTTTTCACATAGCAGAAGCAAAAATTATTTATGTATGTATTTATTTGGATTTCTATCCCACACTTCCCCAAATACTCACAACATAAAATATACAAAAATCTAAAAACCAGTACAAATATTTTAAAATATTCCAATATTATTATTAAATATTTTGGGAATATAAAATTCAAGCCCTTGGGCAGGGACTGTGTCTATATTATTCTTTGTAAAGCACCAGGTACATTGCTGGTGCTATATAAATGTTAATAAAATAAATAATAATAATAATAATAATAAATTAATTGATAATAATTAAAACCCCTCTCTCCCCACCCCCACTGCCCTCAAGCTCTATCCCTGCCTGATAAAAGGCCTGGCCAAATAAATAGGTCTTATATTGCCTATGGAAAATGTTCAGGCTTGGATCTGGTGAACCTCCAGGGGAAGGGTGTTCCAAAACTGTGAAGCAGCCACAAAGGATGCTTCTTTAGGGGGAAATGGTGAAGGAATTAATTCCTAGGATAGTAAGGGAAAGTGATGATGAAACCCATTCAGTTTCTCTTCTTCTCTACTTTAAATCATTTAAGCTTTCTGTGGCAGTGTTCCTTTCTGACATATAGGGGAAAGAATCCCATCCCACATGCAGTTGAATGGTCTTAATTCGGTACAGCTCTGCTCTACAGCCTTGATCAGTTTAATTTACAACTAATTTAAAGTGAAGCCTGTTTAAGGACCTGAGCTTCCTCTTTTTGCATATAGCAAGTGTACTACTTCCCACACATCTCTTATCATCCATACTGCTCCTCAAAATTGAGCATAAATGTAGGCAGATACCTCAGTGTCCAATAAGGGTTTGTAACTGGAGAACCTCAAAAATCCACCTCAGCCATTTTATTCCATACTGGTTAAGGCTTAAGTGAGCTGCAGAACTGATCTCACTAAGCTGGTTTAAGAGGAAGTTGAGAATACTGTGTGTGGATGACAGCTTTCTTGGACCGGTTTGGGAAGACTTAAACCAGTACAAAAACCTGGGTGGATTAGGCCCTCACTAATGACTGGAAAATCTTCACAGTGGAAAATCCTATAAACAAGCAAAGTGTTAAAATATGTTTTCTCTTAAACAGGCAAAACAAGAACAAAAGAAAAATATCGAGTTGTTTACACAGATCATCAAAGACTAGAATTAGAGAAAGAATTTCACTGCAACAGATACATTACAATAAGGAGGAAATCTGAACTTGCAGCAAACTTGGGACTATCTGAGAGACAGGTATATGTAGCATATAAATAAAATCCTATTACTCTGTTTTTCCAGGACATGACATATTAACTGGTGTACTAGAGATGACAAGCAGCCAAAATTGTATGTTCTAAATGTGACAAGGAATTGAGACACAGGTGATAAATCACATGGAAGTAGCTGCCATGACAAGAGGAACTAGAGAAAAATGTTAAATAAATCCTAATACATAATGCCCTAATTCTCAACATCAACGTGCTTTTGTTTGTGCTTTCTGTTTACTTAGGGTGATTTCAGACGTGACAAATCCAAGATTCACCATGCCTGAACCACACTCAAACGTGGCCCGCGTCTGACTGTGGTGCACGTCTGTTTGCTACCCGCCAGATGTTCACCACAGTCAAACGCGGGCTGCGTTTGCATTCACCACACTTCTGGACCTGAGGACGCGAGTGGGTCCAGAAGTGTGGTGAATGGCCACCACGGCAGGGGTGAACAAAACGTCACGTCTGTTCACTTATCCCTGCCGGTGGTGGAATCCATTCACCCCCGAAGGCGGTGGCGGGTGCGGCCGGATTGGCCGCTCACGCTGCCCGACCGGCAGGGGAGGGGGGGCCGTTGTGGTAAATAGGGGGCGGGGCCATGCGGCAGCACACTGCGCTGCGCAGTCCCGCCCCCACCACGATCCGCGATGCACCCACAGACGTTACGGCGGGCCCCATTCACCACGGGGCGTGGTTCGCCAGTCCCCGCTGCCCAGGGTGAAGCGGCACACGTCTGTTGGTGTGCCCCTTCACCCCAGTCATGGTCCAAACCACCCCACGGCCCGTGGTGAATGGGGCCCGCCATAACTTCTGAAATCACCCTATGTTGGCAAAACGTGAATTGCCTAAATGGCAGCTAACCACATGGACACAGACTGAATCGAAACAGGGCCCAGACTAACAGATTGTATTCCTTTAATTAGGTCCATCATAAACTATGACACTCAGTTCTGCAATCACTTCCAAGTAGTATATGAACACCTACATTTCATGCACATTTCAGGCAAACAAAATGAAAAATGGGAATATCGATAACGCAAGAACATGTTGGTGTATATTTTGTTGCTGATGATTTCCCCCCTCTATGCTGAGTATGCCCATAACTGAAATGAGCTGAATGTATGGAACAAGAGTAACATATAGCCACTGACATTTAGCCAGCCGTTTTCTCAGCACTGCTTTACTTCTAAAGATATGAATCTCTTAATTATACACAGCTTACTTCAAGCTGGAAACATTAGGATCAGGAGTATAGCTAGGTGGGAATGGGGACTGATGTAGAAGATGGAATGGGTTCCCTGCTGGGACGCTCCACTCCAGTGCATATGCCCCTACATGCGTGTGGGGGCCCCAGGTTCATGGGCCCCAGTGCAGTTGCACCTGCTGCACCTGTTAGAGCTATACTCCTGGTTAGGATCAAATTCTCATTCATATGTGCAACCCAGGGTAAAACAGACATGATGGCGGCCTGCTGCCTGTGGCCCGGAACCCACCAGCACATCTGTTTAGCCAGTGCCAGATGTTAGCCCGGGACTGCCCTGGAGTGGATAGGCGGCTAACACAGGCTGTGTCCTCGGAAAATCTCAGAGGTCACAGTCTGAGCTAAGAACCAGCACATCTGTTTGGCCCCACCATACTCACACTGGGGCAGAGTCCGCCATGGCGGGGGGCAGTGTGCTAAGAGCAAGGCATGGGTGGGGCTGGCCACCTGCACATTTGTTTAGCTCCATGCCCTACTCAGCCCATGCAGGTGGCGGGATGGCTCTCCAGCTGCAAGCATACTTCTCCGGTACCCCGACCCGGGCCATGTCAGCTGTGGTTTCCTGCCCCAGGCTGGGCCATGGAGCTACTGCACCGCCCACATGTCTGCTTTTACCCCTAGATTTATCATTTCATTAAATTCATTGAACATCTATGGGCAGATGTGTTCTTTTCCCGGAGTATTGTAATTTGTTG
The DNA here is from genome assembly GCA_003113815.1 of Sphenodon punctatus. NCBI lineage: Eukaryota > Metazoa > Chordata > Lepidosauria > Sphenodontia > Sphenodontidae > Sphenodon > Sphenodon punctatus. The sequence goes on from QEPC01006282.1 coordinate 714,258, forward strand.
GCTCTACTGAGCAAACATATTCATTTCCTTTACAACATTTTCCTTCTTTAATTGCCTTCCCTCTGACAGGCCTCTTGATCCTATAGAAGAAATTGAGTAGATTGAGACCAATAAAGGCAAACATTGGAGAAACACACAAATGTCAATTTTTAAAATCAGTACTAGATTTATAAAAGATACATACCTATCTATGCAGCACCAATGGAATGCCTAATGTGGCCAGTACCAAGAAAAAGCAATGAAATCTCTCATGTGTAGTTATTTTTTCCCCTGGATATAGGAGTCCTCATTTTGAATGGAAAACTTTTTCTTATTAGTGAAGGCTTTTATTTTATTGCAAGCTAAATCTAGATGCAATCTGTAGCGATCACTATTTCTAGATGCCCATCAATGGCAATCTCTAAGTAAAGGGAGCTAGGAAGGCACTACTCTTGCAGGCAGATTGTTCTGTAGCTGCACCTTGTATACACTGACCACTACCGAAGACCAGACACTGCATTAGTTGGACCATTGGTCTAATTATGTATGGCAATTCCTATGTATCTAATTAGAGTATTTAAAAAAAATCTATAATGTAACCAAGCATGCGAAAATAAAAATGTTACTTGCCACTGCATGAAATGCGACTCTGTAACAACAAACTTGGCATCTCCTTCTGCTTAATACAAGGTGTTATTGTTATTGTACACAAGCTCAGGCTACTTTTTAGAATTAAACAGACATTATTTATAACATTTCAGGTGAAAATCTGGTTTCAGAATCGTCGAGCCAAGGAGAGGAAAATGATCAAGAAGAAAATCTCTCAATTTGATGGCAGTGGCGGCTCAGCTCAAAGTGACTCAGGCTCAGTCAGTCCTGCTGAAATGTCTAGCTCCTTATTCCCGCCATCACATGCAATTAATGGACTACCGCCTATTGAGATACAGCAGGTCATAGTCTCTGAATGAAGACCCTTCTTTTCCACCCTTCATGAAACATCAGTTTTGTAAAGGATAATTCTCAGTCAACTCTCTTCAGAGTGCTTCCTCACCTGCACAAGAACGGAGACTCAGCTTTCAAAACATTTTTATCAGCACAGAAATCTCAGGGAATGTATGCTGCTAAGATCCATCACCCAGAACTTTCTTCAGATTCTGGTATAAAGAGTGAAATAACTAAAGTTAAATGAAATAACTTTAGTTAGTGAAATAACTAAAGAGTATAAAGAGAGAAATAACTAAAGATGCTGGTGAACTTAGTTCTAGGTTGTTTATATACTGCAGAAAATAGTTGTTGAACGGATAATAATGGACTAATATACCAGGAAACTTATGATACTTCGTGTGTTTGCCCTGGTTACATTTTTATGCAATTAGAATAAATTGTAGAGGTTTGTAAATGTTCAGACTTAGAATATGGAGAAATATATCAATTTTTATGAATGATATGACAAAAATCAATGTTCTACTGCATGAGGAAAGAATGTTCAAGGCATTATACCAACACGTTGAGTGTTCTCAGATGGATGGGGAGCCTGCCAGAGTCCAGAGCTGGTCTGGGGGCTCCACATCAGTTACCAGTTCTGTCAGGAGCCACATCAGACAAACCAGTGGTGTCCCCAGGCCTCCTGCATGGTGCCCCCCACCCCCCGCCATAGAGTTTGGTTCCCCCCTTCCAACAGTCGGGGGAAGTAGCTTCGCGTTTGGCCTTTGCCCTGGGTTTGGCTGGCCTGCTCCAGGTATGGTGTGCTCCGGGATCTTGCAGAGCACGCCATATTGGGTTGCCCTGGAGTTGCCCCAGCCTGCTCCAGGTTACACATCTGGCAGGTGCCCTTCAAATGGACCAGTAAACTCAGGGATGATGGGGCATCTATGGGCATCCCCAAGGCCTGCTATCCATCTGTTTACACCCATTCTGTCTGGTGAAATAAAAACTATACTCTTTGCCCCTATGTAGGCTATTAAAATCCTTTGAATAAAATTTCAGAACTGTAGCATCATATGCCAAACTTGCTAAAGTTTGTTTGGTGATAAGAACACTGGCAGTTTGTCTGCCATATCGACTTATTAGAATATAATTATTGGTTTAAAAGATATATGTATTATTTCACTTTTCAATTGTTGTAGGATAGATATTATGGGAAGGTAAATTATTATTCCCATCAAATTGTTTTGCAATAATGGGTAATTTCAGACGTTATTTGATCACAGGGTATTTTCAGATGTTACGAGATCACAGTCAACCACAGTGAATCTGCACAGGGTGAAAGTGATCCCGTAACGTCTGATGGGGGGAACGGAAGTTCCCCCCCAGATGTTCACCCCCGTGAATCACGGGGGGGAATCAGATTCACCACGCAATCGGAGGTCCTGGCTGGACTATCCCCGATCGCGTGGTGAATGAGATTTCCCCCTCGTGATGAAGGGGACAGTAACGTCTGTCCCCTGACCACGGCCTGGAATCTCATTGGCTGCAGTGCCCACCCGTCTCCTGGAGGGCGGGCAGCCGGGGCAGCGTGGGGGGGGTGGGGCTGTGCGGCCGCACGTTGCGCCGTGAAACCCCGCCCCCTCCCCGGATTCCCCGCCGGGATCGGCCACCTCGTCCATTAGTCCGTGACACGGTGGCCTCGGCGGGGAATCAAAGGGTTGTTTCCGTGCTGGGGCCAATCGGCCCCATCACGTCTGAAAATACCCACAGTCAACCACCCTGAATCACAGTGGAGTCAGGGTGGTGGCTGTGATCGCCATAACATCTATTTGAGACCCACCAGAGGTGGGGGTCAAAGCTAACCACGGTTCTGGAGGTGAGGCCAGCCTCACTTCCAGAACCGTGGTTAGGTTGGCCACGATCCGGGATGCAGCTGGCAATGGCGGCGATGCACGTCTGCTTGCCAGTCCTGTCCTGGAATCAGGCCCCAACCACGGGATGGGGTCGAGCGCAGCGGCCTGATTGGCCATTACGCCCGTCTGTCTCCCCATGGGCGGGCAACTGAGGGAGAGCAGGGGGGTGGGGCTGAACGGCCGTACGTCGTTCCGCACAGCTCCCTCCCTGCACAGCCCCGTCCCCCCTCCCCGAAACCTGGTAGAGATCAGGCCGGCACGTCTAAAGGATGGCCGGCCTGATCATGGAGCGGGATCCGAGATGGATCCCGGTCCAGGGTTCAGCATGGCGGGCCGAATAGCCCATCACATCTGAAATTACCCTATGTAATTACATCTTTGCTCAAACACCTAAAGTTTAGTGGCAAGTATCAGTCCTTGGATAGCTGCAGGAATTTCCCACTTATTTTTAATATGATTTGTGAATTGGTCTAAGGACAAAATGTAACCCTTATCATCTATCTGGGATGAGATGTAGAATAGTAGCAGTAATGCCAGAATACAGTCAATAATTATCAGAACCAAAAAACTAGCATTTACAAGCAGCTTCATAGTTTCATCTTGTTCTCTACATGGAATGGGAAATTAGATCTTACTAAAGAATTAGCATTTTGATCCAAGTTTCCAAATGTTGATAAAAATAAGGGATACAAAAATTGAGGAAAATATCTTCCCAGTTGTCCTTCAACGGACTTTTAACATTTTTCTTAACAGTATTGAGCTGTTTTAAATGGTCACTTTCTGATTTCTTTAAGAGAACTGACACTAAGTGAGGTTTGGAGCAGAAGGATGAAACAATGTGAAAATTTTAACACCTATTAGAACTAACCAAACAAATCTTTATCTGTTTTGGCAGTGTTACGATAAATCGCTCATTACCCCGAAGACGTGCTTCCCCATTTTATTAAAGATCTCCCTCTCTAATTAGCTGTCAACAACTGCTGTGAATATGGCATGAGATTCAATTACGTCATCCAAATTATTTCCTAGAATCATCGATACACATGGAATTAAATTAGCCCTAAACCTTGCACGTTTGCACCCATCCACCCTCCACAGACAAAGCAAGGCTTTTTTTATGCAGGTAGCTGTTTCATACCCCCTTCTCTTGATAAGAGTCTAACCCAAGATCTAGGTACACAGGTACTAAATTTCATGAGCAGGTCAATTTCTGTACTGACTTGTGCACGACTGAATTTAATAAACATCCATAGGCTACTGCATGCCAACTGCAAACAGTAATTCTTTTGTGTACATGTAATTCGCAGTCAGTGTGACTTCTTTTAAGGCAAGACTAAAGTCAGGTATTATTGTAATTAAAAACTGCTCAGCAAATTACTGGAGACATTGAGAGATATTATATTACATCTACAACATTATTAACAAAATGGATTTTGAGCAGAAATATGCTTATGAATAGGGTTACCCTACTTCTCCTTTAAGGGATGCTTATGACAAATACATGTTGCTGGGTTGCACTGGAACCATTGCAGCCCTGCCCCATGTATTTTTAATAAATATCATCTTTTAAAGGGGAGGTATGATAATCCTACTTATAACTGAATTTACCTCATTATATGCCAGTAGGAATATATCTGCTAATAGAAGATTATGCCTGTGCATGGACTACTCCATCATGCTGTTCATTGACACAGCCCAGTCTTCAAAGCCAGTGGTGGGGAAACCCCTGGTCCATAGGCCAAATCCAGCACATGTCTGTTCTTCATTTGGCCCATTCACAATTCCAGAATCTGGCATCTGAATCCAGCCCTTGCCCTCAAGCCCGGAAAGAGACTGTTCAGAGGAAAAGCAGAAGAGATGAAGACGTGCACTCAAGGATAGCCTCTTTATCCATGGCACAGATCCAGGCTATGGAAACTCCCCTTCTTTCCCCAATCCCTATCACACCCACCCCTCAAATGCCCTCACCTCCAACTCCTATCCAGTCCACAGGAGGGAAAACGTTCCCCACCCCTGCTCGAAGCAGCCTGCTGTCACAAGTCTGATTGGATTGGAGCCTTAAAGAGGGCATTGTCTGGGAGTTTGCTTTCCCTTTGAACAGTTCTCTTACGTATACTGTCTTATGAGGACTCCTAAGACAAAATGATGGAAGGAACAGTCCTTTTCTTCCCACTCTACATGTTGCCTGTCAGGAACAGAGCCACTGCACTACTAGCCCCAACCCCCAGCTGGGGGTACATTAGGCGTGGCGTCCCATTCTCGAAGAACAGGTTTCTATAGGTATCTGCCACTTGTGAGTGAACTTATCCCGCTACCTGAACCCAATATTTTCAAAAGAGCTCAGGGAAGCAACTTCAAGTATCTAGCACCTAAAATCTTTCAAAATAATAGTAGTTTGCATTTAGTAATGTGCGATTTGGACACACGTCTGAATGAGCCCTTAATCTCCGCACCTCTACTCCATTCTTGTCCTCCTTGACCTCTCTGCTGCTTTCGACACTGTCGACCACTCACTCCTACTGGACTCTCTTTGCTCCTTGGGCTTCTGCGGCTCTGTCCTTGACTGGTTCTCCTCCTACCTCTCTAACCGCTCCTTTAATGTATTTCTTCCCAATTCCAGCTCCTCCTCCCTCCCCCTTTCAGTTGGGGTTCCCCAAGGCTCTGCCCTGGGCCCTTTCCTCTTCTCTATCTACACCCTGTCCCTTGGCAAACTCATTGCCTCCCACGGCTTCCTATATCACCGCTACGCTGATGACACTCAGCTCTATCTCTCTACCCCCTCGCTCTCCCCCTCTGTCCACTCACGCCTCGTCAACTGTCTCGCTGACATCTCCGCCTGGATGTCCCAACGCCATCTCAAGCTCAACATGGCCAAGACTGAACTCCTTATTTTTCCTCCCTCCTCTTCCTCTCCCGCTTTCCTGTCCATCTGCATCAATGGAGCCACCATCCATCCTGTTTCCCAAGCCCGTAGCTTGGGCTTCATCTTTGACACTCATCTTTCCTTGAAGCCTTACATTGACTCTGTTGCCAAGTCCTGCTGCTTCGCCCTCCATAACATTGCTCGGATCTGCCCCTTTCTCTCTATCTCCTCGGCCAAAACCCTTGTTCATGCCATGGTCATTTCTCGCCTCAACTACTGCAACCTTCTCCTCGCTGGCCTCCCTCGCTCTCACCTGTCCCCCCTTATCGCCATCTGAAACTCTGCTGCCAAGGTCATCCACTCAGCCCGTCGCTTTGACCACGTGCAACCTCTCCTCTCTCCACTGGCTCCCCCTTACCAAACGTATCCGGTTTAAACTCCTGGTATTCACCTATAAAACACTTCACAGCCAAGCTCGCCCCTATCTCTCAGCCCTAATCTCCTTACGCACTCCTACACGCACCCTCTGCTCCTCCTCTGTCCCCTCCCTCACTCTTCCTCGTCTCCTATGCTCCCCTAAGCGCCTTCATCCCTTCTCCCTCGCTGCCCCCCATGCCTGGAACTCCCTCCCTGCCTACATGTACCTTGCCTCCTCCCTCCGCACCTTCAAATCCCTCCTCAAGACCCACTTCTTCCGTGCTACCTTTTCCAATGCCTGCTAGTTGTTTTTCCCCAAATACCTATGGTCTGCCCTCCTCTGCAGACTCTTGCCTAACTGTAACCAAGCCAAACACACGCACCTGAGACTTCGCAGCCGCTTGCATGTTTGTTTGCTTCTCCCTTGTCTTCCCTTTGTCCCCTCTCCTTATCGCCCCCTCCTTGTCTTTTTAGATTGTAAGCCGTAGGCAGGGACCACGTCTTCATCTTTGTTCTGTAAAGCACCAGGTGCACGGCTGGTGCTATACAAATGTTTATAATAATAAATAATAATAGTTACAGAAATGAGAGCTTTCCCAAAATGCTGAGCAGACAGCCTCTCCTGCTAAGGGTAAAAACAGACATGCTGGGGGCCAGCTTAGGCCTGCTATGGCACGGCAGCCACCAGCACGTCTGTTGTGGCACCGCCAGATGTCGGCCTGTTTCTGCCCCAGGGCAGGCAGGTAACCAGCCTGAGCTATGCCCTGGGCTAAGGGCCACCCATGCAGACTGAAGTGGTCTAGCACATCTGCGAGGCCCTGCTATACCTGCCCTGGGTTGGCCATGACTGTCCGTCATGGCGGCGGGGAGCAGGGTACTGGAAGCAGGGGGAGGGTGGGGCTGCCTGCACACATGTTTTCTGTGCTCCTGGCCCTACCCAGGCTGTGTAGATGGCAGGACGGCTCTCTGGCTGCAGGCACGTGTGTCCAGGGCCCCCAACACAGCCTGGGCTGTGTCACTCATGATTTTCTGCCTTGGGGCGGGCCAGGGAGCCATCTCGTTGGCCAAACATTTTTTTACCGTGAGTCTCCTATAGCCAGATTTTGAAAAGCACTCTGCATGCTGCATAAAAAGATATTTTTTCTGCAAAATTAGTTCATAATGGGGGTAATCCAGTGACCCAAATGTGCTGCCCGCTATGTGGCTGCATGGGTAGAATAGCTGTGCTGCAGGCATGCATGCACATGCAGCACAGCCACACATGGCAAAAGCGCAACCAAGGCTGACCCGACCCCCCCTGAACCCACATACACCACAGGCCAGGGGATGAAGCAGGCACAGCTCCTGCTCTATCCCCCAGGCCGCGGGGTATGTGGGCTCAGATTGGCCTGAGTTGCACCCTTGCTGTGCATGCACACATGCAGTGTGCACGTTCTGCCTGTGCACTGCAGGCTACTGGATTGCCCCCATGCTTACACCATGCACCTCCCCTTTCCCCACCAGTGGGTGAAAACAGACATGATGCTAATCACCCTTTAACCACCCTTGGTGGCTATTTATGCATGTTTCAGGGCTGTATTGGTGCCCTATGCAGCCCTGAAGCATGCATAAATGACCACCAAGGGTGGTTAAAGGGTGGTTAGCGTCATGTCTATTGTCACCCAGTGTTTCTTTGCCTCTACAATCCTTATTTGAGCCATAAACATAACCTGTTACAACAACACTACTAGCTTTGTAAGTGAACAAGGGCAGCAAGGATATTGTGAAACGTGTGTTGTTCTAGCACTCCAAAAAACTGCTTTCGTGTTTAATCTCTACCATGTTATTCTGACTAATTAGTCATATGCTTGAAGGACCAGATGCTAGGTTAAAGGGAAAGTTTTACAGTAAAATCACACCTATTACCATCAGCAGCTTTACACTGATCACATTTTTTAAAATCCAAATAGATAAGCTGAGTCTCTGGCACTCTTCTCGTGTATCACTAGGAAGCATTTAGCGGAGCTATTAAAATATTAACAGAATTACTGCAGCAGTGCACAGCACTAACTTATTGCAGGTTATACCAGTTATACAGCAACCTCTCTAGTGGGGAAATGTCAAAGTGCCATTGAGAGCCCTGTTATGATTTACTGATGTGGTCAGAGCAGGGCGAAGGGGCTGCTTCATATTCCACAGTCTGGCCTTTCTATTTAACTTTCTCTTTGTGGCATTTCGACATGAGACTTAAGAGCCCAGGATAAAAATAACATTTCCCAATATATATCTTTTCTCCTTTGAAGTCTTCTCCTTTGACTTTAATTAGACTCTCCCTGAGCATTATAAGGCAATTAAAAAAAAAAAAAAGTCAAACATGATCTTCTTACCTAGTAGGCATATTCCCGATGCTCTCAGGATTTCTGTCATCATTTACTTTGCGCAAATATAAAACCACTAGAGTGCACATCACTGTGTTTTCAAGTCCAGCTATTTGATTGCACCTAAACCCATGCTGACATCAAAAAGAAACTCCGCACTGTGCACCTGCCTAACTCCAGCAGCTAGCAAATCCATTCTGACACAGGCCTTTTTTACACGGACGCCGGCGGCGGCCCGGCCGGTGGAGATGGGGTGGGGGGCACACCCGGCGAACACCCTGCGGCGCCGAGCTAGGTGACGTTTATATGGACGGCGCCGCGGGGGCTTGTGGGATGGAAGGGGAGGGGCCAACACACACTCAGCAGCCAAACACCCACCCCGGGAAACACCGATCAAACACCCAGGACATTTACAGGGACCCCTGAGACATCTAACGGTGGGGAAGCCCCGCCCAGCACAGCGACGGCAGAACATGGCCAACCGAGGGCAAACGAAGCCGCGGCACGCAGCTCCGTCCATGAACCACCAGACCCTGTGCGGGAAGGGTAGGAGGGAGCTGGGATGACAGGAGACACACAGTAGCAGACCCCAGCCAGCCCTGTGACAGGGCCAGACAGCCGGGTGCCACACCTCCCCCCAAACCAGAAGCCGACCACACACAACCGTTAACACAACCACACAGGGAAGGGGTGCATTGCCATGGAGGCGGGGGGACCTAAGCAGGGGGGCAGGGGGGAGGGGCACCGGGGAGGGAGGCAAAGGCCCAATGCAGCAGGGGACCCCAACACACACACATACTCACACACACACACACCCCAGCAGAGGACCCGCACACACAATCCCATGACCCCCGGACAAGGAGCCGGGAACCGGACACATGGAGGCACACCAGCAGGAATGGAAGCCCACAGCACAGCCAGCCTGGCAGGGAACGGGGG
>QEPC01006282.1:733058-762778 GCA_003113815.1 Sphenodon punctatus
TGCCTGCTCCCCCCCCCCCCCGAGGGTGAGATCTTTAGATGTGTGTTCACAATGCTGAAAATGGGATGCTTTTAAAATCTCAAGATGTAGCTATGAGTCTGGCGATCTTTAGGTGTGTGTTCACATTAATGCTGGAAATGGGACGCTTTTAAAATCCCGAGATGTAGCTGTGAGTCTGGCAATCTTTAGTTGTGTGTTCGCATTAATGCTGGAAATGGGATGATTTTAAAATCCCAAGATGTAACTGTGAGTTTGGTGATTCATGGTCCTTGAAATTCCCCCCTAACACACACACACAGCAGAGGGCAAGAATACTGCTTCAGAAGGAACTTCTGAAGCAGGGATTGGGGTCCCTCCAACACACATGCAGCAAGTCCCTTCTTTCTGAAGCACTGTTCTTAACCTCTGCTGCGTGTCTTTGCTAAAACTGCTTGTGAGGTTCAAGGTTGTCTGCCTGCTTTTAAACCTGGCAGAGGAGGGGATTATAACCTGGCTAACCTAACCGAAATTGCTTGATTTAAGTAATGTAATGGCCATCCAACATTAACCCTTCGAACTCCTTGCTACTGGGTTATGCCGCCTACCATTGCCCTGGCTCCGCCCACCGTTGCCCGCCAGTGGCTTTGCCGTCGGCAGGCCAGCCAGTCTTACTGCCCCTCCAACCTCAAGACCCACCAGCCACCCCTGGCTGAGCTACTGGTCTTTAAAAAATTCATTGACAATGAGTTCCCCCCGTCACCCACACTTCTATGTGGCCTTCAGAGCTTGTATTAAAAAGTGGCCGCAGGGAAAAAAAAGGTTTCCCCACCCTGGAGCTAGACAGTTCCTCTCTTATAAGCAGCGCTGGAATTGCAAAATCTTGTGGCTTTAGGGGTTTCTCACGATTCCTAAAATCACAAGCCTGATGACAAAACCATCCGAATCTGCACTTTCCTTTTAAGCTCCTAGGTCTCATGCTTGAAAAATACAGCTAGAAGCTCAGAAGCCAAAAGCGAAACGACAAAAGAGCCTTAAGTAGATCATTTGGTTTTACAAGTGGGGCCGTTTGTAAGTGAGCAGCCCCACCCCCTTCAGTCTCAACTCCCCCCTCAGAGGAAGTGGAGAAATACACTCAGATTGAAAGGCTGCACACTGAGACCCTTGAGTCTTTCTCAAGCAAAGCCCAAACAACTGAGGTAAGACTGCCCAAGCGCAAGGCTTCTATTGAGTGAGATACCAGCAACCTCCTTGCAAACTTCCTCACCACACTTAAACAGCACGTAGCGCGTGCGTCTCCGCTTAGGAACCAGACGCGCCTGCGCACTCTAACGATACACCTGAGCCTGCGCGGTGCAAGCAGCGCCCCTCCGTTTGGTGCGCATGCGCTCTGTTAGGTTCGGGCCGGGGGTGGGGGGGACATGAGCGTCCTGCTCCCCAATATGGCGGACTTCGACACTATCTATGAGCTGGAAGAGGAGGAGGAGGAGGAGGAGTCCGAGCCTGTGGTGAGGAGTCAGGAACTACCCCGACCCCGGGACGCGCCGGACCCCGTGGCGGTACGGGGTGCTGGGCACATCACTGTGTAAGGAACGGGGGCTGAGGGGGGCGGGGGTGATAGGTCGGGGTGGGAGGATGGGAATTGGTGGGAAGGGGTAGCGGGGAGGGGTGGGTAATAACTCGGAGTAAGGAGGGTGGGGGTGCGTTCCGCCAGTTATACTAGGGGAGAGCAGAGGAGGTGGGGGGGCTGCTTTAGTTGGAGGGAGGGTGCCTGGAGTTTGGGTAAAAGCTTTGGCTGGTTGTGGGTCAGAGGGGCGGGGAAACGGGGCTTTAGGGTCGGGGTCGGGAGGCTTGGACTGGTGCAGAGCCAGGGTTGGCTGGCTGCTGAGGAAGATGCTAGAGACTGGAAGTGATTAAGCAGAGTTCTGGGCTCCAGGCTCCCGCTAATACTGTCATAAAACTAGCTCCCCTGCGGCTTTTCTCTGGCTGCTTTACGCCTCTCAGCTTTTCTAAACATTTCATCTTAACACAGGAACGCAACGGTATTTACTTTCCTCCTAAACATTGATTATAGTTTGGAGGGTGATTCCCTTTTCTTTTCTCCAGCACTGCAGGGAAACCAAAACCCTAGCCCAGACAAGTAAAAATCGTGTCTTTGTTTATAGAGCAAATCACTGACTGCTAGTTAAAACAGGTTTGTTGTCTGACTAGGGATTGAAAATGGCCCTGTATCTTCCTTTTAATCACCACAAAAATAGCATAATGTACTGTAACTAAATATTGAGTCCTGCTCTCTTGCAGTCTCTCTTCCCCCCCCCGCTGAGCTCAGCCCGTTGATCCCCCATGCTGCAGTGCAGAGAAAAGTCACATAGCTATGTAGTACTATAAACAAGACAAAGTTTAGTTACTTGGCATTGGATTGTTACGTCAGCAGTTCAGATGTCATATTAGAAAATCCAAACAAAAATTAAATCAGCCCCTGCCTTTCACCGTTACTTTGGGTACTTTCAGACATGACGCTACCCTTTAACCACCCTTGGTGGTTATTTATGCATGTTTCAGGGCTGCATAGGGCACCAATACCGCCCTGCAACATGCATAAATAACCACCAAGGGTGGTTAAAGGGTGGTTAATGTCATGTCTGAAAGTACCCTTTATTAGGTTGTTACCGGAATGCCCAAAACAATAATGATTGATAGTTCTTGGATAGCCTATATGTGTTCTCCCTACTGTTAAAGAAACGACCCCTTTGATCCCAGTGGAGAATGAACATAAGAGAGTGTGTAAATTGCAGGTTACTAGCTTGCAGATTAATTCACTTGAGTTAAAAACAAACAAAAATATCTACATTGCTATCTTTTTATTTATTTTATCTATATTCAAAGCATGGTTTGAAATGAAGATAAAGAAATTAACAGAATACCACATCCTAAAAACACCAAAAGCTTTTTGAGCTCCAGGATAATGGTAGGGATACACTTAATGGATTGCAGGGGATAATGGGACAGTCCTTGTTGGGACAGTCCCTGGCAGTTCCTCTCAGGAATGGGATTAGTCATCAAGAATGTGGTGGGTTTGGGGGTCCCCCCCCCTTTAATGAGTTTATACACAGCTCTAAAAATCCACTTGCCTCTGAACATAATTTTTTAGCTGGTCAGTAGATTTTCACAGCCTTGGGCCTGCTTCGTACTGTAAGTTCCAGCCAGATGACGAGTCTCTTATGCTTGGCTAGTGAATTATATATATCTATATTATAATCAGGGCAGATATATATACATAAAAAAAAACACACACACATTACTGCCCTGATTATAAAATGTACTCTATGTGCTGCCAGGTGCTTTCAGAACTTGGCAAAAGACAGTCACTGTTCCAAAAAGTGTACAGTCTAAAAGGATACGTAGAGGTAAAAGGGGTATAATACAAAGTGGTCAAAATAATAGGCACGTACCTTATTATTTCTGTTCTTTTTTAAAAATCTAAGCTGAAAGCCAGCCTCATTTTCATATGTTTGCTGCTTTGACTATCTTTGCATTCTCTTCCATTATGTCTATGGTTCATAAAATACGCTTCCTAAATTAGAGATGTCAAAAAAACTTTGTACAACCAGGACCTTAAAAGCTGCTACTCTTTCAGACATCTCCTAAGAGCCACTGGTGCTGCCAAACAAGGAATGAGTCATCTTTACTTGGCTAAAGGAAGAAATACTTTAAAATGATGCAATAATGTCATGTTAAACCCCTAATCTAAGCATGTGCATTTATTACTGGGATCCTGATTTTTCCTTCCCTACATCTAAGCCCCCCCCAGTTTAAACCGATTTTTACAGAAAAAAAAATCCTGGGTTTTACAAAAACTGTTCAGTTTTTACTGATTTTCACCCGAATTTTGTATCACTCAAGTATATAAAAATAATCTTATTTGGAAAATACAATACATTGCATTAGATATGTCATGTTTAATAATAAATTAGCCTGCATATATGCAAAGTTGCCTGTTGAAGTAAGGCGATGTAGTGGAAGGTATACATCTGCATGCATCCTCAGAGGTGTGTGCATATCTGTACATACTGATGAATCTCACGCCCACCACATACATGTTTCATACTATTAGCAGTTAAGTTTTAAGATTTGTCATATTAATGTAAACCCCCCCCCCCCCTTTCATCTTCTCCTAAGTGGCATAGGGCTGAGAGTAGGTATGTGGCACCCTCCCAATTGGGGTTGTTCCTGCCTCCCTGGGAGAGGGGCTTTAGGAGCCCTGGGCTTGGGTTACTTTTCTCTTGTTTGGGACCTGCTGGGGTGGGGTGGGGGAGTTTTGCCAAATGAAAAGGCAAATTAGGGACTCCCACCCAGGGATTTCACTACAGAAACCACTGTTAACATGCACTTTAGCAAAGAAGGGGTTGGGGGATACCGCAGGCGCTTTACTTTTAAAATGATCACACAATTAACACAATAACACTAAAACATAAACCAGTAAATGTGTCTAAACATAGTAAAATAATTTTACCCAATTATTCAGTGTAAATGTTTATAGGCTAATTGTTTTAAGTTGCCAACAGTTAAATTGTTTATTCAAAGGCAAAGTTTTTATTGGGGATTAGAGAGATTGTTTTCTAAAACTCAGAAGTGACATACAGTCTTCTGAGTTCTGTTTCAGTTCTACAGCAAATCACATTAAATTCAGTTTATCAAGGCTTGAATCTACTTAATACTTTTTTTTTGTTGCTGTCCTTCTGTCCACCAAGTAAACCCTGATATTTACCCAGAAAGTCATTTTTTTGCACTGATTTCTCCACATTTTTGTTGTTGTAATAAAACACTGATAAATTTCTGGGAAAAATGAAAGGATAAAAACTGAAAATGAAGGGCCCTAACTACATCTTATTGCTATACAATTGTATCAATCAAGAATGGTAAGTAATGTCTTATTTTCTGACCCCAGCGACATGGCATAAGTAAGTATCCATCTGCAGTGGCTACTGCTACAGTTTACCTTTTAAAAAGGAAAAACAAATGCAAATGTTTTATAGCCTATGTTGTTTTTCAAGTAAAACAACATATTGAGACAGATATAAATTAATTGCATTATAAACCCTCAAAGCTCAGCCCTCCACATCGCGTCCTGCTTTCTTGCTTGTGGAAGTTCCCACTTCCCATCCACCTAATCTCCATTCAAAATATACTTGAATGGAGTATATGGAGCCTTGCTGAGAGGCTGCGGCCGACCCAACCCCAAGTTCCTCCTACCCTACCATTTCCATAATGCAATTCCCCGTTCACATTAAAACTATTAAAAACATGGTTCTAGAACATAAACATCAATTTTAAAAAACCATAGACTAAGTTGGCTGTTTAGTAAAATGCACAGATGGATACACTGACAAAAAACAGGGTAGATAACTTGAGTCCTCTGTCAAATGAATAAAATGTCTCCTTTAACATGCCATTGTATACAATCTGTGAACTTCAGTGGTTTTCTCATTGCATAGTCACTCCTTATACATGCTCCCAGAACTTGTTTGCTTCTCCTTCCTTTTTTCCCATCCACTGGGGATGTGTACTTTGTCAGGACAGAAGCATGCTAAGTAGCATTGCAGTTGTCTGCAGGAAACAGAGCCATTGCTCCGTTTAGGTTTTGCTAAGGTGTCCTCTGTGCCTCCTTTTGGAAGATGCCCTCAAGGTGGTTAGGATGTGTGACTTTGGTATAAATGGTATAACTTATTGCTTCCTGTTTGGAGTCCAACACTCCCCCCTCTCCAAATGGGGTTAACTATTTGCTGTTGCTATTCCAATCTAGATTCCTTTTATAATTCAGAGTGAATTGGTTCAAGAAGTTTGGTAGGTGTTTGCACTAAAGTTTGAATTTCTGATCTTGTAACCTTCATAAAGCAATGCAAAGTTTGTATTCTGACAATAATAAATATGGAGCCCTAGAATATGGAAAAGCTTATTCAAATAAAAATATTTGCATTTTCACTCTTCTGCTTTTTAGCTGTGCCTAGTAAAATTCACAGTGCTGTTTTTGAATAGACAGATCTGATTAGATGAGCCAGTATCCACAGATTATAATGATGAGTGGTATACTCCTCCCTCACCCCATCTTGTGGTTGTCACACTTGCATTTTATAACTAGTCTTGAGTTAGGCCCTGCTTCAGCCAACATAAGGTCTGTTGTTTTTATGTGTTTGCAACCTGCCTAGCACAATGAGGCTATTAACTAAAGCACTACATTTCCCTTCCTGCACTACTTCACCAGCTTGTCTTATACAATAATACCTAGCTTTATAATCATTGTCCTTTTGCTTCCTCTCCCCACCCCTTTGTTCCCCATTACCTTATTTGTTAAATGAGTAGCAGTTCTAGATGATGGTCCTATGGATCCTACTCAAGATGCATCCTACTGGCAATAGTTAATCTTAGGTGCATCAGTTGTAACTCTAGTTCTATAAAAAGACATACTCTTGTTTTTGGTAGCAGACTGCAAGTATATGATCCTTGTTACTTCAGAGTCATATAGTCCTGTGTAGGAAAGACAAATGACAGCATTTCAGGTGGCAAAGACTACACTGCACAACTTACTGAGATTCAGATATCTGGAGTCACCTACTTCTGGCAGCCTCTCCTCTCCTCTCTCCACTGGCTCCCCCTTCCTGAGCATGTTTTGCACAAGCGCCTTGTCTTCACCTACAAAGTCCTTCACAACCTCACTCCCCCCTTCCTCTCTGCCCCGATCTCCCTCCAAACCCCTGCTCGAGCACTCCGCTCCTTTTCCATCCCCTCCCTCGCCTCCTCTGCCCCCAACCACCTTCATCCTTTCTCCCTCGCTGCCCTGCACACCTGGAACTCCCTCCTGACCCTCATCCGCCTGGCCCCCGCCCTCCACACATTCAAGTCCCTCCTCAAAACCCACCTCTTCCGCTCCGCCCTTCCTAACTCTTGCTAACCACACCCACCCAGGATTATCCCCCACCTGTTATCTGCAAACTCCCAATTTACTGTAACCAAGCCAAGAACATGTACCTGAGCTCTCGCATCCTCATGAATGTTGCATCCCTTGTCTCTCCCTTTGTTCCCCCTTCCCTGTCTAGGGGATAACTGTTTGGGACAGAACATTGGACACAGGTGTGACCAAGGATAAGTGCAGCACAGAGCCATATGCAATGGGAGAAGAGGATCAGGTGGCATGGGAACCGGGAACAGCAGAAGGAAGAACAGGAAAAAGCAAAGAGTAAAGACTTCTAACAGAGCAGAATAATTGCGTAATCCCTATTGATCTTCAGTGCTGTGGTAGGAAATATACTTAGACTTTCTGTAAGTCCCAGAGAGTTTGTTGGTACAGTCATTAATGGACTTGAGATTAGCATTAGAGATAGGGGGGTGATCCATGAGAAAATCTTCCAGTTACATGTTTCATATGATGAACTTTTAAAATAACTGCATTAAGTCCCATCTGCATTGAAAGTATAACTGTGGCTGGGGACAACACAGGTCTCTATGCAATTAAAACGTAGGGGGTAATCCTCCACCATTAGTCAATGGAAGTTTGCCATTGACTTTAGTAATTGAGGATTATGCCCATAGTTTCATCTTGCCACGTAGAAATTATAGCTAGCACATGTTGGTTGGCTTTAGCATGGTTCACAAATGTGGCTAAAAGTCTAAGCATTCTGGTTTTAAACATCATTTGCTTAGCTGCCAAGTCTTCCGGAATTAAAGGAAAAGCAGTTGGTGGAAAAAAATGTCCAAAACTGAACTGATATTTCTGGGCTTGTTCATAATTATACATATTGCGGAAGCCTACCCATCGTTTGGGGAGATTCTGGTACATTATATTCTAATGGCAGAAAGTGGAAGCAGATAACTTGATTTGTAGTCATTTTTGTGTTTGCATTAAATTTTATTGGTAGCTCAAAATTCTTCATGGGTGTAATCTAACAGTTGCTGCTTACATGGTTTAATAGGAGTTAAACGTTTATGAATCATAAAGGGAAGCTCCTGCTTTTGAATTTTAGTATTTCTCCCACTTAATTCTATGTCTAGTGTTAATTTGAAATGGATGGCTGTAAGATTACTATTTACAGACTGCGAGCTTCAGTTGCTGACACTATTCCTGAGGTTCACTACTACTAGTCCCAACAAGAGAGAGATGATAGAATGAAAACTAGTTCAAGGATGAAGTTACAACTATGATTTTATGCAAACATTTAAAAAAATTACCAAAAGCATTGCTGAAAAAAATAAACTGACAAATGAGTGTTCATATTTAAGAACATTTTCCAATTGCTAGCAAGCTCTCTGATCTAGGGATTTAATTGTGCGTTTGAGTGCTGTAAGATATGTTTGTGGAATGAAGTGAAATGTCCGTCTAGTTGTAACTAACCATAGTACCATGTATAAAAGATACAACCTCAGGTTAAGCTAATTTGTTGGGCAGCTGCATCGCAGGAGAAGTCCTTGACTACTTCTGCTCCCCACCAAACAGTGAGGCAGCAGAGCGCATAAGTGGCCCCTTCTGCACTGCAAACCCTAGCCTGGAAGTTGCAACATGCAGTAAAGTTTCATTCCTGAGGCATGCCTTACTTTATTAAACTGATGAGTGAACTCGTATGTCTGGTCAGCCTGTGATTTATGTACAGTCCTGATTAGCATGTAGGCTTAATTGTCTGTCTTCTAGATTTTGACAGATACTGCTAATATTCTTTACTACTGAGTTACAACTCTGTTCAATTAGCTGTTGGAGTGCTTAGACTTAGCTAGTGCTGTTGACAAACATCGTAATCGGCTTACTTATAGAGTTCATTACCAAGACAACACCGGTTTTCCTTGTTATGGATAGCTTTAGAGTTAATTATGCACTAGTTTAAAGTATAAATTGTAAATTTGGGGCATCTGTTAGAATAGCTTTCTGAACAATGGGAAATCTGTGACATTTCAGCAATATTAGTGTTTGTACACATCAGAACTTGCCTGTGTGAGGAAAGTTGTCCCAGTTCATAACGTAACGAGAAGTTCAGCAAAAGCCAACTCCAGCAGTAGGTGACTCATGAACATCTCTTATTTTAAAGCATTGCAGCTTCATACTGCCCCTTATTTTTGATTTGGCAATTCTATCATGTTTGGATACTCTTCTTTTGGTTTAAGTAGTACTTTTTTGAGCTGAGGTTAAATTGTGTAGGAGCGTCTTGAAACCAAACTGAAAAGTCCTGCGTTAAGCTGCTCTAGGCAAAAGTGTGAGCTTAAACCAAAAGAAAATGTTGCAGTGCCTTGTGAAGACATACCCAAAAATGTAGCTTGGAATATCATAATTCCCCCCCTCCCCCCCCCAATTGCAAAATCAAGGCTGCTAAAGGAAATCTAATCCTGTTACATTTACAAGGAACAAAAAACATTAGACCTGTAAGGGATGGAAATAACCAGGGAAGGCTTGCAGCGAATTCCGTGATCTCTCATGCCTAGCACAAGCCAAGCAGCATGCATACCCTGAGTTCTCGCAGGGTTCTATTCTGTCTCCCTTCTTATTCAGCGTGTATATGAGGTTGCTGGGCAAGGTCATTTGGAGGTTTGGGATGAAGTGCCATCAGTACGCTGATGACGCTCAGCTCTACCTCGCTTTTTCATCTGACCCAGGCCCTGCAGTTTCCGTGCTTACCCAATGCCTGACTGCTGTCGGAGACTGAATGAGGGTGAGCCGATTGAAGTTGAATCCAGACAAGACTGAGGTGATGATGGTTGGCTGGCTGTGTGACCTGGATGGGACTGGGACTCGTTATTGGCGGAGTCCAGCTCCCTCTGCTCAGTCAGGTTCGCAGCCTGTGGGTGCTTCTGGACCCTTTGCTGTGCCTGGATTGTCAGGTTGCAGCAGTGGCTAGGAGCGCTTTTCACCAACTCCATCTGGTGAGGTGGCTGCAGCCTTTTCTTTCCAATTCAGATCTGGCCACCATCATTCATGCTTTCATTACCTCGAGGCTAGACTACCGCAATGCGTTCTATGTGGGGCTGCCTTTGATGACTGTTCCGAAGTTGCAGCTGTTGCAGAATGTTGCAGCTCGCCTTCTTTTGGGGGCGCGGCTCCGGGAGCACATTACACTGGTGCTCCAAAGTGTGCACTGACTCCCTGTAGCTTTCTCCTCATAGCTCTGCATCCTCCTCCTGCTGGGTAGTTCTACCGTTGACCGCTAGGAGGCAGATGATACAATTTTTCTTTCCTGTGCCTGCGTCAACGGAGCTACCCGGCTCTCTCGCCCAGGGAAATGAGCAGGCCTGCACCTCACAGCTGCAATCCCTTTCCAGCTCAGCCTCCGGCTCTTCCCCAGAGGAGTCCAATGTAGAAGAAGGCGAATGGGCGGACGCCACTGCAGACCCTAAAGATAGGGAGAGACAATTCCCTGCTCATTACAAGGAGGAGTTACTCTCATAAGTCATTAAGACTCTCCAGCTTAAAGAGAAACCCTCTAAAGAGGACTCCTCCGAGTCACAGGAGGAGGAGACTAGAGAATACATGCCCTCAGTGCATGGAAGAGATCAGGGTCTGCCCCTCGATAGGGCATTTGAAAGAATAGTCCTAGAGGAGTGGAAACACCCAGATAAGGCTTTCAAAATGAACAAGACCCAGAATTCCCTGTACTCTTTCTCCAGGAGAAAGGAGCCTTTATTCAAGAGCCCAAAAATAGATGCTGCTGCTGCTGCCTCTCTGACCCGCCAGACGGTTTTTCCTACCGAGGGGGACTGTCACCCTAGAGATTCAACAGACAGGGGGGTAGACTCCGCTCTAAGGAGGGCAGTTGATTCCACCGCAGCGTCACTAAAAGTAAACATTGTGGCATCTTACGTTTCCGGGGCCCTCCTGGCGTGGATGCAGGAGTCCCAAGACCCCAAACTATTGGAAAGGAGGTCACAAAAATTATCATCCTGCATTTGCATGACTACCGCCTTTCTGGCAGATGCAACCACAGATGGGCTATCTTGGTCTACCAGAGCTATGGCCAATGGGATAGCGGCCAGACGAAGGGTATGGCTCCGCTCTTGGCAAGGAGACACTACAGCCAAGAATCTCCTTACCTCGGCCCCTTACAAGGGATCTAAGCTGTTTGGGGTGTGCCTCGAAATGGTACTGGAGGAAGCGAATGTGAAGGACAAACCCAAGACCCTGCAGCAGGTGTCTGCTAGAAGAGGATTTTTTTGAGGCCACTCTTTTCAGATTCAGAGGTTTTGGCGCTAACCCCAGGAGAGGGCACTTTCAGGGCCACAGGGACTTTGTTTCCAACTTTTCCTTTCGAGGAAGAGGCTTCAGAGGCGGCAGGTTTGACAGACGTAGGTCCAGGGGGGGCCAGCTCCTCCCAAACAAGGCAGGAGGCCTGACTATGCCGCCTCTGGAGTAGGACGCAGGCTACAACAATTCTGGGCGGCTTGGGAAGATTCGGTCTCCGATGTCTGGGTCCTATCCTGCGTCGCAGACGGCTACCGCATAGAGGTAGAACACCCTCCAAGGCAAAGGTTCATTGCCTTGCCAACCTCCAAGAATCCAGAAAAACACCTAGCTTTATTATCAGAGATACACAGGCTCATGGAAATTCAGGCCATAGAAAGAGTACCAGAGCAGGAGCTTTTCTTGGGTGTTTATTCCATTTTATTCCTAGTGGCAAAGAAGCTGGGAAAGTGGAGAGCCGTTCTGGATCTCAAGGGCCTGAACAAGGTGGTAAAAAAAAAAAAGGTTCAAAATGGTAACAGCTCTGTCAGTGTGACGAAATCTGCAGAAGGGTGACTGGATGGCATCCCTGGATCTCAGGGAGGCATATCTCCATGTCCCAATCTGGAATCCACACAAGAAGTGACTCAGATTTACATACAACGGGGAACATTGGCAGTTCAGGGCCCTACCATTCGGCCTCTCATCGGCCGCCAGAACCTTCACAAAGATCTTGGCTCCCCTGATTGCCAACCTCCGCAGCGAGGGCACTCACATATATACCTACTTGGACGACATACTGATCAGGGGCAACTCCCCCTCGACAGTGGAAAAACACCTGGACAAGACCATTTCCTACCTGTAGAAGCATGGCTTCATCATAAACAGGGAGAAGAGTCACCTCGTACCGAGCCGCAGGTTGGAGCATCTGGGTATTCTTATAGATACCTCTTCCGATCGAGCGTTCGTACCACCGGAACGGCGAGAGAAAATGGTGAGGTTAGTCAGGTTGCTAAGACAGTGGAAACACATGAGACTTAAACGACTCGCGAGCCTGCTGGGCCTACTAGTGTCTTGTATAGGACAAGTGACTTGGGGCCGTTTCAACCTTCGCCCCTTACAGAGGCAGCTAAGAGGTTTGCAGAGAGAGCTCACACTCGGTCTGGATCCATGGGTCCCCATCCCACGGGAGCTAAAGCTCTCAATGTCCTGGTGGTTAGACCCAGAAATCTTCCAGGCAGGAGTGCCGCTCTCAGAACCACCCAGGGCAGTACTGGCAAACGGATGCCAGCCTCCAGGGATTGGGGGGGAGGGGGGGCATTTGGGCGTTCACTCAGCTCAGGGGCTGTGGTCCCAAATGGACTCGGGCAGATCAATCAACTGCTTCAAACTCCAGGCCGGCCGTCTATCCTTGCGACAGCTGCTTCCGACGTTTCCATCACGTCACCTCCTCGTATACACGAACAATGTAACAGCAAAAGCCTATATAAATCACCAGGGGGGATCGAGGTCGAGAGAGCTGCACCGGGAGACAATCGGGCTCTTCGCGTGGGCACAGTTGCATCTAGCGTCAATAAAAGGTCTACATATCAAAGGCCTGGACAACAAGCGAGCCGACTGGTTGAGCCGCCAGACTCTGGACCCGCATGAGTGAACCCTAGACAGATCCGTGTTTCAGCAGATCGTAGATTGGTTCAGGTTACCTATGATGGACCTATTTGCGACAAAGGAGAACACACAGGCTCCTCGCTTCATGACTCAAGGGAGATGCCCAGAAGCAGAGGGTTTCGATGCACTGAACCATCCTTGGCCCAGGGGCCTCTTGTATGCTTTCCCTCCGATTCCCTTGATCCAGAGAACCGTAGCCAAAGTGATCAGGAAACAGGCTCATCTTTTGTTGATCACTCCGTGGTGGCCCAGGAGACCTTGGTTCTCCGAACTGATAGAACGCAGCCACTCTCAATACCACAGACTGCTGCTTATTCCAACGCTAATCACCCAGGGCCCAGAATACTGCACAGAAATACAGACATTAAAATGAACAGCGTGGAACTTGAGCGGGCAGCCCTGAGGAAAAAGGGCTACTCGGAGGCAGTGCTGAATATGATACAGCGTTCTAGAAAGGCGGCCACGAGGAGAAGTTACCAAGCCACTTGGAAAACATTTGCTGCCTGGTCACTCCAGCTAGATAGGGACCCTACCAAGGCAGGGGTCATTCAGATCCTGGAATTTCTTCAGTTGGGTTTAGAGAAGGGGCTCAGAGCTAACACCTTAGCCAGGCAGGCAGCTGCCATTGACTCAGTTCTTAGAGCAGTGTCAGGCAGGATAGTCTCTTCCCATAAGAATGTGCAGAGATTTCTTAGAGCAGCTAGGATGATTTTCCCCCTGGTAGTGCATAGGGTCCCTTCTTGGGATTTAAACTTGGTCCTAGAAGCCTCGACTAAACCTCCCTTTGAGCCCCTAAGACATATATCTTTATATTTTATGACGTTAAAAGTTACCTTTCTCATTGCAGTAACTTCAGTAAGACGGGTCTCCGAGTCCATGGAGGACAACTTTTGTATTTTCCAAAAGGACTCGGTCACCCTAAGGCTGGATCAGGCCTTCCTGCCTAAGATTAATACGGTGTTCCATAGATCTCAGGAAGTTATTTTGCCCTCTTTTTGTCCCAGCCCTACCCACCCGAGGGAGAGGGCGTGGCATATCTTAGACCTGAGATGAGCTCTTAAGATTTATTTAACAAGAACCAAGGGGTTCAGGCAATCCTCTGCCCTATTTGTGAATATCAGGCCAGGGCAGGGGTGCAAGGCTACTAAAACCCTGATATCTAAATGGTTAAAACAGGCTATTATTGAGGCTTATAAAGCAAAGGGAAAAATTCCCCCCCTTCAAATCTGGGCTCATTCTGTGCATAGCGCGGCCACTTCGTATGCCTTTAAGGCAAGAGCCTCATACAAAGAAATCTGCAGGGCGGCTACTTGGACCTCTGTCCACACTTTTGTGAGGCACTATAAGATTAATGTATACCAATCTGCAGAAGCTGCTTTTGGCAGAAGGGTGTTGCAAGCGGTACTGGAGTCCCCCCGTGCTGTTGGCTCCCACCCGTAACTGATTATCAGGAGTGCTTGGGTACGTCCCAGCAGGAGTAGGATGCAGAGCTATGAGGAGAAAAGAGAATTGGTAACCTACCTTCAGTGAATTCCTTTCTCTCATATGCTC
Organism: Sphenodon punctatus; assembly: GCA_003113815.1. Taxonomy (NCBI): domain Eukaryota; kingdom Metazoa; phylum Chordata; class Lepidosauria; order Sphenodontia; family Sphenodontidae; genus Sphenodon; species Sphenodon punctatus. Next base: position 747,445 of record QEPC01006282.1, read on the forward strand.
TGCATACTCCTCCGTCCCTCCCTGTCAAACAGCACGATTTTGGATCAGGGGGCAGGGGACTGGTACCTTTGCATTAATTTGTTATAAGTTCCTTGAGCATTCTTATAGTTATAGTAGCAATAGGTTAAGATAGGTAGTGTTGGGGGTTAACCATTATTTTTTTCTAGCAATTATATTCGGAACAAGGAGTTTTCAGCTTGCGAATGGACTGGCAAGAGAGCCGGGTAGCTCCGTTGACACAGGCGCAGGAAAGAAAAATTGTATGATCTGCCTCCTAGTGGTCAGTGGTAGAACTACCCAGCAGGAGGAGTATGCAGAGCATATGAGAGAAAGGAATTCACCGAAGGTAGGTTACCAGTTCTCCTTTCTAGGCGCAGTGCTGGTTTTGACCTTTTAAAACCCTAAACGGTCTTGGCCCCACATATCTGAGAGACTGCCTGTCCTCCTATGCCCCACCGCAGCCTCGGAGATCATCCGGGAGTGCCTCTGTTGGGTTCCGTCCATTAGCTATGCTCATACAATGAGGATTTGCAGGGGGCATTCTCAGTTGCTGTCCCAGTGCTTTAGAACTCTCTTCCCCCAGTGGTTTGTTTGAGCCTGGGCATCTTCCGGAGGCAGTGTAAGGCTTTCCTATTTGTTAGGGCATTTGGTGGAATTGGGGGTTCTGGTGGGTATCTGGGGAAGGGGTGTGAGGGGGTAGTTGGGGAGGTTTTGTAGGGTTGTGGTGAGGTTGGAGGGTGTGAGGGGAAAGGCTGGGAGGCTGGGATTTTTGTATGCTGTTTTATATGTATTGCTTTTAATTGTTTTGTAAGCCACCCTGAACCATTTGGGAAGAGCGGGGTAGAAATAAATAAATAAATAAATACAGCACACCAAGTCAGATAGATCAATAGGACTATAGTTAATGCTGCATAGAACTGGGAAGGCTAATACTTCACAACAGTGTATGATTGTGGGATGTGAGCAGGGAGATGTGATGGAGCTTCTGATTGTAAGTTTTACTGGGCCCTGGATGGCAAGATTAGCTCCTGACCTCTTTACTTATTAGCTTTATAATTACAGACAGATTACCTTTGTCAAGTGGCATGTTTAAGCAATAACCTGGTAAGCTCAAAGCCAGTTTACTTATACAAACAGAAACATTTAATTTGCTCAATAGGATAGTGTATGAATTTCAAGACCTCTGCAGAGTTTTTAAGCTCTGCAAGAACTGTGCCTCACTTTACATTTCACAATCTTTTGCTGCAGAACTATGGATAAAAACAGACATGACGGTGGCCCAGGGGCCACTGTCACACCTGTTTGGCACTGCCAGATATTAGCCTGGGACTGCCTTGCGGGAGGGTAGGTGGCTAGCCTGGGAGATTTTCTTGGAGAATCAGAAAATCTCTGAGGACGCAGCCTGTGCTAAGGGCCACCAACTTGGGCCACAGCAGGCCAGCACATCTGTTCTGCCTCACCATACCTGCTGTGTGCCACCATGGCTGTCCTTCATGGCAAGGTTCTGTGGTCGGCATGGGTGGGGCTTCCCCCCCCCCCCCCAATGTTTGGTTGAGTTGCCCACCCTACCCCGGCCATATGGGTAACTGTTCGGGAGGTTCTGGTTGGAGGCGTGTTTTTTTTTGTGACCTGGCCTGGGCTGTGTAGGCTGCGGGTTCCTGCCCGGGCCGTGGAGCCACCCGCATGTCTGTTTTTACCCTATGCATAACGCTTCATATGACTGCTTCACTGAGGGAGATCCAGACTACTGATAAATGTAAAACTGATTTTGCTTCAAATTGCTGGGTTTTTTTTTTTTTTTTTTTTAAAGCTACAACTTGCCAGTCTCCTGCTTTTCTCAGTAGTCTCCTGCTTCTCGTAGCCTACTATGTGGGAACCACATCTATATAGTATAATTGATTAAAATTTCATCAATTATGCTTGATGATATTGGCAGATATACATGAACACTGCATCTATTGCATGTGCAAATTGGAAAGTTTTAGCAGTTGTATTCTCTGTCAAGAACTGGAGGGGCGGGGGATGTGAGGAGCCTAGAAATGACACATGGAAGAATTTTTTACATTGTTCTATGTAGTTATTTTTTTTAAAATCTAGGCAGTTTTCGTACATCTATAACTTCTTTCAGAGGAAGGTTTTTTTGCTAATTTAAAATTATTTTAAGAATGCAACAAGCTACAGTTTCAGCCTTGCTTCTTGTTTTGTTGTAAGTGTAATTTTTGTGTCTCTTTGTTTTTAAGGTTTGGCTTGAGCAACAAGTTTGACACAGAATTTCCCTCTGTTTTGACAGGGAAGGTAAGTCTTGCATTTGCACTGAAATTTTAAATTGAAAAGGCACTTCTCTTCAATAGTTCATACGTTATAAATGTCTAGAAGCACCATTTTTGAAATTGGAATGAATCTAAGGCACATTCATTTTAGGATTTGTTCATATCTGTTTATCACTGTGTCCCACTGGAACACCTCTTCTTGTAGTAGCTGTCTGGTTCTTGTTCGTAGATATGTCTACCTCATAAGAGATGCTGCCATAGGTTTTTGTATGCCCAGATTGTCAAAAACTGAGTGTGTCTGATGTGACCTACGGCATCTTCTAACCCACCTGAAATGTTGCCTAAAGAAGAGACTGCTTACACTGATAGGAACAGCTAGAAACCTTGTCCCTTCTGTGCAGCACCTGATACTTGGGTTAAAGAAAGAACCTTACTTTACGTGACCTACAGTGAGGTGTATCTGTCACTAAATTTACTTGAGGACAGCAAGGGACAGAATTCTATTTTACCCCTGAGGAAAGAATTGTTGTTCTGTAAAGCGCCAGGTACACAGCTGGCGCTATACAAATGCTTATAATAATAATAATAATAATAATAATTAATAATAACAACAACAAGATAGTGTATGGCCTGTACTGTACGCACCCAAATTAGAGAACAGCTTGAACTTGTCTAAAGAAATATTCTTTTATTTGGGCATTGTTAAAGTGGTCATGGTGGGCTTTCACAAGGAAATAAGAGCATTGAAAGTTATACTCCCCCTTCAGAGGAAATTCTCTCATTTTTCATAGCTTGCTGTTTGAATGGCAGGTTTGCAGAAATCCCAGCTTTTGATTGCAGTCTCTTGATGAAATATGGTGACCATAGCACTGCTTCTCTCTCTAAAATCTTTCCTCCATATTTGCCTTATTTGAGACTCTTCTCTTTTTAATACAGACTTTCACAATGGTTATTTCCTATTTCACATCTTTTCTCTCGTTTAGCTTGCTTTACCCTCTTGCTCCCATCTTCGTTATGCTCATTGTCTCCAGTAGCTGAGGATTTTCCCCAAGATCTTGCAACTATCCCCCTGATCTTGAAGCATGTTCCAAGCATCTCCTGCTGCTGTTTCAGTTTTTTTGCAGTCACTGTTGGGTTATGCTAACTGAAATACCTCTAGATAGCTTCCTCTGTCTGATTCTAACACATCCATCTGCTGCTCCTGTTTTTTTCCAAGAACATGATGGCTAAAATACTTATGCCCTACTTATTATTTGGCATGCATTTAAATCTTGCTGCAACAAATCCTTCTTATAATGAACCCGTTTAATAAAAATCCCAACTTCAAGAACCATTTCTATCAATTGTATATTGCCAATCCTGGTTTTAGTGAATACCCCTTTTTAAATCACTGTTCTGATCTCAAGGGGTTTTGCTACATGGTGGTACTGTAATTTCAGTTAACATGGTGCAAAAGTGATTTGCCATTTGGGTTTTCACAGTGGCAAAAGACTGAAAGACTGTGGCAGATATTGAAAGACTAATTCAGTGGGTTTTGAATGCAATCATAGTTAGACGTTTTAGCACTCTGTGTTAATTTAATTCTCCTTTCCCACAGGTTAAACTTTCAGAAATAATTCTGTTATGTAAAACAACAGATTAATCTTGATGTGAAAAGAATGTGATAGTTCAACAGATGTTTCAAATGAACATATTTTCTCTATAATTGGAGCTGTATCTTGTATAAAATCTCAAGTGATAAATATGGAAAGATAACATCTAATAAAACAAGTGTTAAAAGCACCTTTAATTGAAACTTCAGTCTCCTTCACTTCCCTTAATGATCCTTCATGTGTTTTCCAATCAGTTAGCATTTGGTTTTACTACAGCACATTTAGCAAAGACTTCCATTACCGGTGAGACAGCTTTTCATTTCTTTAACAGAGGGAGGATATACAAGACACCTGATTTTTTTCTCAAAATTGTTGAAGTCAATCACATGGTGGAATTAATAAATCGTATTGACTAGAAGTTTTCTGCCTGATTATTTTTCTTGATGTCCAAATTTAGTGTGGTGTCTGAATATTTTTTTAACCTTTTCCTGTTCAGATTTGAGGAACTGCTCAAGTAACAATTATTGTTGAATGTGCAAAAGTAAATGGAATCAGATTTGATGACTTTTCTCTCACTAAGGGTAATTTCAGACGTGATGAAATCGCCATTCATCACAGTGGACCAAAGTGGAACCCCTGTGGTGGCAGCGAGGCTGTGTACGTCAGTTTGCTCCTGGCCAGATGTTCACCACGGTGAACATCCGGCTGGGATCAAATTGACCACGGTTCTGGACCTCTAACCAGCTGGAGGTCCAGAACCGTGGTTAGATTGACCACGGGTCCGGGTCTCAGGGCTGGAACTATGGTCAGTTTGGCCACGATCCAGGCTGGGCTGAAGGTAACGTCTGTTGCCTTCAGCCCAGCCCAGATTGTGGCCCCGACTGCGGCACGGGATCGGGTGCAGCGGCCGCATTGGCTGCTGCGCCTGCCCGTCTCCCCGGGGGCGGGCGGCCGGGGGAGCACAGGGGGGCAGCCGCACGTCGTGCCACACAGCCCCACCCCCTCCCCGATCCCCCTCAGAGATGAGGCCGGCATGCCTAAAGGACGGACGGCCTGATCACGGACCGGTCCAGGGTTCAGCGTGGTGGGCCTCAGCGTAACTTCAGACGTGACCGGCCCGAAGTGCAATTTCCTGCTATCTATGGTGCTGAAATGAATAGTGTGTTTTGTATTTGTGGCTATTAGTTGCATTTTTTGATAGCCCTTTGAATGTCCAAATGATATCTGCACCCAAAACAATTAGTACATCTGTGTGTTTGATTTTTTGACAGTTTGGATTTTTGGTTATTTGCCTGTCTGGATATTCAGTTATTTATTTATTTTTGGCTACTGTACATGCACAAACGTCTGGAACCAAACATTTAAAAAAAGGCCCAAAATGAATATTTGGCAAGGGTGGACCCAAATAGCGGTCATTATCCATTTTGGCAGATATAGATCAAATCAGGCAAAATCAAGGATATGGTATTTGCCGTGGATATTTGTTTTAGCATTAACTTGTAGCATTGTCAGATCTAATTATACTGGGTGAGTTGCGAGAAGTGAACAAACTATTCCTTCAGTATAGGAATTGGTAGGCACCACAGAAGCCAAGTACCTGTTAATACTTGTAAATCCCAAACATGTTTAGTTCACTTCACTGGAGAAAACTGTGTTTGTCTGCTTGTCCAGTGAGAAGACTACTCCATATGGTTAATGGAGTTTGAAGTTAGAAGTGACATATTTTTATCTTTAAAAAAGACTTGGCATCTGAACATTTTGGAAAATTTGATGCTGTGTGGAGCTGTAACCACTTTAAGTAACCAGCCACTCTTTTGTTAAGATGTACTATGAATAAATACCCAGCTGGTGACCTATTCTGAACACACATACATAACACGTTGTTGTGGTTCCTTTGTGGACTGTGAATTCCTATTAATACTACATTGAAGCTACCAATGGAGCAGATAATATTTAGCCGTTAGTTGTGGTCTTAAGTTCCAAGGCACTTTTTAAATTTCAGTTATGTTTGTATGAGAATAGCTCAGGGGAAACTTTTAAAATAACAAGAATCTTATTTACAAGATGCTACCTTAGTAATTAATTATATCCTTAGAGGCATACCATGGATTCAGTGTGACTTCGGGAAATTGACTTGACTTAGTTGAGCCATGGTTTCTTCCTCTAGAAAATGTGGATTAGTTATTGGCGAGCTCTGGATAAAGTCCCACGTATTACAGCAACACAAATCCACTGAGGGTTTTTTAATTTAAAAAGTCACCCCACTCATCCCTTCAATCCTCCTGCGCTGGTTATGGGGCTAGTGTTCTAAAATTGTTTCTTGAACGTTAGGATGCTGACGATGTTACAGTACAAAGCTTAAAAGGGAGCACTTGGAGGAGTGAGGGGTGTAGAATCTTTCCATATGTGTGTCCCTCTCCCACACACGTATGGCAGAGACGTGGGATTCAGACAATAGGATGTAAAACGAGAAAAGGTCAATTGTATTTAAGTCCCAATAATCTACACAGTGAATTTTTCAGTTTGCAAGATATGAATTCATGTCAACTTGTAACCTGTTTATGCCAGTGTAGTACAACAGCAGAAGCGTTCCTGTACTCTTGATTTTTCATTGCATTTAACAGATGAACAGAACAAAAAAAATGTATGCCTCAGTAACTTATCTTGGTATAATCGGCAGAATTTTTTTCATATTCTGCTTTCCCCCCCCTTAAATGTAGTTTGCAAGGTTTTGTGGTTAAATCCAGGTGTTGGTATTTAGATTTGTTCGGTTCATTAATTTTTTATTTTTTTTTACAAAATATTTAAGGTAGAACTTGTTTGTAATCTTCCAATTCTGCAAGCAAAAGAAAGCTCCTGCCTTATCAAGAAGGCTAAACCAAACTAGGGAAGTTTTGTGTTGACCTATGGCACCAAAGCGCACACTGCTCTGGGGATGAGAAAATGACAGAGTGAACCTTAACGAAGAAAGCAGAGCTTCCTGCCCTGATGTTAAAACAAAAAAGGGATTCTGTAGGGAGATTAGTGTGCAATGCAGGGAAGCGTAAGCCATAAAATGTTCCCTTGGTATTGTGATTCTACAAAACAACATTTGATTGATAGGGTTGTGATGATGATTGAAGAAGGCACATCAGGCCTGCTGGTCTTTGCTTGTTCTTTTCCTCTATTTGCAGATTCTCTTGCATCCTGTTGTAAAATATTATGACCCTTCTTCCATGTCCCCTGATGTGTACCCTTTTTTAAAAAAAAAAAAGTCCTGGAAGGAATGCTCTCACAATATGGACTGTAGAGCCAGGAACTGTGTGCTTATTTGTGTTTCTCAGGAACTAGGCAAATTCCCTGGAGTTAATTTCCAGACTCAATCAAACCCAATTTCTTTAGGTTTCATATCCTAAGAATTGCTTGAATTATTTGACTATTCACTAAAAACATTCCAGTACAACAATTTTGAATGTGTTATCTAGAAGCTACATAGGAAAATTGGAAAGCTTTTAAAGGTAGGGTGACGTTTATTCTCAGGCATTCAAGTGGCATTTTATTAGTAAACTTACACAATATTATCTCTTGATACTAAAAATGCTAAGTTTAAAAGGTTGCTGAAAAATAACAGGTAACAAATATTGTACCTAGGAACATGTGCACAAACAGACATAACCAACAGCACATATTTTAAAACTGAAAATGAGTGGCTAGCATTGTGTCTGGTAACACCCTTCCTGCACCTACAGAGCATGGCAGAGAAACTTAGAAACTGGACGTTTAAATTGCCTGCGTTGTGTTTGTATTTTTTTGACTGATAAAGGTTAATTCAGCTGCCAAATGAAATGCAAACTGCCAGGAGCAGAATTATACTTTGCTTCTATTTAAGCCTATGCATTTATAAGGTAGCTCTTGCCTTATCAGACATTTATGGATAACTGTCTGAAGAAAGGTCACTTTGTGATTCACAGGAAAACTTAGCTTGATATTTAAAATTGGTAAGAATCTTCCAAACATAGTAGTGCATGGTTTAAGAAAAAAAGAAAGAGAAATCTGGGCTTTGTCCTCTAGAAATTAATTGTATTTGAATCTAATTAGCATTATGGAGACTACAACCATCACATCACAAGAATCAGAATTATTTTCATTACAAGCCACAGTGGGAAGAACAAGGGTACTTCTACTTCTCAAAGCTTCCATAAGTAGTCAATTTATTTCATTGGGGGATTGTTTTTCATTTTAAGGAATAACATTGCTGGATGTTTTGTTGGGAATAGGCCAGTAAATTGATCTACTTTATCACAGTCTTGTTAAATTTTCCATTATGAACACAATGACCAAACTTTTCCAACGTCACCAGTGATTTTGGAGGCTTCGGTAGGTAGATGCATGACTTAGAGACTTGGAAGAGGCGGATGCTAAATTTTTTTGAAAATTTGGCCAAGTTGAATAGTCAAGGAAGTTCTGGAGACATCCAGGATAACCAATTTCTTTGGAAAATCTTCTGCCTTACCCATTTATTTCAGAACCAGTCATGCTTCATAATATGCTCGGGAGTGTTTTCAAACAAGATGGTAGCCCACACCAGGCACGTGTCCACCTGCTCGTTTTTTTAGGTGTCTGCCAGGTGTTAGTCTGGCCACCACCATGGCGGGGTCCAGGGACATTGTGGGTCTGCTGTGCGAGTGAATCTGCACTAATGGGTGTCCACGTGGGCTGCCCCATCTCGTTTAATTAGGTTCGCCTGCAGCCTTGCCTGCATCCAGGTCCGCCAGCACCATAGAATCATGCCTAGCGTACCTGCTAGAGGAGAGAGAGGGATTGCACTCTCTCAGCTGATGGGTGGCTGCGAGAGGGAGGAGGGGACAGGAAGAACTTTCTCCAGAGGATCTGCGCCTGCCCTCCTCTCTCTGTTTGGGAAAGGAACAAGGGGAGTGAGGGAGGTCTGACTTGCACCCCTGCTCTTTTCTCTTGCAGCTGCCTCGCAGTTGGGAGAGCATGTGAGCGCTACTTCTGATGGAAAGGGAGGAGGGTCATGGCCAGGGAAGAAGCCTTCTCTGGCTGTGGACCTGCCCCCCCTTTCCATTGGAGCCAGGGCTGAGGAGAGGGAAAGTGCTGGGTGGTGCCACTGCTGGTATCTACCGCCAGCACATGAAATGCATACAGGGGGCTGCTTGTTTGTTAGCTCTACATGGTAAAAAATGTGAGTAGGGGCTGCACGAACTAAACACTGACTCCAGCAGGCTATCGTCTTGTTTCCAAAGCACCCCTTTCTCTGTCTCAATGTGCGTCTGACTGAAGATCCAAGGGGATTGAATTTGTTTTGTTCCTTTTTACAATGAGTTTTACTTAAAACTTGTGTTCTCAGAAGTAGTGATCGTATCTACTATGGATAGTTTAAGAACTTGTTCCTTGGTGGAATATATGTTTCCAAATATTGCTCTTTGCTACTTAGGGTGCTTTTAGACAAACACCTCCACGCCCACTACCCACCCGTCTCCCCATTATACATGTTGCAGGGCAACACTGCAGCCCTGCAACATGTATAGTGTGTGGGAAGGTGCTTGTCTACAAACACCCTTGGAGTGCAGTTAAATCAGAGCATTTTGTAAGTTTGCAATGGGGAGAAACTTACTTTGTGAATCTTCCCCCCCCCCCCCCTCCCCTGTGTAGAGTGACAACTTTTCACCTGCAAATCTGCTTTTCTGTGAGTGAAAACAGATAAGACAGTAGCCCAGATTAGCCCCCTCCAGACAGGTGGTCACCTGCCTGTCCATTGGCTGGCCACCAGATGTTTGCCTACATCTGCTGTCCACCCGCCAACCCCCATTCACAGCATTGTCCTGGTGAATGTGGAGCCTGCTGTGCAAGTGAATGCTAGCTGATGAAGGCAAATGTGCACCAACGTGGCCACCTCCTGTCAGGGTGCACCCAGCCTCTGGGTGTGTGCAGGCCCACCAGGACCATAGAGTCTGGGGCAGAGCTCCGAGAGAGATCTGGGGAGCAACCATGTTGGGGGGGGGGGGGGACACACCGAGGAGGAGCGCCTGCCCGTCTGTCCAGTTCATCACTCAGAACCTGCAAGTGGGGGCTGCTTGTGGACTCCAAAGTGTGAACCGTGACTCCAGCAGTCTAATCTCTAGTCTAACACCCTTTCTTCTGTTTCCTTGGATGCCAGTAGTCCGTCTAAGCATGAATACAAAATGTTTTGTGCCAAATTTTGGGGGAATTTCCCGAGACTTGTTTTTCCATGTTTCCATTCCTAGTTTAGAGATTTGTTAGATCTGTTATGAACAATTCTCAATTGATTAAAGGAGAACATGGAGGAGGCTTTTCTGTCTAGTGCAGTTAACATTTCAATGTAAAACTTGGTAAAGGGACTTGGATAAGGTTATCTAATAGAATTATGGATTTAGAAAGCAGTGTTTTTTGGAATTGATTAGGAGGATCTATCTTTTATTTTGTGTGAAATAGGTAATCGTACTCCTATGTTACTTGAATAATCTAAACTTTATTGGCTTCAGATTAAAGTTTACCATCTCTGTTGCACGTTGCTCCAGAAGAATTTAAGACCAGTATCAGCCGTGTGAATGCATGTTTAAAGAAGAATCTCCCTATCAGTGTTAAATGGCTGCTTTGTGGCTGTCTGTGTTGCTGCTGCACACTGGGCTGCAGCCTGTGGCCTGTTGTTTGTCTTAACAAAAGAGTAAGTACAAATTTCAGGGGGGAAGGGGTGGTTTTTAGGGGATTTTTATGTTTTGGTGTGTGTGATAGGGTGATATACAAATCTTAACAAATAAATGTCAACACTAAATTGTTGCTGACCAGTGAGAGCTGTTGCTAACCTAAATTACCTACAAGTAACAACACTCTTTATTTCTGAACCTCTCCCCCATCACTACTGTCAGTCACAAAATGTCATTTTTTGAGAAGGTGGTATCCTGGCAAACTCTTACCTTCCAGACAGTTTTCAAAGTATGAGTAAGCAATATTAAATGATGACAGGAATGTGGGAGAGAATTTGATTTGGAGCATGACCGTATGTAGAGTGAAACCTCCCAGATATTCTCACAGATTTAGACATCTGGAAAGTGAATATGATTTCACTTTACTGGAAGTGATATGTACAGAGATTGTTTAACCAACATGCTATGTTTGTGAATATTAGGGTGAAAACAGACATGACGCTAACCACACTTTAACCACGCTTGGTGGTCATTTATGCATGTTTCAGGGCTGTATAGGGCACCAATACAGCCCTGCAACATGCATAAATGACCACTAAGCGTGGTTAAAGTGTGGTTAGCATCATGTCTGTTTTCACCCTTAGTAAGCTGAGTTAATGTTCTATATTCTGAATGCATTGTAAAAAAATGTGTCCCTCAAAGATTGGCCCTCAAAAGCATGCCGCTTAGCAGTCATTAAAGTCTCTGTGAAATGCATGAATTCTTCAAAATAAAAAATGTAGGAAGGGTCAGAAGAATATGATGCTCACTGGCCTTTTTAATTAGCAGCTTTATACCACTGCAGTAAACTTGGTGTAGAAGCATAAATATATACGTAACAGTCTTTGCCAATATAGAAATCATGCAGCGCAGAAGGCAATAAGACTTTGTTCTCACCTACAAAGTAAGAGGATGAGCTATGAAGAAAGAAGTATTTTTAGCCAACATATGTTTTAAAGTGGGGGAAAAAATCCTTTAAATTAGAACCGCTCCGCAATGTGTATCATATGTTTGGCTTTAAGCAGCAACCGAGAAAATCTTAAACCCTGGACAGCATCCTGTTGTGCAGGTAAGTTGGGGCAGGGTGTGACAAGGCAGTTTAACAAGAAATAAACTAATTTGTATCTGTAAACAGCTGGCTATATAATTTTCATTTAAACATAAACCTATATCTGAATAGTAATTTGTGTTAGTAAAATTGTCAGTTGAAAAAAAGTGCTCAGATAAGAATAGTCAGGACACAAACGTTTATACAGTAGGCAGGGCCCGCATTTTTGCCTTTGGTGGCAAAGGGGGAAATACAGTGAACAGGGGTCCCTGAAAGTAGGTTAAACCACAGTCATCCATTTTAAAGGGAAATTAACAACACTGTCAATCTTAAACACTTCCATAATGGGAGAATGAGCAATATTTTGGAACAAAGATGTATAAATTCCAAACTTGAAATAAACCTTTACATGACTGTACAAATTCAACTTTGTATAAAGTCTGTTTTTTGGGGGGGTGGGAAAGTCTGGTCTGTCAGAACATAAGGAACTCCATTACGGAGTGTGCAACAGGTCCTAATGGAGTGATCCAGAAACCAAGAGGTTTCAACCCCTCTGTAGTTAGTGGTATAAATGTAATTGGGTTTTAATGAATCAACCAGCATGTCATTTGCAGATATGGAACCTTGATCTTTAAAAAAATAATAATAATAACGTTTCTCGTATATAAATATGTGGGACCTGTACATTCTTGACATCCTCCTCTTAAACATACCGTTTACACTTCTAGTAAAGGAAGAAAACGTATTCCTTTGGCCCTTCCTAACTAAATTCATTTTTATTGGCAGTTGTCATTCTGAATTATTTACTAGCATAGGCCTGTCGTGAAGCAGAGGGCGGGCAGACGTGGGCACTGGGTAGTCTTTCTGCACAACTCTTCCAGGTCATGCCAATCCTGACCTATATTAGCTTGAGGCCTTCCTGAGTTGATGTTATCAAAATAGGTGACTTGTTCTCTTACCACAAAGGCTGCAAGAATACTGTGAAATGCCTTTCAGAGTAACTTCATAAGGACTACTGGGTTGCTAGTTACTGTATCGCCTTCAGTAAAAAATGGATACAAGGCTTTCTTTGATTATAACACAGGAGGTCTTTAAACTTGGGATACACAGATAGCCCAACATTCTAAAATCTAAAGCAAATCTATTCATGTATCCTCTCATCGTGGAGGACAAATCTAGTATAATCCCATACAGCCTTCATCCTAGTATCGGAATGTGCCTGTAGTATTTAAAGCAGTAATTACATTTACATCGTAAATAGAGAGCAATTTGGGGTAGGGGAAAAGTCTTGACTATAGCCAAATGCAAATTCATAAACTGAGGAGCAAAGAATGTAGGCCATGTTGATAAGATGGGAATGGTAAATTACCCGATAAACATGAGCTTCCAGGGTAACACTGTGGCCAGAATGATGTGATTCTCAAGTGCATAAATAGCAGCGTTGAAAATAGCCAGGATATGGCATTATGGAGACTGAGAACAGTATTCCAGTGCCAGTTGCTTCAAAATGGTATTACAAGATTTTAAAATGTTTGGAGTTGTAATAGACCTTTTGAGAAGTAGAAAACGTCAGAGGGTGAGACTTAAGCTAAATTGATCTCCTTATTGCAGAGAAGATTAAAAGATGACTTGATCATGGTTTGCAAGTATTTAAGAGGTGAGTAAGGGAATGTTTTTTTAGCTTCTGACGGTCCAGTGACTGGAATTTAAAGTTAAATTCAGACTGGAAACAAGCTGCATTAATTGATTATCCATTGGATTAAGCTGTCAAGAGACGTGATGAATTCTCAATCATTCAAACTTTCAATAAAAGCAGTAGTCTTCCTAAAATATCCTGGATTTCAAGACCAGTAACTTGTGGCTGATACAGGAACTAATGGGTGAAATTCCATGTCACGGCTTCTAATATGCATGAAGCCAGAGTAGATGATCACAGTGGGGTGCTGATGTCTTCCAAAATGTAGGCAAAACAGTTTGATTAGTTTTAAGAAGTGAATGTAGTATTTAATTCTGGAGGCAGTAGTTTCATAGTTTTTGATTCTTGCATGAAAAAATTCCATTGTATAGGTCCACCTGTACCAGCAGTTGTTTTCTGCGGTCTCAGCCTCGCTCTGTAGGCCGACATATATCCATTGTTCTAACAGAGACTGATTATTTGGAGAGACGGTTTTGAATTGGGCTCTATTCAGTGTAGAGTCAATACAGTAAGCAAAATGCAAGGATATTATGTTCAGAGACCTGTTATGCAAAATAGGTGCTGTTGATGAATATTTACTAAAGTTTTTACTCCATGCAGGTGGTCCCACATTCTTAGAAATAATTTGAGGTAATAAAGCCTAGAGGTCACAACTGGATTTTGATAATCAGATCAGAGTGTGATGAGGGTAATCTGTGACCATTAGGGGGTGAAGGAACGCGTCTTGCTGACATGCATCTTTGTGCACCCTTTGGTTGCGCACAGTATCTCAAGACTATCCCACAGTATGGAAGTGATAATAAGGCACCGTAAAGTCCCAGTCTGTAAACACTTGCTTGTGCGGACTTCTGTTTGAAGCTCATTGGATTGTAATCCTGTTTTTTGGGATTGGAAACTAAGGTTGCGATCCCCAAACCACTTGACTTCAGTGGGACATCGCCAAAGCAAATGGTTTGTGAATTGTGATTTAAGACTATAAGAAAGTGACTATTTCTTAAGTATTGTTACCCTGAGATTCTCCCAGGAATTAGCTCCACCATGGGGTTAGGGATTCCCATAGGAAAGCTTAGGTTTCCTCATTAAGAAGTCACAATAGACAACTAAAATGACTAAAAATACTACAATTAATTGCCCTGCCAAACTGGCTTACACGCTACTATAAAAGCACTACGGAAGCACACACAAAAAAGGTTATTGATTACAAAATATATATTCTGGGAGAATATATCTCACCAAATAGATATTGCAGGTCCCATAAATGTTGATCAGGGTCTGTGGGGTCCTGCTGAGGAAGATAAGATGTTAACTCGCTGCTATGCTGGAGACTTGGTAAGAATTAAAGTAAAAATAAAAGATAGAAAAGATAAAGAAAAATATAAAACACAATTTATCCAGAGATTGAGGAGCATGAAAGCTCCAAAAAGGGAGGGGAAAGACTGAAGCATTTGGGGAACTGCCCACAAGGCTGAGTAAAAAAATCAAAGGGAAATAGTCCCATCTGAGATCAATACAGTACTTCCCTAAAGAAAAGAAAAGTTGGCAAGTAGGGACAAAAACTAGAGAAAAGTAGGAATTGCCCTTTTCTCGGGCAAAAGATTAGAAAATCCCAACTGGGAATTAAAATAACTTTAAAAAGAATAAAGAAAGCAAAACAAAAGAGAAATTAAAACAAAAATGCCTTGAAAAATGAGGAAATAAAATAAAATAAATAAAACTAACATAAAAGAGAAAAGTAAAAGCTTAAGAAGCTTAAAAATAACTTTAAAAATGGAAAAGAAAAGACTTAAGAAAAAGACATGAAAAGCAAAGAAAAAAAAACTAAGCTCCTTCAGGCCTATTTAGTAGGGGTGGGAAACCGGTAGAATCCGGTATCCGATAATGCCGGTATCGGGCGTACCGGCATTATCGGATTCGGCCCGGTAATCCGGACCCGGTACCGGATTTCGGGGTACCGGTTTTTTTACATTGCAGCCATTTAAAAATGGCTGCAATGTAAAAAAAATTAAAGCCCCAGCTAAAAAGTT
>QEPC01006282.1:768314-789256 GCA_003113815.1 Sphenodon punctatus
CCCCCCCCCCCCCCTTGGCTGGTTCCTGCTGCCCGGCACAGCTACTGGCTCTCCCTGTGGTGTCTTTCTCCCTTGCACAGCTGCCCGCTCACCTGTGTCTGTGCCCTTTCCCCTCCCCCCGCTCCCGGATGCCTCCATGACTGTGCAGGACTTGGGGCCCCTGGACAGTGCCTCTTGGCTTCCTTGCGGGGGGGTGTGGTGGTGCATATGCTTCCCGCAGGCTCCTGCTCGCCTCCGTCCCCAGCCGTGCTTCTGCATCAGCGAGGGGGATCCTTGCTGTCTGGACCTGCCTCGGACCACTCTGGTGCCTTCCCCGGCTTGTTTGTCCTCCCCCTGTGATCCTACTCTATCCCTGTGGGAACCCCTGTGACTTGGGCTGTCTGTGTTGCTGTTGTGTGGTCCGTGCAGCCTGTGCTGTCAGTGAGGTTCTGGGTGTATTTCACAGTGTCCTGGACTGTTCCCCGGCCCGGTCCCCTCCCCTTCCTTGGTCCGGGACTCACCCCCCCTCCCCCCCCAGTCCGTGGTGCTGTGTGTGTTGTCTTTCCCGGTGTGCTCCCCCCTTCCTTCCTTTCCCGTTCGGGTGTGTTTGCGCCCGGGCGTGTGTGCATGCTTTGTGTTCTGCTGTGTCCACGGCTTACCTGTGCCTGTAGCGTGTGCTGCCTCAGCAGCTCTTCTCTCTTCTCCCCCTCCCTTCCAGTTTCCCTTGTGTGGGCGTTGCCTTTTGGCGCTTTTGGCTTCCTTTGCCCTCAGCTGGCCATGTCTGCCTCCTGCCCCGGTGTCTTCTGGGTGTTCTGACCACAGTCCAGAATTGGCGTAACGTCTGTTGCGCTGCTCTGGGCCCTGGTCCGGCCATCCGTTTCCTTGCCGTGGTCCCACTCCCGGCACGTCTGTTCGGGGCTTTCCTGGACCACGGGAGGGGGTTAGCCGGCTCACCATGGTTGGGAATCCACTGTGGTGACCCAGGAGCGCGTAATGTCTGAAATTACCCTTAGACTGCTATTGCTTATTTTGATACTCCCACCTAATATCTGTGGAAACCCATTACAGTTAAATTGTAGACAATTCAAAGTTACATTATTTAAAAAAAGTTAAAATACAGTGTTTGTGGATGGTGAACAGATCAAAAGCCTATGCTGAAGAGAGAAATGAAGAAACTAACATAAGCAACTAAATTCCAACAAATTATAATCAAATGGCAAGTAAGTTATTAAATAACAAGTACATATTATATCCAAACAGGTGAACAGTCATTTTAGAAAACCAGTGTTTATGCTGTGACATACCACTAGGGGACCCCATTGTGATATTATAATTATAATTAACTTCTAATCAACCTCTTGTAATTATTATTATTATTTATTATAAGCACTTGTATCGCGCCAGCTGTGCACCTGGCGCTTTACAGAACGATGAGATGGATGCGGTCCCTGCCTATGGCTAACAATCTAAAAGACTTGGAGGGGGGAGACAAGGAGAGGGGATATAGGGAGAGACAAGGGATAAAACATTCAAACGGATGCAAAGTCTCATGTGCACGTACTTGTCTTGGCTGCAATTAGGGAGGAGTCAGGGGGAAGGCAGGCAGTAAATGTTGAGAGGAAAGTTCTAGCAAGTGTCGGGAAAGGTGGCAAGGAAGAGGTGGGTTTTGATGAGGGATTTGAAGGAGCGGAGGGAGGGGACAAGGCGAATGTGGGCATGGAGGGAGTTCCAGGCATGGGGGGGTAGCGAAGGAGAAGGGACAAAGGTGGTTAGGGGAGCAGGGGAGATGAGGGAGAGCGAGGGAGGGGACAGAGGAGGAGCGGAGAGTGCGTGCAGGAGTGCGTAAGGAGATAAGGGCTGAGACGTAAGGGGGAGCCTGGCTGTGAAGGGCTTTGTAAGTAAGTACTAGGAGTTTGTGAAGGATGCATTGGGGGAGGGGGAGCCAGTGACGTGAGGAGAGGAGAGGCTGCACATGGTCGGAACGATGGGCCAAGTGGATGACCCTAGCAGCAGAGTTTGGGATGGAGATAAGGGGGGACAGATGAGAGCGGGGGAGGCCAGCAAGGAGGAGGTTGTAGTAGTCAAGGTGAGAGATCACCATGGTGTGAACAAGGGTTTTGGCTGAGGAGAAAGGGGCGAATCCGAGCAATGTTATAGAGGGCACGGCGACAGGACTTGGCAACAGAGTCGATGTAAGGTTTAAAGGAAAGGTGAGTATCGAAGACGAAGTCCAAGCTACAGGCTTGGGGAACAGGACGGATGGTGACAACATCAATAAGGATGGCTAGAGAAGAGGGAGAGGAAGGGTAGGTAGGAAAGATAAGGAGTTCAGTCTTAGCCATGTTGAGCTTGAGCTGGCACTGGGACATCCAGGCATAGATATCAGAGAGACAGTTGATGAGGCGAGCTTGGACAGAAGGGAAAGAGAGGGGGTGGAGAGAGAGAGTTGAGTGTCGTCAGCGTAAAGGTGATATTGAAAGCCGTGGGAGGCAATGAGTTTGCCCAGGGACAGGGTGTAGATAGAGAAGAGGAGTGGGCCCAGGACAGAGCCTTGGGGAACCCCTACCGAGAGGGGGAGAAAGGAGGAGGTGGAATTGGGAAGAGACGCATTGAAGGAGCAGTCAGAGAGGTAGGAGGAGAACCAGTCAAGAACAGAGCCGCAGAAGCCCAGGGAGCGAAGAGAGTCTAATAGGAGTGAGTGGTCGACAGTGTCGAAGGGAGCGGAGAGGTCAAGGAGGACAAGAATGGAGTAGAGATGCTTAGATTTAGCAACAAGTAGATCATTGGTAATCTTGGCAAGGGCAGCTTCAGTGGAGTGAAGGGGGCGGAAGCCAGATTGGAGAGGGTCCAGGGAGGAGTTGGTAGAGAGGAGTTCCAGACAGCGGGAGTAGACAACACATTCCAGAAGCTTAGAGGCAAAGGGTAGGAGGGAGACCAGCCGGTAACTAGAGGGGTCGAGGGTGGACTTTGAGGATGGGAGAGACAGTGCCATGCTTGAAGGCGGAGGGGAAAGAGCCGGTGGAGAGGGAGAGATTAATGGCATGTAAAAGGGGGGGTGGGGAACAGTGGGAGCCATGGAGGTCAGGAGGCGGGAGGGGATTGGGTTGAGAGGGCAGGTGGAGGCGTTGGAAGAAGAGAGCAGGGAGGAGATTTCCTCGAGGGAGGCGGGAGGGAAGGAGGAGAGGAGAGTGAGTGGAGAGGGAGCGGGGAGAGGAGAAGGATGGGAAGCAATGTCGTGGCGGATCTTGTCAATCTTTGAGGTGAAGAATGATGTGAGATCCTGAGCAGAGAGGGAAGAGGGGGCAGGGGGGCTTGAGAAGGGAGTCAAAGGTGGAGAAGAGGTGGTGAGGGTCATGAGAGTAGAATTCAACCTGGGAGGCGCAGTAGTAGTGCCTCACCAGGAAGATAGCAGAGGAGAGGGAGAATTTAAAGTGGAGGAAGTCAGGGTGGGGGCGGGATTTGCGCCAGAGGCGTTCAGCAGCCCGGGTGCAGGAGCAGAGGTAGGGGTGAGCCAGGGACGGGGGTTATGGGGTCGAACAGGGCGGGAGGAGAGGGGGCCAAGAGAGTCAAGGGTTGTGGCGAGAGAGCCATTAAGAAAAGAGATGGCAGTGTCAGGGGAGGAGGAGAAGACAGGAGGTGGGAGAGGTAGGAAGTAAAATCTAAAGGAGTAATAGCCTGCAGATCACAGAAGGGGCATGGCACTGGCGAAGAAGATGGGGGTTGGTGGGAGAGGTTGAAGGATCATATTGTTTGCTGCATTCCAGACCTCCTAATATCGTCAAAACAGCCTAGGTGGAGCAAGGTCTTTCAGGTAACCACAAGATAACATTTAGTGAAATGCCAGTTTTACAGTGTGCCATAGGTCACAAGAAAGGAAAAGAACAGCTTTCAGCAAACACAGCAAACAATATGTCAAAAAGATGTCCCCTGTTTTAAAGGCTATGGCTTCTGTTTGCCATACCATTGCCCACTTATAAAAACATCCGCTACTTGGGGTCAAAGAACCCACCTCTATATGTTAAAAGTAAATGCTTTAAAAGCATTGATAGAATTTTAACATAAGAACCAAGTTTTCCAGGCGTATGGCCAACAAATTGATAAGAAAGAACATGTTCAATAAACATCTTTCAGCACAGAACCAAAGACTGACAATTTTAAACTGACCTGTCTTAGCAATTCAGAGGTTGAAATGGGCCTACTTTTCAGAATTTTTCAGGCCTAAATTTCCTAGCTACAGCATAGAAAGGTACGTTCTCCTTCAAGGAAGTGGTGCTGGGAAAGTATAAATCTTTTTAGTAAGCTTTTCCAACAACCTTTTAACCACTTCAAAGATGAATTTTAAGACCTGCAAGTACAACTGGGATTAGGCCTTCGGGAATGGCAGCTGCGCCATTTTCTAGTACATTTTTAACTTTCTTTTCTAGACTAGAAGATCAATCCAGAAGTTATTAGAATGGGAAAATAACAGACTATATCATAAGGTAAGAAATGTCTACGTCTACAGTTGATACTTGTGTCCTCTTTCCAGTTTTATGTAAGGTCAGAACTGTTCAGCAGGTACTGCTTCTTTATGGCAACAATCTCAAAAAAATTTTTTAGCCTTGATTTCTCCCCCCCAACGTGCTAATGCTGCTCCTGAATTTCAGCTTTTTGGAAGTAGCAGCAGGTGACTTCCCCCATGTACCTGCAGCAGAGATGTTGGATGTGTGCTGAAAGCAGAGAGTAGGGGCTCTGCCACTCCCAATTAGCTGTTTGCGTGGGACCCACTTGGGCAGCATAAGCTCCATTTCACAGTAGTGGTTCCAAACCGTTTGTGTGACCTCATTAGACTTAATTAAAACACCATGAGCATAGACCTCAACAAAGAGAAAGTATATTGAATATCAGTCGGGATTGTGACACCATCTACAGGTGCCACGCTAAAATGGAGGTTTTTATTGATGAGAATGAATGCAGTAGTGTAAGCTAATTCCTCAATTATTTTGTAGCTTGGCTTGCACTGGAAGTTGAGTAAAAGGAAATGTGAAACTAGCAATATGATGGAGTATGTAAGTATTCTTTATTTTTTATAACTATTGGTTAATATCTTTAGGTATCCGATACTCGTTGCTCTTTTTTTCCTCATGACTGACGTGTGGTTGGCTGACAGCAGGCATTGTAGATAGCACAAATACATACACACAAATTCACCATTAAGATGTCACAAGAAAAATCTCTTGGCTGACAGATGGACTAGTGCTATTATGGTACATGCACAAGATGGAAACAGAAGTGGTAGTTGCTGTATGTATCACCACAGTGGTATTCCGCTTGCCTGTTATGCTTCGGGGAAGGGCACTCAGTAAAGGCTTGAGTTATCTGCAAGATCTTTTCCAAAAGAACTCAGAACCTGTTCTGTTAGTACACAAATCTGAGACATTGGGTGAAAACAGACATGATGCTAACCACCCTTGGTGGTCGTTTATGCAAGTTTCAGGGCTGCATAGGGCACTAATACAGCCCTGCAACATGCATAAATAACCACCAAGGGTGGTTAGCATCATGTCTGTTTTCACCCATTGCTTCCTTAAAAGAATTAACTCATTTCAGTGAGGTACAGAACCTACCATGCTAAATCCTATGGCACATGTGAAATTATGGTAAAGATCTGAGTATTTTGGTTTAATGTGTTCTTGTTTTTTCTTCTACAGGTAATACTAATAGAGTTCTTACCAAAATATCCCATATTTCGACCTGACTGAGGAGCAGTATTGTCTTTTGTGTTACCTGTCATTTCCTACCCTTAGTGCCTTGTAGATGATTTTGGAAAGAAAATGGTCTACTTTGCTGTGATTTTAAAAAAAAAAAAAAAGTTCTTTGGCAGAATTATTTTCCTTTCTATGTTACTTTCTTTTGTTTAAGAAGATGACCAACTTGCACTTTTTTATGTTAAATGATGAGGCTTCTATGTTGCACTCTGAATGTTTAACATTAACAATAACTGGTATGGTGGCCACTAAGGATCTGACATCAGTGCTGCTTAAAACTTGTTCTGAGCATGCTGCCTTACTAATTTCCATTCTTGCTGTCTGTCTTTTCCAAATGTCCATCCTGACTCTGTACCCTATTGTAGCTCATCCTGAACTTTGCACTCCTGTAAATTCTCAATAGAAAAATCCAAGTAAGCTTCTGATAGCTAGTAATTTTACTATAACTTGCTTGTATAGGACTTGCAATTAACAGCAGTGGTTTTGTCCTGCACTTTGCAAAATCATCATTTTACATGAGAGGGTTAATTATTTTATCCACTGTGGATTTGTAAATATTGCCTCTTTGCATAAAATGTGGTTTGCCAAGGTTTACAGAATGTAATATAGCTCTCGTATTACCAACACTTTTACATTTATTATGAATGATATTTGTAAGCATCCTTCTGATTGTATGGACCCATTCCCTTGCCATTTTATGGTAAAGCCATCATGAGTTTGTACATACTATCAGGTGTAGGACCCAGGTGCACTTTTGTTGGTAAATGCCATGGATTAAAAATGCATACCATTTCTGTCTGTCTTTGAAGGTGTTCCAAGTATCCTGTTCAGCACCTGGTGTCCAAGTGGTAACTTTTAAGTGTTAGCATAACTTAGTGTTTTCCATGGTTTGGAAAAGTTGCATTTGTGGAGTAGACTGCAATTTATGTATTATCAAAATATCCTAAAAGCCTATTTTTAAGATATGAATTTATGGAAATTAGCTTTTTTTAAAACACCGAAACAAATTTAAATTAGCTGAATTGTAACAATTAAAGTCAAATATTTGGGACAGACCTCAATATAGAAAAAAAATTAATCTATTATTAGTGCAGTGGTGCCCAATAAGATTTGTATGTGTTATGCGACTAAGTAAAATTGCCTCCCTTTCCAGACTTCATGGTAAAATGTAAAGAAATTCCATCTCAAATTCAAGTAGCATTTCAGAATTATTGAAAGGACCTGGAGTGGTTCCCCAGGTTCATATATTTTACTCGTTTATACTCCAATAATAAATCACTGAAGGCTTAGTCAATGGAGTCCAGAAGTTGAATCCAGCTCCTGTCTCTTGCTTTGCCTTTTCCCAAGCAGAGCATTGATGTCAGGAATCCTCCACATTTGGCCCATGCAGGACAGGATTGAGTATTGATGAGCAAATAAGACTATGCCTGCAGGGTCTCTAGGCTTGAATGAGGGTTTGGTGGTGGTTATCAAAACAGGAAGCCATAATCATTGATGGTACGTCCTATTTATTCAGACTCAGAAGCTATCTGATGGTTGAGTGACATTTCAGTTGAAGTCTGATATAGGCTTTCCTCTCAATTGTTGGTCTCTGCAGAAGAAGGTGCACAACACTTGTTTAGCCATTCTTTTTATAATGTAGCTGGTGTTGACCTGTCTTCTAATGGACTTCTAGCCATGGCAGTGGTGACTGGGGGAGAGGCCAGTTCCATGTATTAATCAAATTATTTCCCGTACATTTGCTGCCAGCTATGCAACACGGAAACTTGTAGTGTAACTTCCAGCCACAGATGTTAGGAGCAGTGCTTCGAATTGAGAAATTTGAACCCTGAAATAGATTCTTAGTGTAGCACAAAGATTCCAGTTCCCGTGAGTAGATCAGTGGCAGCTAACTTTCCAATTGCATTTATGTTCAATGGAATTTAAGTAATAACATTAAAATATAGTCTGAATACAATGTTGAGTTGCTGCTCAGACTAATTTTTGACCACAAAGTATACATGCAGCACTTTCGCTGAATGCTTGTAAGTGCTGAAAAGAGAACAAGGTTGCTTGCACACGTTAGGAAAGGGGAGGAGACTAATGTGAATTTCATGTTAGAGCAGTCATGTGAAACCCCCGATCATGGACACAGCGGTTTACACGTTAGTTTTTCCTTCTCCCGTTAAAATCAATAACACAATGCAGGACTGGATTTCGAGCCCTGTATTGTGTTGTTGATTTTAATGGGAGAAGAGGAAAATAATGCAACTCCCACCACCCCCATGCCCATGATCGGGGCTTCATGCGACTGCTCTAACGCAAGTGAAACTCACGTTAGTCCCCTCCCCATTCCTAATGTGTGCAAGCAGCCTAAGTCTGGGACAATGAGATCAAAACCAAAATAGGAGTACTGTGCTTACTTCTGTATTCATTTCCATTAGAAATAGGGTCCTGCTGTGCAGTATGTATTGCCAATAAGGGTCATTCTAAATATTCTTAATATCTTAAAGACCCATGTAATGGAAATGGCTTATTATACTAGAGTTTTTTAATTGTTCTTTGTATGTGTTATGAAATGGCCAAAAAACATACGTCTCTATTTTCTTCCCTTGTGTGAGTGGCAATCTTAGCAGACTGTTGCTCTCCAGTAGGGAGGGCAAACCAGTAAATCAGTATTTATGATGCCACTTGCTAGCAGTGAATACTGAACGCTATTCAGTCTGAGCTAATGGTAATCTTTTCAGCCAAGTCTGTTTCTGATCTCACACTATTCAGTTCAGAAATCAGTGAGCTTTTTCTCCCATCTGATTTTTCATAAAGCATTTTTGTGAAACCCTGTGCCAGGCTGAGTAAATACCATGGACTTCCTGAATTAGGCAGCATGTTTAATAGGCTAGTAAAAGACTTGTACCTTCAGGAAAATAACATAAAAGCATAAATTGTATAGATTTTTCTAAATGCAGATTATGAATTGCTAAGTCCTCATGCCATAGAGGATTCAATTTTAAACAGTTAAAAACTTTGCTCAGGCAAGAGGACCTATTAGCAACTTACCAGGAGCCAAATTACGGCAAACTTGTGTTTCTTGAAGAAAAGTGTTCCAAAGCTATTACAAATGCCAGTATGCAAGAATTCATTTTAATTCGTGTCAGACATCAAATTCCCTGTACAAACAAAAATTGGAAGTAATTGAGTGTGATGGTTTAGACTTGTTCATATACATTTTTTTTTTCTGTATGTCATACTTTGACTAATCCTTTCCTTATTGCATGAGCACTGAGTTCTATAAAACAGAGCAGCACTATGTTCTCGAAGCAGACTATAGGAATGGACCCCATGTTCACTGCATTTTCCCCATTGGTAGCAATGGGGGAAATGCAGTGAACGTGGGTCCCTGAATAGGTAAGAGGTAACATGTCAAGCCTGGCCTTGACAGGTGGCATTTTATCATAGTAGTTGGAGAAGATCTGAAACAACCAAAAGTAGAGGAACAAAATATAGTGCAAATGTGTAAAGAAAGTGCCTTGACTTGTTCAAACAAGAGAGAAAATACGGTGTAGGGGGAAGAAAAAGGGAATTAGTCACTAAAAATAGTGAATTGTTTACCACAAATTGACAAAAGAAGTCTGGAAACATTGGCCTTTTTCACACGAGGCGTGCGCCCCCCCCTTCCCCTCCCCCATGTCGACACAGTTCCATTGAGTGGGCATGGGGGGGCTGCCTGTGTGACTGCTGTGGGGTGGGGGTGCGTGCACGCTCCCCAGCTCCACTCACTTCTACCCATTGCCCACGCACGGAACAACTGGCGACAACCGTGGTTGCTCTGTGCATGGAGGTGGGTGGAGATCGGTGTGTGCTGTGTAACAGCTGACCCCCCCCCCCCCCCCTCCACTGCAGCGAAGACCCATCCCGCGCCGCAGCCTGTTTGAAAAAGGCCATTGTTTACCCTGACTAGTCTAACTCTCATGTGAATGTATCTATCATCAGTGTACTTTCTTTCCAGTCATCTTGTATGTTAGGGAATGTTAGTGTTACAGAATATTAGCTGAGCTGGAAAACTCTCCATGACTTCATCCTTTTTCTTTTCTCCTGAGACCAAATCTCACCCTGGTTTACAGAAATGTTAAGAAATACATATGAATATGTGCAGAAGGTATTTGTGAGTGAGATCAGGAAATGTACATTTTGGGGGAAATTTAGCATAGTCTTGATAAGTCTATATGCTTGTCTTGATAAATACAAAATCCATATGCAAAATTACTGAACATTGTAGATTAGTGTCATGACATCAGATTACCCCGCATACGTATAAACACTAGCATTTGAGCAATAAAAAAATCAAACTCCGTTAATATTCAATGTAAATAGTTTTGATCATTTTAGTAAGCAATGTTATGTGAAATACATTCTTGTTTTGCAACTCTTTTGGTTTTGGTGTTTTATGAAGCTGTAACATTATTTGTAACTCATATCTGTTTTTGTTTAAAATTGTATGAAAGCATTTTTAATTAAGTCCTTAACATTTTTATTCTGTTTACAAGTAAATAGCCACTTTTTTAATAGGATCTCATGCCTTGAAGGTTTTTTTGTTTTGTTTTTGAAATAAAATCCTAAATAAGTTTGACTCTACATTTTATTGCATTGACCTTTACCATAACATAAGAAAACCTGGGAATAGGCAGACCTGGGTAATCTGAATCCCTTTTTAGAACACTTAATTTTAATTAAATTCAAAGATAAACATTTGTGTTCATGGACATGAAGCCTCTTTGAGGCTTATTCCTGTTGTCATGTAACTTGTTTTTTCAGAAAACTGAAAGACTGGCTATTTTTCCTGTCCACACAAATTGGTCATGCACATCAGGGCATCTGCTTGGGCCATCTGCCCAATATACTGAGCTTTGAAAAGTCTTTCAGAGATTATGTGGGTCCTAGAATTGCCATCAAACCCCTACTTTTCATCCAGATTGATTCATCTCATTGGTTCACACAAGGTGAGGCCACATGAGTGACAGCAGTTGGATCCCCGTCCGGCCAGGATGGGCAATCGCTGCTACCACACGGGCCAGTGTGCGGAAGTCAGCCAGTTGAGTGTGAGCCGGCAGCCCTGTTGGAACCACCGTCATGGCCAGGAAGGACTGTAGCACCAGCCACACAAGCGCATGCCTGACCCTGACCCATCTCTCTCTCTCTCTCCCCAAGCTGGACCTAAATCCCACCCCCAGCTGTGATGTGGCCACGCGAGATGGGTGATAGCGCCCGTCACTCATAGCCTTGCCACGGAGCTTGATTAAATTGTAAGTTCCATAGAGCAAGAACTGTCTTTATGTTGTGTATATTGGTACAGCACTGCGTATGACTAGTAGCGTTCTAGAAATAATAAGCAGGAGGAGCAGTTTGCTGTGCAGTGGGCAGAAGAGGCTAAGCCACATGGGTTGCTCTGCCATGGACTAGAGATGCAAAATTTCTGGAAATTTTGACAGCATGGGAAAAAATGGGTTTTATCCATTTATTTTTTTTGCTGGGAAAATATAAACTTGGGGAAAATTGGAATATCTAGTTTTAATATACTCTCAATTTAAAAACACATTTTGTTATACTTTTAGTGACCTGCGTTTAAATACGGCATTAGAAAGCATTATGAGAAACTGAAGGGCAACACTAACATATTTTAAATATTTTTATAAATTATACTTGTCATTGTGAGAGAAAAATAGTTTGTAAAATATTTTCAGTTTTTCCAAAATTTCCACTTTTTCCATACGAGACCATGGGAAAAAACAGCAAAGGTTTTGTTTTTTTTCTGAAAGTTTCCTTTTCTCTCCAGGCCTTCACATCTCTACACTGTTCCATGACATGGCTTTGGAATTTTTCTGAGGCTGTGTCATGTAGCAGGCAGCTGTTCGTCCTGCCATTGCGTGGCCCGGCTGCCCAGGGAAAGGTAAGACTACTCAAGATGTGGTCCAATCTCCTCTCCCTGGGTGATTTCAGACGTTACGGCCGCCAGAATTGGCCGTGGTGTGGTTCGAACCACGGGCGGGGGTCAAGGGGTGGGCGAACAGATGTTCCCCCATCCTTCACCCCCACCCGTGGGGAACGAGACACCACGGCCTGTGGTCAATTCCGGCGGCCGTAACGTCTTTCACCCCACCGTGGAGGGGGAGGGGCCGGCTGGTGTTGCATGTGGCAGCACAGCCCCGCCCCCCAGCGTGACGGGCAGGAAGTGCAGCCTATCCGGCCGCACCGCCCGCCCGGGACGGCAAACCCCGACCATGGTGAAGGGTGAGTCAACAGACGTGACGAACCCTTCACCACAGCTGTGATGGCCTTTGACCACGCTTCTTTACCTCTGGGTGGTGAGAGGTAATGAAGCATTGTCAAAGCAAACGTGGACTGTGGTGAACATCTGGCGGGTAGCAAACAGACGTTCACCGCAGTTCACCGCGGCCCGCGTTTGACTGTGGTCGTGGCGGGGTGAATATTCACCCCGTCACGTCTGAAATCACCCCGTCTTGTGTGGCCTCACCCGTAGACTTCCTCAAGAACATCTGTTAACCTGGCACTGAATATAGTCCTGCCCAGTGCCCACCCCACATTTCACATGTCCATAAACTTGTACACTTCAAAATTAGGTTCTGGACATAAAAATAATTGACCAAGACATACTTCCATCTTTTCCAAGATTATATGCAAAGCGTTTTCTGGAAAAGTATTGGCAATTCCTTCAAAATGGGGGGTATCAAGTGATGTATTGGTAACATTTTACAGTGGAATAATTTATAATTTGCTAACCTTTGTGGAGTCCTTTATGGAAGAATTATGGACTATGGACAATGGACCTAACTTTCTGTACTTTATGAAGGGGAATGAGGACTTGAGAGCGTGGTCCCACATGCAGTACAGATTCCTGAATTTCACAACTGTTTCTAAAGCTTTTAACTTCCCAAGCCTTCATAGTCATACAGATGAAAATCAATGTGAGACTGGCTAACCTAGTTTTTAATGCTACCTGATAGCTGAAGTAAATCTTACAACTTTACAGTAGTGCCTGCCTGCCTTGTTCTGATATCCTGATAAGGACTGTCATCATTATGCTGACTGAAACAAAAGGACAAGAAAGTGGATTAGGAACATTGACTGACATTTTTCATGGGCTAGAGAAAGGGTAATTGATCTTTTCCTAACTGAAAAGAGAACATGTAAGTGTAAAACTTATTGACAGCAACTACACATTGCTAATAAAATTTGAGAACAGAATTGCCAACCTCAGGAACTTTGGTGTCTCCAGGAAATGAGTGTAAACCTGGGCATGAGGTATATATGAGCCAAAGTAGTTCAGATATCTTTTATTGAATCAACTTCTTTTGGTGAGTATGCAAGCTTTTGTGCTACACAGGTTCCTTTCCCAGGTATAGCAGGAGCTATTCCTGAGAAGGGGGTTCAATTTAGACTCCTACATTCCTGAGGAAGATAAGAGTGGGGATCTGTTTTTATGGGTTTCCCAATGAGGTAAATGCAGCAAAGCCAGGTCCCTGCCTAAGATTTAAATTTGTCTCTATAGCTTGCATTTTGGGTCACTATGGCAACCACATGCTCTTGCTTTCAAAAAAAAAGTTCAGATGTTGAGAGCAAACATGATTTTTTGCCTATGCAGTTAGGCAAGGACCTGTGTTCAATAAATTTCCCCTGTTGGTGGCAACAGGGCAAAGAGCCAATGTAGATCCTGGCTATATCTAACGGCCTTAGTTTTCATAAGTAGCTAGAGTGCTTAGGTGCTTCAGTCTTTTTTAGAGCCCAATTATCTGAGCGTGTTGTCCATTTATTGAAGCCCATGTGAGCGGAACTGTTAACTTCAGCGGAAGGGAGGGCCGCCCCCAGAGTTCAGCCCGTAAGCGGAGGCACTTCCAAAGTCAAGTTGCTCATTTGAAATGGATGGACCTCTACCAAGATTTTGGATGATAAAGGTGAAGGGATTTGATCAGGTTTTGGATGAAGGGGGTGGTTCAGAGTGTAATAGAAGCGTGGAACGGCCTTTTCATTGACTAAAGCAATTCCCACGTGGCTGCGTCCAGCGGGGAGTGAGAGGGGAGGAGGGAGAGAGTATTATACTTTTGCTTTTTATTTCAGATAAAAAGAAACTTTACATTGGTGATTACTGTGGCACTTTATTGCTAACGTTGCTGCTGCTTTCTGTATAACTTCTACCTGGAGGCCAGAGGCCATGCTTGATGTAAGAGAAACGAAACAAATTGTATTAGGCATTGCCCAAACGTAGCAGCCTGCCCACCCCGCGCTTCACGCGCCCGCAAGCTTCTGGTTAAGACACTTCAAAATGAGGGTCTGGGCATCAAAAGCGTTATGAGCCAGGCTTATGTAGCTCGGGCTATTGGAGGTTTCTTGTTACTGCGGGCGCTCAGGTCACCTCTTCTCCCCCAGAGCGTAGCTCGCAAGCAGTCGATGCTCAAGCCCAAGCACCCCGGGGGAGGGCAGGAGCCGCTTCGCTCTCAACATTGCGCGGGGGTAGGCAGCTCGGCACATGCTCCCTCCCTGCGAGCGAGTCCCCCCTTTCGCACAGACTCAG
This sequence comes from Sphenodon punctatus, assembly GCA_003113815.1. Lineage (NCBI taxonomy): Eukaryota > Metazoa > Chordata > Lepidosauria > Sphenodontia > Sphenodontidae > Sphenodon > Sphenodon punctatus. Next base: position 782,604 of record QEPC01006282.1, read on the forward strand.
TAGCGCGCCGGGAAGGGGGCTCGGATGCCGCGCTCCCCAGCCCAGGCGGCGCTAGGACCCGGCCTGCCTGGCTGCAGCAGCAGCCCTCGCTCCCACCTTAGTTTCTTCCTCTCTGGGAGCCAAAGAAAGGGCTATGGCGGCGCGATAGTAGCCAGGCATCCTCCGCGCGGGGCTGGGACTGCAGCGATCTCCCCCGGGGAGGATGGCGGGCGCGCCCCGGCGGAGGCCACAGCTCCTGGCCTGAAGCGCACGGAGCCTGGGCTGCCGCCGCCTCTTCTTCCGAGCGCGGCGGCAGCTGCTACTATTGCAGAACTCGCTTCTCCTTCCCCGCTTGGTGCCTCCTTCCCTCTCCGTGCGCCCAGGGCGCAGCAGCCATGGCCAGCGAGCTGGAGCGCCCGGCCTCTGGCGCGGTGCAGCTGGAGGACGAGGAGCACTGGCTCTACGGGGGTAGGTACCAGCCTCATCCCCCCGCCCCCCAGCTGCTGGGCCTGGCTACTAGTGAGGCTCTGCAGGCAAACTTCCCTCCGCGCGTGCCCCTCGCACCCCGCCCCTTTCGCCAGGCATCTAGGGCAGCTGCGCCCGGAAAGCAAGGGTGATGCGCAGGCAGCAGCCTCCTGCAGGTTACTTGCTTCCTTCCAGTCCTCCTCCCCTAGGGAGCATTTACCCTTCCCCGGGCAAGTCCTCCGGGATGCTGCCGGCAATTGGGAGGGTGGAACGGTGGTGCTTCAGCCCCAGAGCTAGTATTCTGGGGGAAGGGAGAGCAGAGTTTGCAGACTGCCCACTACCATCCGATGCATTTATTGATCTGTCTTCAGAGACTCCTGTGGCCCAATTACCTAAGTGCTTCTCGGATAAAAGACAAGAGTGTGGTTGCTGTGTTGGTCCCAAATATGAGAGGCAGTGATCCACAAACCACTTACTCCCGAGTAGTCTCATTGAAGCCCACAGGGATGATTGGGGAGTAAGTGGCCTCTGGCTCAGAGCTAGGGTTGCCACCTATGCTAATTGGCACCAATGCAGGCCCTGCAACATGTATTTTAATTTGCATCATTGCGATACCTTCTTATTAGACCAAGTTGCTTTATCTGGGAAGGAAGATCCATGTACTGGATCGACATCTGTTTGTGAGCACATGCAAGCTTTCTCAGGCAGAAATAAGGAAAGGCTCGCATATGATCTTCAGCAGAAGCTGGTTCAGCAAAAAATGCCTTCCCTCTTAAAGCAGGATTTGCGTACTGCAGGGCAAAAACCCCTGAAGTCAATGGAAGTTTTGGCAGTGGTTTCTGTGGCACCAGGATTTCACTAAAGGTCTCTAGTGGCTTTCTGTAGCCTTCCCATCCCTCGTAGTTCTCCCTTGCTATAGGAGGAAGGTTTTCTTTTGCAACAGTCCTGATGTTTTTCTAAATAACACATTGCTTTAAAACAAAAAAACCCCTTATGCATGAATCTTTTAAAATACTAATATTTGGCTCTTGCCTCACAGTATCTCTGTTATCTAATATTTTAGATCAGAAACTTTCCCCTCTTGGGGACCACTTTGAAAATGTGTACAAGCTCCAAGGGTTGCATAGAAGTTGGAGGTGGGAGTGCTTAAGGGATGCGCTCAGGAAGAGAAGGGTCCAGATCATGGATCTGTGCTAGGGATCTGTCCCCTGCCCTTGTGTGCCTGCTCTTATCTCTCCTCCTTTAATCTGAGCTCAGTTTTTTAGTGTTTGGGAGTAAGAAGTGGTCTAGGGGCCAGATCCATTAATTAGAAAGGGGCCCCACAAAAACTAGCTGTGGCCTGAGATTCCCCACCACCGTTTTAGATTATTAGAGATCATTCATTCAAAGGATTAGATGAATTTATTGAATACAGGACTATTGACGGCTACTGGCCAGGATGATGAATATATAGTTTCATGGTCTGTGTCCCCAGATCTTGAGACTGGTGGGAACTGGGAATGTATGACAAGGGGTAGGTTACTATGTAGTTACAATGTGGTTGCTGGTATGAAACATCTGCTACTTGATCCTGTGGGAGAAAAGGATACTGAATTAGATGAACCATTAGTTAGATCCTGCATATGATGCATACATTCACTTAATTCTCAAGCCAGTTGACATCATAAACTTTATTGAGTTTGCCTTGGAAACCAAGGTTGGGGTTGTAATGCAACTTCATCGTGACATGGGTTTCTGAAATGCGCTCTGTTGTAAATTCTGATGTCTTTGCTTCTCTTCCTAATGTGTGATCTTTCTTAATCCTGTTTGCAGATGACACCGGTAAGCAAGAAGATGGATCAGTCTCTGGGTAAATCTAGAAATTACTCCTACATCATAATTCTGTTTGCTGGATGAGAGACCCTAATGGTCTTAGCATCAGACTGGAAATACTTAGACACGTCAGAGCCACGAATCCAAATTTTTGCAAGATTAAATGGGTCCCTTGCATCATGGCAAAGGAACTGAATTGTATAGAGCTGGCTACTGAGGCTTCTTTGGACGAGACCTTTGATTACAATTTCTGCATGGCTATTGATGCTACATTATCTCTCTTCAGAAAAGTAAAGGATTCTCCCCCCTCCCCCCCCGTACTCTTGGTTAAAATTGTCTCTCCTGCTTTATGCTTGTGCATTGGTGTCCTGTGCTAGCTGTCTCCATCCCTCCACCCGAGAGGTGGCTATATTTGAGTGGTGTGGGCGCGGTGTGTATGCAGAGATACTGGGTTTTCAAAAAAGAAAAGCAGCTGCCATTAGTTTCAGGCTGGGTGCTTGTTATCTGAGACAGTTGGGCACATAGTGTGTGCAGCATTTGGGGATCAATATGGGTATTGTCTTATGTAGCAGGAATAGTCATTCTCCTAGTATGCTCTGACAAAAGGAAATTCTACATAATCTTATTACTTGGTTTCGTGTCAAGCATAAAATCAACTTGTCCTTCTTGCAAGAGACACCCTTCCTTTTTCAGACATAAATTTACTGCTAACTTATGTAACCTTAATGCCCTTTGTTTACTAAGGATAAAATAAATAGGGATTTTCTGACCACAAATCTAATTCAGGAATCTGTTTCTCTTAACCCTTAAATTTGATTTCAATGAATGTAAAAGTTGGCACAGACTAAAAATGTGATTAGTTTTGATTCTTAAGGTCAGAACTTGTTTTTGTTTCATTAAACATTCAAACTTATGTGATATTAAGGAATTTACCAAATACGGATAGTCTTATATTTGTTAAATAAATACAACAATCCTATTTGCAAATTTCAACTGGTTGCAAATTTCAAAATCCCATTTTATTTACAAAATTCATTGTTTATTTGCTGTGATGCAAATATTCATTTCAGCCCGAACGATTGCAAACTGGACCACACAAGTAGAATTCCGAATCTTGCTTGGAAGGAAATATTCCAAATGCTGAGAACCTAATCCTGTATCTTCAATTCATTAGTTTTTGCAGGTTGTCTTCAAGGATCATAAAGCAAAGAACTGTTGTTAGTTACTGACTTTCTGCTATTATATCCCTTATGTCTTTTATTTTGGAAGAGGGAGATCCCCCTTATCTAGATCATGTGTAGGTTGTGAGGTCAGTGTGTGCCAGTGAGATTAGCAATCCAAAAATCAATCGAACTCTCAGTTTATCATTAGAATTCAGACAGACGTGTCTCACTGGACTGCGCTGCCTGTTTCTCTCATGACCTCACATAAAGTTAAGAGTGCACACGGTATCTCTTGATGGTGCTTCAGGCTAAGGATTTTCTTATCTTGCGATAAAGAGGGTAGTTGTTATCATGGAGCAAAGGGTTGTACTGGCATTCAAAGAAGTGAGATTTTTAAGTCCCTGATCTTATGTTGAACAGAGCAATAGAGACAAAGCATAGTGATTTATTTATTTTTTATTGGACCAACTACAGTTGGTGGAGGAGCAATGACAGTAGTTCTGTTCTTTTAAAACTTTTGTGAGCTGTAGCGGACAGGTCAGCAAGCGGTCATTGTTTAATTTAATTTTTTTAAGAAAATATGTGTGTGCTTGAATTTAAATTTGCTTCTATTCATGCAAACAGATTCTTTGCATGAATACAGAATACAAAAGGTCACAGGGACCATATGTGGCAATTTCCTGCAGGGGCATTTCCCTTTATCTTCCACAGTGACCTATTGCCCATGACCTTGGCATTGTTGTGGTGTCTGGATCTTCCGTTGGAAGCCATTGCATGCTAATTTTGTAACGCAAGCGCTTTTCCTACCATCTCAGGAACTTGGCCAGACTGAGACCTGGGCTTTCTAGGTTAGCTGATGAAACCTTAGCTGGTACTCTGGTTTCTCATTGTCTTGATTACGACAGCTGTTAGTTTGTTTTTTGTTCTGCAACTGCTTTTCCGGCATCAGTGCACAGCTGGCACAGAATTCGGCTAGTCACCTTATCTGGGTTTGCCCGTCCCTCCCCTGTCCAAAATGAGCTACGTTGGTTTGCAAATGTGTTGGTGGCCAGCTGGTGGCAATCAACTGTCTTGGTAATCTTTTACAAGCTCTGCATGTTTGGGGTCCATTCTGCCTATGTAGAATTGAGTATACATAGAACAGGGACAGGAGGTGCAACTGCATGGGGGCCTGTGTGAGCCACTGCATACCCTGCTGTTCCCTCCCGCTTGTCACCACCTCTGCCACTGAGCCTGAGGGTGTGTGTGTAGCTTCCCCACCCCCAGAGGGCCAGGAGCTGGGACGCACCAGCCCAGGGCCTGTCTGTATGTATACGTGGTAAGGTCCATTCCAATTTAGCTACACATCTTTTGTTTCCTTGCTTGGGTGGCTTTCTATTTGGTTCAAATAGCTTTTATTATTTTTCCCCCATATGTGTTAAGTGATCAGTCATAGATGTCTGCTCACTATAGGCCCAGTCCTGCTAACATTTGCTTTGGGGCCCAGTGTTTGCTGATGTGAGATTCCTTGTTACTTTAGCAGACATAGTCCTGGTAATGACTACTTCGGTACTGGCAAAATTGGGCCCATCCCTTGCTAATTTAATTAGGCCTTGACAGTAACTCTCCTAGCTTTATGGTTAAAAACTTCCCTCATGACCTTTAACGAGTGTGTAAATACTGCTAATGAATGTTTTCCAGTTTGTATTGGCTTTCTGTAATTTGCCACTGGGTGCTGCATGAAGGAAAATGTAGGAATGTAAACTTTATTTTGCTCATTGATTGCAATAAGCAATATTAACTCTTGCTCCTTTGCTACCCAGCTAACACTGCAAACCTGATCACTGGAACAGTGGGAATTGGAATAAATCTGGGCTGAGTGGGAAAATAAGATTGGCTCAGGGGTTTATTAGTTGTATGGCTTTTTGTCTCCTAACCAGATGTCCAGATTAACCCCAGGTGGTTAGTAACTAAGAGATCTTAACGTTTAATGGTGGATGGGTTACTTGTGGCAATGGAATTGGTTGATCAAACAGATGCCCTCACAATTTGGAAACCTTTCATTGGCACTTTTGTTGGTAGTCTTGAGAGGAAAGCTAAAGACTGAACAAAACCACAGGGGCCACTTTCGTTTAGAAATGGCCTCTCTAGGTCAAGGTCTTGACATGTTGCACATTGTGAAATGCTTTTAATACTGTTGCTTGTGTCTTGTCTGTCGTGTGGAAAAACAGCAGGGTCCATTTTGCGAGTGCCAGTCTAGCATCTCTAAAGAGCGTTAAACTGACCTTTGCCAATAAAAATGAAAACAGAGTGCAGGGGATGAATATTCTATTAGTCGCTGGTATTTTGCTGCCTGTGGTGTTCCTCGTCACGAACATCGGTACCCTTCTTTCTGAAAAAAACAATGATCTGAATGTCACCTTGATATCATGATGGTGGTTGTTGTTGAGATGCCTTTCATGGTTTGAGCCTATTTTTGTTTTTCATTTGACAGATATGCAGAATCTTCTCATCCTCTGCAAGATGTTCCTCAGGAGAACAGGATTGTCAGCAGCGAAGACCAAGAGATGTCTCAGCACGTATGTGTTGCAAACTAGGACGGGTAGCTGGGACTATATTTCCATTCTGGACATGTTCCTTGCTTTTAAGACATGCGCATCAAGTCTGAAGTAAAATGCTGCAAGTTTGTGTTGTTGTAAATAGCCAGTACTGCATCTACACCTAAAGAAAATGACTTAATTCAGGAAATTCGATCATTAACTGTGTTCTATAGCTTATCTGACTAAAAATGTGTATTTTATTTTTGGTGGAGGCAGGGAGATATCTAGCGGGTCAGAGCACTGGGAATTAGGATTCCAGGGTTCCAGTTCTATTGCAGCCTCTTACTGGGATTGCTCTAGGGGTGTTTGTAAATGAGCAAGGTTTATTATTATTAATTATTATTATTATTATTATTAGCTTTTATATAGCATCAGCGATGTACCTGGTGCTTTATAGAGAATAAGATAGAGACGGTCCCTGCCCGAGAGCTTACAATCTAAAGACAGGGAGGGGAGACAGGGAAGGGGGAACAGAGGGAGAGACAAGGGATGCAACATTCATGAGGATATCGGAACTCAGGCACACATTCTTGGCTTGGTTACAGTAAATTGGGAATTTACAGATAACAGGTAGGGGATAATCATGGGTGGGGCTGATTAGCAGGAGTTAGGAAAGGCAGAGCGGAAGAGGTGGCTTTTGAGGAGGGACTTGAAG
>QEPC01006282.1:800062-901612 GCA_003113815.1 Sphenodon punctatus
GGACCAATTCGTATGGTTCGCCCCCGGAGATTGATGGAACCAGTGTGGTTCTGGAGGGCTCTGGGGGAGATACCCACTGATTTTGACGGCCCTCTCATTGATGATCTCGTGGCCTTCTGGAACACCTTGCTAACTGAGGTCCGGATCCAGAACCACCCCCAGACTCCGAACCTGTTGGGCTACAGGAGGGCAAACACAGCCACCCCCCACCAGAGGAGCCGGCACCTCCCTCGCCCTACCCACCACCATCACCTCCATCTAATCAGGATTGAGCTTCAGTCTGCTCTGCCACATCCAATTTGCCACGGCCTCCAAACATTAAGAAAGCAATGAGACAGCAGGGCCTGGGTCAGTTGAAAACGAGAGGTACAGCTGAGTATCATCAGCATATTGGTGACATCGCACCCCAAACACTCTCACGATGTCCCCATAATTAGCTCTGTCTCAATCTGTTGGCTTCAGCATGCGAACGGCGCCACCGTCTCTCCAACCGCTGCCCTTCCCGCTTCAGCTGGCGCAGATCCTCTGTAAACCAAGGAGGTCTGCAGTGCCGATGCTTAGGGAATGGATGCCTAGGAGCTGTTAGGTCGATGGCCTCATTCAGCAAGGTGTTCCAAAGAGCAAGAAGGTCAATGGTCATCAAGATCAGAGGATAACTCCCCAAGCGCATTCCAGAACCTCTTCCATTAGTCTCTGGGAACAGACCAACCGAACTGGTTCCACACCTCTCCAGGGGCAGACATGCGCCAGGAGACTGGCCTGAAGGAGGTAATGATCCATCCATGACAAGGGCACTGCTGACACCTCCCCCACCAACAGATCCCCCGCCTCAAGGCCGGTGTAGAATTACCAGGTTCAGGGTATCTTCCCCACACCCTCCCCCAATCATGCGTCAGGCCAGTGACTATCTGAGACAGGCCCATGGTGGCCATGAACTCATGCTCTGCCTCTCCAAGGCTGGCGTCAGCATGAATATTGAAGTCCCCCAAGATTAACACCTTTGGGAACCGCAATACCACCTCTGACACCAGCTCCGCTAGAGTGTGCAGGGATGCCGCCGTACAGGTAGGAGGTGCATGGTCTATTAACAGCACCCCCAATATGTCTCCCACCAAATCAATCACAAGGTGGAGGCCCTCAATACCTGGCACAAGCTGTACCGGATACCTCCTAATGGACTACAAATTCGTAAAAACAATGGCTACATCACCACCCCGTCCCTCCAGCCGTTGCTGATGCTGCACGGGGTACCCAGTTGGAACAAGATCAGCCAGAATAGGCCCTGGCTCAGTGTCCAGCCAGGTCTCTGTAATACCTACAAGGCCGGCTGCCTAGTCCAGGATTAACTGCTGGACAGTTGTTGACTTATTAACAACCAACCTCGCATTCAGCAGCATCAGATTCGGGCCATGAACCCCCTGATCGTGAACCACCTCACCGCCTGCCTGGGGGGCAGTGAGGGGAACAGATACCAAGCACTTGTCCCATCTCACAGATGGAACGAACCCCCCAGAGGAACCATAATTCCCCCGCCCTATCACGATCCCAGTGGCTGCGGTTCTCTCCCCACCCCCTTGCCAGCCTCCCCCCCCATGGCTGCTCCACCCAGATGGCAAGGGAGATCCCCAACCCCCCATGCCCCCTGCTCTCACTGGGAGGCACTCAAAAAAAAATCCCCTCATGGGGGCCAGAACCCCCTCTCTCACCGGGGGAAGAGAGCCACCACCACCACTGGGGGCAGGGAACATACCCAATAACCACCTAAAATAAAAACGCTAGTGCTCAACCCACCCCCGAAAAGTAACCCCCACCCGCCCCAAAGCAAACCACCCTTCCCTAACCAAAAAGCTCCACCCAAAAACCACCAGTTCCAGATCCAGCATTAACACCCTCCAGGGGCCCACCCCAGTATAAAACAACAATAAAATCTCCCTGGCCCCCACTAGTGACCCTTTGGCACGCGGCCTGTGGCGCTTCCAGAAAGTGCATCACCTTTCACTCTACCTCCTCCCGCCCAGACTGGAAGCACAGGAGGGGATACCTGGCCCCGCCCCCTCTTTCTCTGCCACAGGGGTGGGGCGATGGAACAACAGGGGCCCAAGGCTTACACCCACCCACCCCCAGTGCCTGCTGGGGCTCAGATAACAGTCTGGGGGGTGTTCTGGGGCAAGCCACCTGGCTCCCAGCCTCTCGCTGCCGGTGTTGCTGATGCCGCTGTTGTGCTGGTGAGGCGGTGTGCCTTTTACTCTGCCTCCTCTTGCCCAGACCGGAAGCACTTGCTTCTCTATGCTTTTGTTTTGGTAGCCCTGATAGAAGCTACCATTTTATTCAGGACTCTCCCCCTTTCCCTTCCCCTCATTAAAGTCAAGTGACCTGAAGCAAATGGTTAAGTAATCTTCTGAAGTGGGCCCATTTGTGCAGTAATGCTCCCTGGTGACACCCACGAGGTTCTTGTGAGACTTGGGGTTTAATCCTCCACCATTACAAGTCAGTGGGAGCACAGCACTTCGGCAATCTGTCCATTGGCTTCACTGGATGGAGGATTTGCACCATTAATGTATCCTTGAGATCTTGAAGGAGAGATGAAAAGCTGTTTGTCAAGTGGGGGAAAACCCCTGTTCTCTATGGAACATTTTTCAAATTAAGCTGCTTTATATTGTGTGTACGGCTTGTGTCCTTGTTGAGGTGAATTCCTCATGTGTAAGTGTCAATGTGTCTGCATTACTACTAGGCCCTTCCAAGCGGTGAAGATGATGAGGAAGACAGTGATAGTGACAGCGATGATGACGACGTGAAAGTGACCATTGGCAACATCAAAACGGGAGCGCCGTCCTACATGTGCGTATTTCTGTTTGTAGCACCTTTCTCTGCTTCAGTCACCTGGCCTTTTTCCTACTGTCTTGGGAGACAACGAAGTTGAACATTGGTTGTCAGGACATGGGTTCCAGTCCCATCTCAGACTGTGATCAGCCTGAAAACAGAAGATAATATTTCCTGAGCCACCTCTCCACAGTGCTCTTCGAGTGAATGACTAATATCTGTGAAGCCCTTGGCTGTCTTTGGAAGGATGAACATCCCTTCCTTATCCTCTGTGTTTGTCTGAGTCCAGAATGTCCTTTGAGCAAAAGGAAGCTTATTTGGAAATAAGGATGCAAACACACTCTGGTTCTTTCCTTTCTAGGGGGACCCCTATGAATCTAAATTTAAAAACGGGTCGAGCCTATGGAGTATCTGCCTCAGGTATGTGTGGGTTTAAAAAAAACAAACAACTAATCATTTAGTGGTGCCTTTATTTTTCTCACACAGCCTTTAAACTGAAGGGCCTGGCAGACAGAGCTGTGGTGGATAGAAGTGTTCTTTTTCTGAGGTGTGTAAAGAAATCAAGGTGTCTTCTTTAAAGCAAGAATGATCTCTACACCGAGTTTCTGCCTGGCTGGGAGGAGTTGATGGGCCAAAGTACAGCAGTGGGAACTTGGGACAGTCATCAGGAAACGTCTCTTGTTTCCCACCTGCAAATTCATTCATTCATTTGTATTTCTATCCCTGCCCTTCTAAAGCTGTGGGCGGCTTACCTAATAAAAACATGCATAATAAAAATACAATAAATCATGCTCCCTAATAAACCTCATTAAAACCCCACCCTAAACCCTCCCGCCGCAACCCCTAACCCTGCCTGCCAAATGCTTTGCAAAAAAGAAAAGTTTTGCAGTGCCTCTGGAAAATGCGCTGGGCTGGGCTCTGACAGACCTCCGGGGGAAGGGAGTTCCATAATATAGGGGCAGCAGCTAAGAAAGCACCTCTGCAGGCCCTTGTATGAACAATATTAGCAGGTGGTACCTGCAAGAGAGTTTCCTGGCCGACCACAGTGTCGCGAAGGAGCATGGAAGGAATGACAGCCTCTCAAGATATGTGGGGCCCAGGCCATTTAGAGCTTTAAAGGTCCGAACCAGCACCTTGAATTGTGCCTGGAAAACTTTAGGCAGCCAGTGCAGACTGTAAAGCACAGATGTAACGTGCTTGCAGCGACCCACCCACAAAAGGAGCCAGGCCACTGCATTTTGCACCAGCTGCAGCTGCTGGACAGTCGCCAAGGGCAGCCCCACGTAGAGCGCGTTGCAGTAGTCTAGCCTCGAGGCGATGAAAGCACGGATGAAGGTGACCAAATCGGAAAGAAAGGAACACAGCCTCCTCACTAGATGAAGTTGGTGAAAAGCGCTCCTGGCCAGCGCTGCAGCCTGGTAATCCAGGCGCAGCAAGATATCCAGAAGCACTCCAAGGCTGCGAACCTTTGATAACGGGGATTCCAATCCCCTCCAAGTCACACAATCAGCCAGTTGTCATCACTTCAGTCTTATCTGGATTCACCCTCATCCAGTCCGCAAGAGCTGCCAGGCATTGGGTTAGCATTAGGGGTGGGAATTTCGGTTCCCCCGGTATCCGATACTGCCGGTATTTTGCTGTGCCGGCAGTATCGTATTAATCCGGTTATTGGGGGTACCGGTACCGGTTCCCTGTGCCGGATTCTTTTACATTGCAGCCATTGAAATGAATGGTCGCAATGTAAAAGGAAAAAACAAAATCATTCTTCCTCCCCCGTCCCAGCTGCGCGGGTGGAAGGGGGGGGATACCCCCCCCGCCCAGCCTGGATTTTTTTTTTTTAATTTTTTTGCCCGAAGTCCCTGTTAGTGCGAGCTCCAGGTCGCCGCCGGTGGCATGGCAGCGGCCCGGAACCCGCAGCAGGAACTTCAGGTAAACAAAAAAAAATTTTTTAATCCAGTCTGGACAGGGTGGGTGGGAGGTGTCCCCGCTTCCACCCGTACAGCCTGGGAGGGGGGGGGGAGGTATTTTTTCCCCCCACTGATTTCAATGGGGACAGTTCCCCATTGAAATCAATGGAAAAATACCAGTACCGGTATACCGGTTCTAATCCGGCAAACCGGTTTTTGGGAAACCGGTATGATATCCGTTTTTTTGCCTGAAGTCCCACCCCTAGTAAGCACTGAGACTGCAGGACCTGGTTTGGATGGAGAAAAGAGGTAGAGCTGGGTGTCATCAGCACATGGATGGCACTTCGCTCCAAACCTCCAAATGATCTCACCCAGCGGCCTCATACATATTGAACAAGAAGGAGGACAAGATGGAACCCTGTGGGACACCACAGGGGAGGTCCTGAGGGGATGACAAGCAATTTCCCATCACCACCTGTTGGGACCTCCCCGACAGGAATGAACAGAACCACTCGAGCAGAGCCATGCGCTCCTGCCAGCTCCCACAGTCGCATCAACAACACCCCATGATCAACTGTATCAAAGGCCGCTGAAAGGCCTAACAGGATCAACAGGGCACAGTTCCCCTTGTTGATATCCAGGTATAGATCATCAACCAAGGCTACAAGCGCAGTCTCCATGCTTATACCCCGGACAAAAGCCTGACTGAAACGGGTCCAGGAATCCGATTTCATCGAGATGAGCCTGAAGCTGCTGGTCAGCCACTCATTCAGTAACCTTCCCCAAAAGGGGATAGTTAGACATAGGGCGGTAGCTGGCTGGGGAGTCAGTGTTCAAAGATGGCTTTTTAAATTTTATTTTATCAATAATAATATTAAATATAAGTATTCAATTAGAAGCCAAAATCAAAATAAATTAGAAAAAGATATTAAATAAGAATAAGTAGGTCTAAAAAATAAAATGTCTTTACTCCTTAAAGAAAACATTAATTTAATAAAAATGAAGTACCCAAACCCAACCCTCGAGAGGAGAACAATACTAATAAATCAGCCATTAAATAGTGGGAGAGACGATTTACCTTAATTACAGGTGAGCCTATAATTGAGAAAAAACAAAAAAATCATAATTTTAAACCTTTGCTCCTATGCAGAGCTATGATCCAAGCTAAACATGCCCCTGAATTAATATAGGATAAGGAGAGAATCATTCCAATACCCATATTTAGGTTTTCTAAAAGCCACCATGAATACTAACCTTTCATATTCCAAAAGCCTTGCTCTATACAGAGCTATAATTTGGGATGTCAGTGCCCCTAAAATAACATTTTTTTAAAAAAAACGAAGGAGCTCATCCCATTACCCCAAATCAGTGTTCAAAGATGGCTTCTTGAGCAGGGGAAAGAGAACCACAGTGTTGAGGATGTCCAGCAACCTCCCCTCCTGAAGGGGAGGCATTGACAACCCCAGCCAGCAGCTGCCCCAATGTCTCCTGGCCGGCTTTCATGAGTCAGGGTGGGCAAGGATGTACTAATTTACAGTTGGTTGCCTGCATCACCCCAGGCACACTCCCTGCGTCAGTGGGCGACACTAATACTAAATGACGGGAAAATAATTCATTTCATTCCTACCTCGTGGGGGTGATGATAACTGTATGAATGTTTGTGACGCGTTTGGCTGCTTCTCCATGAAGTGATGGGAACCTTTTGTACCTGAGATCTACTTGTCTTCTGAGTGATTCTCATCCTTTGAAATGCTGCTGACCCCAGGAAGAACCAGGGGCATTCAGAGGATAATCTAGGATTAGATCCAAAGTTGGGGGTAATACTAAAAGCAGAGCTTGAGTATGTGGAGTAGGATTCAATCAATCATTCTGAGGAAAGTGAACGTAGTTTCTTCTCAGCTGCTATACCTGTGGTTCTCATCAGGGCTGAGGGGGATGGCAGTGATGTTGGCAGTGCTTTGGTGTCCTAAGCTGCCCATGATCCCGGGTGTGGCTGTGTTGTGCCCCCTGCCATGTCCCTTCCTGCCACTGGTTCTGGCCTCTGCGCCATTGAGGTTGAGAGGTGGGATAGAGGACAGGCATTTATTGATCTATGGGTTATTGTGCCAGTCTGTGATATTGACATTTCTATGTTGCTGCTGCTTCATCCCTTCCTTTCCCAAACCTCTAACCCAGTAGTCTGTCTCCTGGCCATTTGTTTGAGAGTCTACAGAAGGATTTATTTCGATGAGTTTGGTCATGGCTAAGTTTAGACATGGGGAAGGAGTTGTCAAACTGGCACAAAGTTTGTAACAGATTGTAGTTCCAAACGAGAGAGAAGAGGAGACTGTGCTCATCGTGGTGTTGGGTTGGTAGCATCGCATCGGTGGTAACAGTTTTTTCTCTCTTTTCCCAGCCAAGTTGCAGACCAAAGGTATTGATTTAGATGCCGCAGGGAATATAAATGGATTGCCCGTTGTCGAAGTGGATTTAGATTCGTTTGAAGACAAACCGTGGAGGAAACCAGGTGGGGCCTCAAAGTTTCTTGTGGTAAATATTTTCAGTAGTTTTAACTGATATTTCTTTTCATTATTTCTGTTTCATTCATGTTGCCATGGAAAAAGATCCAAGTATTTGGGAGAGCTTGGCTGCTTTCCCCTGCTAGGCATTTATTGACCCATGTGCCAGCTAACTGCATGTATCATGACATGTCGTGTCCTCATGGCACCTGTACTGGCTCTTGCCTGCCCTTTAGCATAATAGAAAAGTCTTAATATTTATTTAACCTTCAAAAATGCTACATTCCTAATCAGATGGCTATTTGCAAATGTGCATACTCCGTGCGTAGCACTTGAACACACGCTAGAATTGAATACACGGTTGAAAATGCAAACTGCTTCCTTTGTCACCTGTTGCAAGGTGTTGCGAAGGGGTGAGGAACTTTCTCTTTCCATGGGGCCACTTTGAGTGCTAGCTCCAAGCACAAGCTCCAAGGGCTGCATAGAAGTTGAGGATGTGTGCTTAAAGACTCCAGAGACTGGCTCAGTCCCCCATGCTTGTGTGCATGTCCTCGTCTCTGCTCCCTTACCCTGAGATCAGTCTTCCAGTGTCTGGGGGTGGGGACTGGATCTATGGACCAGATAAAACCAGCCACGGCCTAAGGTTCCCCACCCATGCTGTTGAGCAGTTGTTAGCACAGACACAAAGAAAAATATACCCTTTTCTTGCCAGTAACTCGATGTAGTAAGAGAGGCTCGGAGGGGGAGAAGTTAAGACAGAATAGAGCGGTGATACCAGTGAAATCGGAGATAAGAGCATTGGAATCCTGCTGCCCATTTCTGAATGCGTAACTATGAAATAATACTGAGTTGGAGCAAGAATAGAAGTAAAATGTGTGGAAGCTTGGCCTCCCTGTAGTTTTCATGTCCGCTGGTTCCATGTGGCTCTTTAGGATGCAACCCAGAAGACTGGTTACTAAGCAGTTACCTGCGTCAGAAAGTTGGTCTCGTCTTGGTAAACCAGCAGGGGATGGGGGAAATATTGCATGATCAAAATGCTGATGGATAAAATAGGGATCAGCTTCACCGGTCTATGGTTTTGGGTAATTTCAGACGGTACAAAATCGCCTTTCACCACAGTGGGTCCCCTGTGGTGGCAGCGAGTCTGTGAAGGTCTGTTTGACCCCCGCCAGATGTTCACCACGGTGAATCTCTGGCGGGGGTCAAAGCTAACCACGGTTCTGGACCTGCGGCCGGCCAGAGGTCCAGAACCGCGATTAGATTGGCCACGATCAGGAAAGGGGCAAAAGTAACGTCAGTTACCTTGCCCCTTTCCGGAATCATGCCCCTAACCACAGTATGGAATCGGGCGCAGCAGCCTCATTGGCCGCTGCGCCTGTCCCATCTCCCTGTGGGTGGGTGGCCGAGGGAGCACCGGGGGGGGAGGGGGGGAGGGCAGGGCTGAGCAGCCGCACCGCACAGCCTCGCCCCCTTCCCAAAACCCGGTAAAGATCAGGCCAGCACGTCTTCAGGATAGCCGGCCTGATCATGGACCGGGATCGGAGACGGATCCCGGTCCAGGGTTCAGCGTGGCCGGCCTCCGGGCCTGTCACGTCTGAAATTACCCATAATCTCACTAAGTGGGGGGCAAGAGAGGTTGAGTTTAGTGATGGTTATATGATGAGAGACTGCAGTTGGAAAAGTTGTTGGTGAAGGTAGAAGTCTTATTTTTATTTTATTTATTTATTTGGTCTTACTCATACCCCACCCTATCCTGAGGGCTCAGAGTGGGTTACAACACACAAAATCCAGTGTAAATGTCAGTGTGTGTCTGTCTCTCTCTCGCGCATGCGTGCACATACACACACCCTATCCTCGCCCACCAAATGTCTGGCCAAATAGGAAGGTCTTGCCTCTGGAAGATGCTCAAGCTTGGACTTCGGTGAATTTCATGGGGAAGGGAGTTCCAGAACTGTGGAGCCTCTTTGCAGGTCTTGACTGTACATGCTTGGTTCCATGATGGAATTAACAAAAGGCTGTTATTGGCTGACCTAAAGAATCACAGTGGAACATGGAGTAGGCAGCCTTTCGGATATGTTGGTTCCAAGCCATTTACTTGAATTTTATAGCAGACAGTCACCTTTTACTTAAACTCTTGGCTTTCAGTTAGATTTGGTTATTTAGCAACTGGTTGGAATTGCTCCAGACTGAGGTTTGCAGTGGAAACACTGTGGGACCATTTCAGAAGGAAGGGTTTGGGATTCCATTGTCGGGGACCTTCATACCTCCTTTCCTCTCTGGTAAAAAATTCACAGTCACCTCTGCTAGCAGTTTCCCATGCAGAAGTGGTATGTTAAGCAGAGGAAGAGGGGCCCGTAGAGCTGAATCGGGCTCTCACAAAAATAGGTATGCCCGTTGAAATTGCAGTACCCTAATCCTGATAATGGGTACTCGTTTAGTGCCTTGTGAGTTACCCTAATTACCATTACTGAATTAACGACTTTCCATTAAGAAGTTACCATTGTTCCAGTTTGTGCTGTTATACAATGACTAACTTGCCCTTTTACCATTAATCTATTGGTCTGTGTCAGAGAGACACTAAAACAGTAGCACGGTAAATCAGAAAGGGTTGGTAAAACAGCAGGTACCCGATATTTTAGTTAGCGAGGTGTCCGTTTCGATAACCGGATACCCAGAAGGTACCCAAAATGTCATGCATTTCCTGTGAGTACAAAATTTGCTACTTTCTACTGCTCTAAGAGGAGATACGTTGGACTGATGTGCTCCCGGAGACCTACATTCAAATCCTGGCTTAGGTTGCAACTGACGAATTAGGCACGTTTTGGTATCTCTTGGTGCAACTGGCAGCCCGGGGAATTCTCTTGTAGCGATAGCAAAAGGCAACTTGGATCAGAATAGCAAGGCATTGGCAGAGGTAAGAATGGAGAGAGCTTCCTTGATGACATCTACCCAGCTGTAGCCAGTACTATCAACCCCTTCCTTTCTATGCCCTCTCGTCCGGTAATTCGGACAGTGGGAGCGATCTCCCCGACGACCACTAGGAGGCAGCACAACTTTGCTGGGAGCACGTGGGGAGAGCGCTCCCCCGCCCTCCCAGTTCGTTGTCTGCCTCCGACTCAGTAGGACGTGCAGCCGGGTGCGCTGCACCCCCCACGTGGACAAGAACTTTGCCGGTGCCTCCGCACCGATTCCCGGGCGCAGCCTCCCCGCACGGCGGGAGGAGGCTTATCTCTCTGGCCGGCCCACGGGTTCAGGCCAGAGGCTTTTTTCGGAGCGGGGACTCCACGGAGCTACCCCCCCGACGCCGCAATGGCCGAGACGGCTAAGACCCGCCGCGCCGCAGCCGGACGGGCGCCGCAGCCTCCAACTGCCGCTGGGGCACAGAGGCGGAAGTCCAGCAAGCCCAGGCAGGGCCATGCGGCCGCGGCCACGCCGCAAGCTGACCGGGCCAGAGCCGAAATGGCGGCGGAGGGGGAAACCGGAAGCGAGACCTCCCTCCCCGCCCGGCGGCCCCAAGACGCCCGCAGCCCTCAGGCTTCCCTCATCCAGGACATCGAGGGGGAGGTAGCTTCGGCTGCCTCCTCGCAGGTACGAGGGACCGGGGGGGGGGCTGGGCCCGATCCTTTCCAGCAGGCCCAGCTGGAAGCCCTTCGGGCCATGATGGGGGCTCTCTCTCGCATAGAGAGCAACCAGAGGGCTCGCAGTGCGAGACCCTCTCCCCGGGGGCCAAACCCTAAAGAAAAGTTTAAGGGAGCCTCCCGCTCTGCGGGGAAGGGGAAGGGTAAGGGCCCCCCTACCCCCAGGGCTCATGCCTCCCTTTCAGAGCTGTTGGGGTCCTCCTCGGCTGAGGAGGACGATCCCTGCTCTCCCCCTGAAGAAGGGGAGTTCTCTGGGGGATCCTCTCAGGCTGACTCCCCTCCCCCGGCTAAACGGCCACGGGCCCACCCCACTAGGCCCCGCTACCACCCTGTACCCTCCTCAGAGGAGGAGTCAGAGGCTGGCTCATCCAGGGCCTCCCACTCTCTGCTGGAGGACAAGTCCCTCGATTGGGAGCGGATCCTTTCCAGGGGCCATAAGGACCTAGGCAGGGAGCTACCCCTGGACCACGGCCCTAAAATAATTATGAGAGCGGAGAGGGTGTTAAAGGTCACTCCCAGACCTCTCCAGAAAAGGGACTCCGATTCCTCCTCCGATGGGGACGAGGAATCAGACAGGGAATATATTCCCAAATTGGGCCAGGCCTCCAAAGGCGCTTCCCTAGACAAAGCCTTTGAGAAAATTATAAGGGCACAGTGGAAGCACCCCACTAAGTCCTTCAAGTTATCTAGGCCTCAACAGACTCTGTACGCCTTTGCTAAACAGAGCAAGCCCATTTTCGCCCTGCCCCGGGTTGATGCTGCCGCTGCATCCCTCGCCCGACAGTCTGTCTTCCCCTCAGAAGGGGATTTATTACCAAAAGATCAGACTGACAAAGGCCTGGAAACCGGCCTTAGGAAGAGTTACGAGGCCATGTCCAATGCTCTGCGCATGGCTACCACTTCGTCATATGTCTCTCGGGCTGTGATGAAGTGGTTCAAGATGGGGAAAGACCCTAACATTACTAGAGCACAGTCCACGAAGTTAGCCACTAACGTAGCTCTCGCTCAGGCCTTCCTGATAGATTCATCAATGGACATGCTGACCTGGATTGCAAAAGGGATGGCAGCCAATGTTGCAGCCAGACGCAGACTCTGGCTTCGTTCGTGGCGGGCTGATGCACACGCAAAGAACTTGTTAGTTAACAGCAAGTTTAAGGGCGGCAAGCTGTTTGGCACGGTGCTAGACAAAGCACTACAGGAGGCTTCTAACAAGGACAAGAAGCACTCGCTGAACCAGATCCAGACGGGCAGGAATCCCTTTCGCCCCTTTTTTCGCTTCCAACAGGGCCAGAAGCGCTACCAATCTTCCACGCAACCCTCCTGGAACACTGCTAACCGCAATAGATTTCAGAGGGGCAGGGGAGGCAAGTTCACCAGACCATCGCCTCAGCACCAACAGAACCGTCGTGCAGGATCACCGCCTCGTAGGCAGGAATCCTGACTGTATCGCCGCTTCTTCCCCCGTCTCTCCACGGATCGGTGCGCGTCTCCTCGCCTTCGCACCAAGATGGGCCCTGAACACATCAGATGCGTGGGTCATTCAAACAGTTTCCAGAGGATATTCGATAGAGACCAAATACTATCCGCGGGAGACCTTCAGAATATCTCCTCGTTCACGCAACCCCGTCAAACACGGGCATCTGCGGGCGGAGATCACCAGGCTCCACCAACTGGGGGCCATAGAGAGGGTGCCGTGGCACGAGCGCGGCCTGGGGGTCTACTCGATTTTATTCCTCGTGCAGAAAAAATCCGGCTCGTGGAGGGGAGTGCTCGACCTAAAGCGTCTCAACAAGGCGCTACGCAGGCAACGCTTCAAGATGGAGACACTTCACTCCATATCCCTAGCCCTTTCCCAAGGCGACTGGATGGCATCTCTCGACCTGCAGGACGCTTACCTCCATGTTCCCATCCTTCCGGCACACAAGAGGTGGCTCCGGTTTTGCTACGACGGCCAGCACTGGCAGTATCGAGCCCTCCCCTTCGGACTGGCATCATCCCCTCGGACCTTCACCAAGGTTCTCGCCCCCCTCATAGCGGCGCTCCGACTGGAGGGGATAGCGGTTTTTCCATACCTCGACGATCTGCTAGTTACCGCTCCGTCCCTGCAGCTGGCCCACACTCATCTCACTCGCACCAAGGAATACCTCGAGACCCACGGCTTCGTTATCAATATTCCCAAAAGCCATCTTACCCCATCTCAACGTCTCGAACATCTAGGGGTTGTGTTCGACACCTCCCTGAACAGAGTGTTCATCCCACTCCAGCGACAGGCAAAATTATTGTCCCTCATCAAGACGATTCGCGACCGCCCACGAGTCCCGATCCTCACCCTCGCTTCTCTCCTGGGTTTGATGATCTCACTCATACGTCACCTGCAATGGGCGCGCTTCCACTCTCGCCCCTTGCAGGCGCTTCTGCGGCCCTGGCAATCAGCAATAATCGACAGCAGCCCGAGGTCCATTGCTCTCACTCCGGCCGCTCGCCACTCGCTAGCGTGGTGGGAGCAACCCCACCGGTTTCTCGCCGGCGTCCCTCTCCTAGAACCGGAGAGACTCATACTCACCACCGACGCCAGCCTCCTAGGGTGGGGGGCCCACCTCAGCACACACACGGTCCAGGGGTCATGGTCACACCACGAACTGGCGCACAGCATGAACTGGCTGGAGCTCAGGGCGATCCGTCTAGCACTCCTCCACTTCCTCCCACAGCTTCACAACCATCATGTGCTGGTCTTCACAGACAATACCACTGCACAAGCTTATGTGAACAATCAAGGGGGATCTCGATCCTCGTCGCTCCACAAGGAAGCCACCCTGATGTTCAGATGGGCGGAGGGCAATCTTCTTTCCCTGTCAGCCAGACATATCAGGGGCCAGGACAATGTTCAAGCGGACTGGCTCAGCAGACGAGTGCTAGACCCGGCGGAATGGTCTCTGTCCCCTCAAGCGTTCCATCACGTGATGACCACCTTCGGAACCCCAGTAGTGGACCTCTTTGCGTCGAGTTCCAATCGCAAGACGCAGAGATTCTTCGCCAGGAGCCCACATCCGCTGGCAGAGGCTCACGACGCTCTCAGCCACCCTTGGCCCCACGGCCTCCTGTACGCCTTTCCTCCCTTTCCTCTCTTAGCGAGAACGATCAGCAGAGCCAAGAGACTGCGGGCCACAGTCATTCTGATAGCCCCGTTCTGGCCACGCAGATCGTGGTTTCCAGACCTTCTCAGCCGATCCAGAGGAACTTACCTCCCTCTACCAGTCACGCCGGATCTCCTCACCCAGGGACCTCTTTGCTACGATCGGCCAGAGTTCCTGAGACTGACAGCCTGGCTATTGAAGCCGACGCTCTCCGAGCCCAAGGGTACTCAGCTCCAGTAGTCCGGACTCTCCTCGCCTCCAGGCGACAATCGACAAGGAGAATTTACCAGTCTACATGGGCGATGTTTGTCCGCTGGTGTCACACGCATCACGTTCCACCTCGTCAGCCTTCCGTTCCTCAAGTCCTCCAATTCCTACAGGACGGCCTCGATAGGGGGCTTCGTCCCAACACACTGGCTAGACAGCTATCGGCCATTGACAGTACCATCTCCTCGTCTTCTGCCAATAAATTCTCCTCTCACCTGCATGTGAAACAGTTCTTGAGGGCGGCCAAGCGTGTAGCCCCTCCGGTTGTACACCGCTTTCCTACCTGGAACCTCAATGTGGTTCTTAAGGCACTAATGGGCCCTCCATTCGAGCCTCTGCACCAAGTATCGCTTTACTTTTTATCCATCAAAATGACCTTCCTTATTGCAATAACATCGGCAAGAAGGGTGTCTGAAATCGGAGCTCTGTCCATCGACCCAGCATTCTGCATTTTCAGAAAGGAATCGGTGCTACTCAGGCTAGACCCAACCTTCCTTCCTAAGGTCTCCTCCCTGTTCCACCTAGCACAGGAGGTGGTCCTCCCGTCCTTCTGCCCTAAGCCTCGCCACTCCTTAGAGAAGCTTTGGCACACTTTAGATGTTCGAAGGGCACTCAAAATTTATCTGGAGCGTACTCTTCCCTTTAGGAAAACTTCCTCCCTGTTAGTGAGCTACCACCCTCACTCCAAGGGTAAAAAAGTCTCGAAATCCGTCATTTCAAAGTGGATTTCTGCTTGTGTAGCAGACGCCTACAGAGCCTTAGGCTTGGTCCCTCCAGCTAGAGTTCTAGCTCATTCGACCCGCTCAGCCTCCACTAATTGGGCGTTCCGGGCCAGGGCTCCGACATTAGAAATTTGCAGAGCGGCTACGTGGAGAAGTCTCCACACATTCACGAAGCACTATAAAATAGATCGCTTCGAGTCTGCAGAAGCCGCCTTTGGGAGGCGGGTGCTTCAGGGGGTTTTAGATCCTCAATAAGCGCCCAGTCCCTCCCGTCTAATATATTACTGCTTTGGTACCTCCCACTGTCCGAATTACCGGACGAGAGGGCATAGAAAGAGGAATTGGGTTCCTTACCTTGGGAATTCCTTTTCTATGTCCCTCGAGGGAGGTCATTCGGCCCACCCAGAGTTTCCTGGGCGCTGAATTAACTCTTGTAATGTTTAGTTGTATGTTACCCCTGCGGGGGTCTCGTTTACTAATATATGCTAAGTTTTTCAGATAAGCTTGGTCCTCGGCTTATTACTTCTGGGATGGCGAGGGAGCGTTCTCCCCACGTGCTCCCAGCAAAGTTGTGCTGCCTCCTAGTGGTCGTCGGGGAGATCGCTCCCACTGTCCGAATGACCTCCCTCGAGGGACATAGAAAAGGAATTCCCAAGGTAAGGAACCCAATTCCTCTTTCTCTAACGCTAAGATCTGCCACAGACTGACTAGAACAGAAGAGCCGCTTGATGCCATGTTGAAAAGCTGAAGTCAAGGCTAAGTTTCTGAGTGCTGTTTACCTGAATCATCTCACATCTGTGGTAAATATTTCATCTTGTAGAGTGCTCCAGACTCCTCTGCTACTAAGATGTGGCCAGCTCTGGGGAGGAACTTTGCAGTTCCCCATGTTTTTACTCTGGCGCAGCATTCCTGTGCTCCATTTTCACAGAAAATTAAGACGAGTCTAGCAGATTTCGACGAGAATGTTTTTAACCCTCCACTTAAGAGCGCACCGAGCATTTTGTATGTGCAGATGCTGTCTCTTGGAGCCCTCTGGTTGATGCTTTGCTTCTTCGCAGGGGCTGACCTTTCTGATTACTTCAATTATGGATTCAATGAGGAAACGTGGAAAGCTTACTGTGAGAAACAGCGGCGGCTTCAACTCGGGTTGGATCCCTCTCCTCCCATCAGCACAGAGAATAAGATCACGGTAAGGAACAGAGCTGGAAGGACCATTCTGGAGGGGCACTGTTCTGGCTCGTGAGGTCTGGGTAGTGGACAAGAATGAGAGCCAGGAGATCAGGGTATTTGCCAGAGAGACAGCAATAGAACTCGGGTTTTCTAACCCTCTTTGTGCCTCAGTTTCCTGGCGGTTAAGAGTATTTCCCTACATCCTAAGAGATGTGGTGGTGATAGGCTAATGTCTGTGAGGCACTTCAAGCTGCTCATTGGCTCTGTGGTGACATGACTGCAGTCTAATACTCTGCTTTGCTCAGTACGGAGGTCTCTGTTAACAGCCCAGGACACATCTGTGTGGCCTGTTAATACAATGGAGTCTGCTTAAGTCAAAACTCTCCAAACATGTAAAAAAAAAAAAAAAGAAATCCGCTTACGAGAAATTCAACACAAGCAGGCCTTAAGGAAATGGAACTGACCTGACCGATTAAGTGAGCATCTGTTTTCTCAGTCTCCAGTCCACCCAAGAAGCCCGTGGTCAGAAATGGAAGTGTGGCAGGGAAGGGGTTCTGTGACATGCTGTGGGAGGGAAATCGTGCTGCTTTTTGATCAGCTGTTCAGTAAGGAAGCAAGATTCCCCTTTCCCCTCCATGAAGCTTTGAGATATTCAAGGTATCCCTTTCAGGATGCACTGTATTTAACTGACCTCTGTCCAGGGAGACAGCAATTTGAAATAGCTCAGACTTGCTTAAGATAAATTTCTAGTTAGGTGGATTCCACTGAACGGTTTGCAGCTAAGGCAACACAGTGCATTTTATCCTTTTTCTTCTTCTTTACACTCCTCAGGTTCAGCAAGGAAGAACAGGCAATGCAGAGAAAGAACCAGAGAACAGCATTCTCAAAACTGATTTCAAATCAGAGTTCGTGGCCTTGGTGGGTGGGCGCATGAAGGCCGGACCTCCCCCAAATAGGTAAGGCAGCGTACGTAAACCATTTCTTTTGTCGGCTGAGTGTTGTGGCAGGTGGGATCCACGTGGTTATAATCTGTATCTTTTCCTTTTAAATGGACCCCCCAACAAGAGCAGCATATCGACTGTTTTGTGTGTTACCTTGGTAACTCCATGGCTAGCACTCCCACCCCTGGGGCTCTGCTTTTTGGCAGCAGAATCTCTGCCGGTTCTGTTTTCCCCTGCTGGTGTTCCCTTTTGTGCCAGCTACCCTGTGGATGGGGGAGGAGACTGCTCTTTAAAGGCGCACCCCACAGGAGAAGAGCTAAGACAAGTCACGTCACCGTTTATTGAAGCGTTAGGAGGGAATATCCGCTTGATAGGGCTGCTGGCTTTTCCAGGGCCTGGTCCAGTCACTGTGGATATGTCTGAGTGGTTTTTCATTGACATGAACGAATATACGAGGCTAATGGTAGAAGTGGGTTCTGCAAAGGGTTAGATAAATTTATGGAAACTAGGGGTCATTGATGGCTCTTTCTGCAGGAACATCATGGTGTGTCTAATTTCTGTGACTGCTAGGATTGGGGAGTGAAATAAGAAGGGATAAATTGCTCCATAAATGCCCTGTGGCTTCTCTCACTCTTCCCTTTGAAGCATCTAGTCTGGGTGCAGTTGAAGGCGAGATGCTGAGGCAGATGGACCATTGATCTGACTCGGTAGGACAGTCCTTCCATCCCTTACTGATGGGAGCTGGATGAGGGAGCCCCTCATCAAACGGCCGTGTAAGCCACTTTCCAAAAGACTTGCACCCTACCTAGATGCTCGAATGTATCTGGATGTAGGTTTGCCATTTTTCTCTGGATAGATCACCCAAAGTCTTTAAAAGGCTAGTTATTTACTGCAACTGGCCCAATCTATGTGGAGTGACTGTCCCCTTCCTGTTAGGCTATGCCTGGGGGGGCGCAAACGTAGGGAGCCAAATGCAGCCTCTAGGTAGTTTTTATGTGGCCCTCTTCCAGTTTCTGGAAGCATTTGCAGCCCCCAAGCACTGAAAGCCTGAGCTCAGGGTAAGGTAGCAAAGATGAGGACGTGCACACAAGGATAGGGGATGGGTGCATGGCGCAGCTCCTCTTCCTGAGCACACCCAACTTCTCGGCAGCCCTCAGAGCTTGTACTCCTCAAAAGTGACCCCTGGGAAGGAAAAGGGGCCCTACCCTTGATGTACTTGTTCATTAGCTTTTCTTTATCTGGGAAACCTTTATTTATTTGTTTGTTTGTTTATTTTAACTTTTTACCTCACCTTTCCTGCCAAAGGCGGCTGAGGGTGGCTTTACAATATTAAACAATACAAATATAAAACACAACCATAAATACAAAAGCGTAAAATACCCCCACCCCTATTTCCACCCTAGCTCCCCCACCATCAGACAAATGCCGATGCCATGTAATTCCGGCCTCCAAGCTTGCTAAGCCCCATTGTTAAAACAACCCTTTTACGTCCAGTTACAAAACAGGCTTGTGAATGTATTTTGGTGGTTAGATTTACCCATAACAAGTTTTAAGAGGTTTTGTGTTCAAACACACCAGATTTTTCTGTGGCTGGGCCTCATTATGATTCTGTAGAGAACGGTGGGCTCTTCTCATATCCAGGGAAAGGCACCAAAACAAGTGTGTTTAGTGACCTTACAGGGAAATGCCATGCAATTTGCCCCATGTGGCATTTCCCAGGTGACGCAGTTCAAACTTGAAACGCCTTGTTAAAAAACAATGTAGAGAAAGGAGGGTTTGCCGTCTCATAATAGCTGACCCAGCCCAGCTGTTTTTATGTAAAATCAGTTCAAACCCAGCTTAGTCAACAAAAGTACTTTGGACACAAATTTGATCCAAATGCCACTGATTCAAGAGAACAAGAAACACAAACAGTTTTTTTTAAATCCCATTAGTTTGGTCCCTGCATAATTATTATTATTTTAAATTTATATCCCACCCTTTTCCAGAAGGACCCATGGTGACTTATAACAAGAAAAAGATGGTTATCAAAATAAAAAAAGCTTTAACCCCCCCCCGCCCCCCAATGCCACTCCTGCTTCCTCACCAGCACAATATTAGTGCCTCCCCCTCCCCTGGTTGAATGGTGTTCGGGGTGCTTCACAAAAGACAATAAAATAACCTAAGTAGAGGAAGGCAAGGAGGCAGGGAAAGATACATTAAGGGGGAACCAGCTGCGGATCGTAAAAGCACCCAAAGAATAAAAAAAAGGCTTCAGGTGCTTTTTAAAGGTGAGGAGGGAGGAACTGAGATGAATAAGGCTCAAACAATAAAACATAATGATCAACATCTCTCCTCTTTCCCACACACTCTTGCTTATCACCCAGGGGAGTCATGCCCACCCCCCGGTGATCTCCCACCCAGGGGAGTTGTGGCATGGCCAACCCCACCCTCCTACTTTCTCCACTACCTCCTTCCCTTTATCCACCATAAACACATTAAAAGCAGAATAACAAAACTAACATTCAAGTTGGGAGGGAGAGCTCCTCAAACCTAGCAGGGTCACCGGAGCATAGTTTCCAGTGCTTTGTCCTGAGGCTGCCAAGCAGCTGCCCTGTGGCACGGCGGGCCATCGTGATGACTTGCAAGGGAGGAGAGCAGGTATTGCTTTGCTGCTGCAGGTGCATTGGCACTTACGAGTGCAGACTTGCCCTCCCAGCTCATTCCTCGCTCACTCAAAGTTCCCGCTAAAGACCAAGTCAAGAACGTAGCTTATTCTAGTTTGAATCATTTTCAGGCCTCTGTTTATTCCTCCGCAGTATTCACTCTTCTTGCATTTTGCTCCTGTTCAGCGATATTAGGCCACTCAGTCTAGCCTCCCAGCTCTTATATGTTACTATTGTCTGTAGGTTCCCAAAGACTCCCCCAAGCCAAACTTTTCTGAGACGTTCTTTGAAAGTTACGAAAACATATCTCTCTCCTTTTTAAAGGTTTCACAACCCTAGGTTTCCCTTACGGGAAATCTATTCGAAGGTCTGGGGCTTGAAAGTGTTGGTCTGTAACATGGAAATCAATATTGGTTACATGTAAAGGTTTGCCCTAGAATTAATACCCATCTGGTTCTGTCTGCTACAGCATGCCTTGTTGCTAGCTCCAGGGAAACAGGATTTTTCTGTGTATCCACAGTGATCAGCAGGTTGCACCTTGGTTCTGTTAGGGCAGGGCTGGAGAGAACAATGCGTCTTCACCTGTCGTACTCTTCTTCTATAATTCTTTGCTTTACAGTCAGAGCCAAAAAAAGATGACCACAGCCCCCTTTGCTTCCATTGATTTCAACAGAAGATGAGCAAAGTTCCTGGCTTGTTGGGAACTTGGTGAAAAATGGAAAGATTACAACCAGAAAAATGCAGAAACTCACAGCGTCTCGTTATTTCCAGCCAGATACCCTTTTATTTCACAGTAGAAAAACCTTTAATCTTGATTTTTAAAACCAAATAGCCCTCTCCAATTTAGCCAAACTTATAAAATCCTAATGTGGAGTCTGTCTTGGGTGTGGGCTGGTCGGGTGACCTCAAACCAGACCCTGTTGATTGAAATATCAAAAGCCACAGTTTGCACCTTTTGAAAGTTCTGGTCAGGGACCCGTGTTCACTGCGTTTTCCCCATTGAAATTGATGGGGGAACACAGTGAACATGAGTCCCTGGTTATGGTTAAGTTATAGCCTTTGGCATAAAGGGTCTTGGCATTTCATGGAATGAGGCCTTTTGAGAGCTGCTGACTGCATGGCCAATGAAACTCTACCCAGACGCAAGTCCTTAGCTGTATTGATCTTGCTTCCTTATTTCCAAGAGTAAACTTAGGAGCATTGGTTTCCCACATTCTTTCATCCCCTCACTTCTCCCGTATCACCTGCTCTGGGAATGAATATGTTGTCACTTGTGAATAAGCAATAGGAGGAGACAAATTTTTCAGAATCTAGTGACTTGGAGTTGATTGATTTTTACCAGCGTAAATGAGAACGGAATCTGATCCCCCTACTTTTTACTCAGAGATCCTCTGCTAGAGGGACCATGTCCTGCTTCCATTGAGGACAGAGCTGAAACGAATATCCACAATGAATAGTGGATTCACTGCTTCAAATTGGGTCTGATAATGAGAGAAATGGCTGTTGAGTTACTGTTTCATTTCCAGAAACAAATAATCCATTTTGTTCCGTTATGGGTGTGCAACAGAGCGAATTGTGCCAAAATGAAGTGACTGAAATAACCAAAATAGCAAATTGAGCAAAATAACCAGATTTCTGAAAAGGCAAATAATACTGTGATTATGAAAATTCCCATTTGCTTCATCTCTAATTGAGGGCAGTGGCAAAAACCTCTACTGTCTTCCAAAAGAAGGCATCTAGACCTGGGAAGGTGTAAAGTTTGGGTGGGGAACTACAGGCTCGGGGGCCAAATGTGGCCAGCGGTTAGTTTTTTGTGACTATTTTCTAGTTCCTGGACTTGGCTCCTGGATTCAGTTCCTTCCCTCAAGCACGCTGACAGGCCGAGCTCAGGGGAAGGAAGCAGAAATAAGGGCGGAGACTGATCCATGCCACAGGTCCGTGAACTCGACCCTCTTCCTGGGCGCACCTGATAACCACCCTTGCCTCCAATTTCTATGCAGCCCTTGGTGCTTGTACTAATCTTCAAAGTGACACCAAGGACGGAAAAGTTTTCCCAACCCTGGTGTTAATGTCCAAGAATTGGTATCCTTAGTAACTAGAGGATTCCAGCAGCGCCTTAAAGTCCCCTCTTAGCAAGGTGCAAATTCTACGCTGAGGTTGTTTGTGCTGCGGGTTTAGTTCTGATCCGGAAGCTGATCTGTGCCCGCAGTGCCAGTTTGTAGCGCTCTGCAGCTCTTGGGAACAAGGCCTGAGGGGTATGAAGATGTTTAGTCTTCATCTGCAGTCAGAGCTCACGCTGCCATTCCGTGCCACAGGCAACGCTGACTCTTCCCCCTGCTGCCTTTTCCCTCGGCTTCAAGCTCTGCCTGGGGTCATTTGTCGCAGACAGAAAAAACATACTCTTGGCTTTTTTGCTTTAGGTCTCCCAGCATGAGAGAGATTCTCTGTTGGGGGTGGGGGAGGGAGGAGAGGAAAATGGTTTCTTCTAATGTCTGTGTTGAACCTGAGAAGATATATCTACTTTGTACCAGGAAGCTGGGTGGGACAATTGATGTGATTGGTGGACAGGCAGGCACTATTAGGCGGGTAGAAGGAAGACGCCGCGATAAACACGCCTCTGAGGAAAATCCCATTCAGGTAACCAGCTTTGAGCTGCCTTCACAACCATTTGATGTCGAATGCACTTTCCGATAACGTCTGAGCTGGACGCACCGCACTTTCCTGGCCATCATGTCACTATTACAGTCCATGTGGTTTTTGCTTTAAAGGGACATTGCCAAAATAAGAAATAAAAAACCATGAATGTGCACATTGTAACATGTGTGCACTGCTGCCTCCTGCTGGGGTTGGGGAGGAATTGGAACCAGTGACACGGTTACAAGCCCTACGCTGCCTAAATTAGCTTTAGAGCAGGAGGCTCCGGGTACCATCACCACCAATATGTCCCAGTGGACTTGATGTCCAGCAAAGTGATAACTGCAAGCATCCTAGGTTGATGTGTGTTTTAATTTAAAAGTCTTACCTTTTTTTTTTGCCTGACTTACCAGAAAGAATGTAAAAAATCTCAGTTGCTGTCATTTACTTTTCTCCCCCCATTTTTAAATTTATTTTTCCCCTCCTCCTCATATTGGTCAATAAAACTAGTCTGGTCCATTCTCTTGCTTAAGCCAGCACTGTTGCATTTACTATTATTATTTATTATTACTTATTATTCAATATTTATATAACACAAACAGTGTGCATGGTGCTTTACAGTAATCCATTATAGACAGGTCCCTGCCCCAGTGGGCTTACAATCTAAGAGAGACAAAGAGGGGGAGGGAAACAGAGGGAGAGACAGGAATACATCCATGAAGTGCAGGTGCACATGCTTAGCGTAGTTTGGGTTTCCATCACTGGCGCCAAACGACTGTAGCCTTTGTACATCCTTTTTCCATTAGGTTTTTAAAAAGAATTTTAGATATTCCTGTTAAGCATCTAAAAACGGAACTGTTGGATTGAAAGGAATTGATGCCCTGTTAAATGGACTAAACTGAGTTTTTAAATGGTGGACTTGAGAATACCAGCTTTATACCCCTTTTTTGATTGTTTCGTTTCTCAGCTACTCATGGGAATAGGAAGGTCCTCGGGGGTGTGTGTGTCTCTTTAAACCAGTGGTTCTCAAACATTTTTTTTCCCGCACCCCCCGACCCCCACATCTGTCTTGGGCAATTGAGACTCCTCACCCCCCACACATAGTACATCTTGCTCCCGCTCTCCCCCCTTGATCTCTCCCCCATGCCACCCTGTTATTTTGGAACTTGCCGCTAGCTCAGTTAGTGTGGAGCTAGATATTTGCTAGCAATGCTGCTGCTCCTTGCTCACGCCTCCCATCCCCCAGATCACCTTCCACACCCACCAGTGTGAGAACCACTACTTTAAACAATCTGTTTCCCCCCCCCCTCTCCTCCAAATGGTAGCTTTCATTTTTATAAAATAGAATCCAGCTGGGAAAGTACAAGCTAGCCATTCCATCCAGAGATGGTCCCTAGAAGTGACCTGGAGGAGGGGGTTGCTTAATTAATCCTCTGTTCCTCTTCCCGGTCGTGCACATTGGAGTCTGCGTATCCAGAACATCCTGGTATTGATCTTGTTTCTGGCGGCAGCAGTGGGGACAGGTCTGAATTCTTTTCCCAGTGTGACTCCAAGGTGTCCTTGCTCACTTTACACTGCAGCAGAGGGCAGAGTTTGCCGGAGCAAGGCTTGTTGAGAAAGCAGATTTTGTGCCTTTCTGCTGTGGAACAGAATTGTTGGCAAAAGTGATCTGTTGTAGGGTTACCATGCCTCCCCTTTAAAAGAGGACACTTGTGAAAAATACATGGTTCAGGGCTGCATTGATTCAATCCCCAGCATATCTCAAGATTCAGCCATTGTATTCTTAATAGGGTGACCCATTTAGTTCTGTGAATCCATCAAGAGAAGAGGCTTCCAATAGGTGCATGTCCAACTTGGGCTCTGTAAAATCGTCTCGTTTTTTGTTTACACCCTGGTATTTCCTTATGTACTAAACTTTCAACATCTCCCCTAAAATGCATCTTGCAGTGCGTTTCCCTCCTGTAATGCTGGGGTGCTGCGATTGTAGCACTAGGGGTCACTTTAAAGAGGCCAAGGGGTAAGATGGACTCTCTCTCCTGTGACCTCTCTCTGTTTTGTCTTGTTAAAGGTTCTTGGAGACCATGGAAGTAAGCTTCCGCCACAGCCCCAACAGCCATCGCAGCCCCAGCAACCACCTCAGCAGCAGCCATTTGCACCACCAGCAGGCCCCCTGCCTCCCCCTCTTGGGGGACCCCCACCACCGCACTTCCTCCACCCACCCCCTCCAGTTACTTCTGTCCCACCTCCTCTCCATCCTCCAGGTAAGCCTGGGTAGAGTTGGGAAGGTGCGGGAGGGCACCAAGCAGGTTGAAATGCTTGAGGTTTAAGGTAGTCAAGGGACTCTTCAGTTTAATTGGTAGGTACCAGAGGACTGTCCTGTGTGGTGACGTCATGGTGGCCCTAGCTAGTTTGAATTGGGTCCAAGGGCACAGGCAGAATTACGGTGGGAGAGGTACTTAGACCTGCCCCTTTTGATGTGACTATGCCCCCCTTCAAGTGCCATGATGCGTCAGTGCTTGGAAAGGGTGGAATGGGTTATGTGTTTTGGCAATTTGTGAGATTGTGCTTGTGTATTGTTGTATTTTGTATTTTGTTGTTATTTTTGTGTTGGCCATGGCGGAAGCTTGAGCCTAATAAACAAATTGAATTGAATTGGAAAGGGTGGAGCTAGAGGATGTGACCACTCCTCTTGGCACTAACCCCCTCACGGTGCCCACGACTGGACCATGGTGTACATCATGACCACGTAGAATTGGGACGGCATCACAACTAGGCAGAAGTTGCGATGTTACAGTCCACTTAGATGGACTGTAAATTATGGTCTTAGAAGTTACGGTCCATCTTAGATTGTAAGCCCACTGGGCAGGGACCTGTCTCCAAAATCTGTGACTGTAAAGCGCTGCGTGCGCCTAGTAGCGCTACAGAAATGCTAAGTAGTAGTAGTAATAGAGGTCTTTCAAATCTCTGAGGAGCTGAGGGTGCAGTTTGGGTTGCATGGACCCTAGATCACTTTCATAACAGCCGCTGTTCCTCTTGAAAAGCTCTGAATGCTTTGCTTCAGTGGCTGATGCACCATAGACACTAAGAGTGCTAGGCATCGTATGCCTTGCTTGCTAGATAAGCGCATATGAGATCTTCCACTGGATCATCTCAATGGTGTCTCTAGTCCAGGCGCCTGCCCCTGACAATGACTAGTACTAGATCTTCAGACGAAGGCAAATAAAACCCTATAATGGACAGCTATGGAGAAACCTGCCTTGAGGGGAAATTGTTTCCTAACCCAGGTGAATTAGTGGCTAGCTTAAACCCTGAATTATTGAGGTGATGTTTCCTCATAAAAGTCAATCCTTGACATTTTATAGCCTCTAATACTACTGAGGATGTTCGGTTGACTCCTGCACATCACTGGATGTAAGCAGCTGTCCTAGCTCTGTATATTTTCTCTTCAGATGTTCAAACAGTATGAGTTTGTGTTCCCCCGCGGTCACCTAGGATGTTGTACAGTTGCCGTGCACACGTAGTTGGATGGGTGTGTACAGTGCTAGGAGTCTGGATGCTTGCCTTCTTTTAGCTCTGCTCCCTAGTCATTCTGTGACCTGAGGCAGGGTTTCTTGGTCTCCTCATGCCTGAAAAAAAAATGGAAACGGTTGCACTTCCACACGGATATTCCGTGAAGCTTAACTTTCAGTACTTGGAGGCTGTAGCAGGGCAGAGTGCTTGGAGCACACCAGCCCTTTAAGGAGGTGTATCGTGGGCCTGGTAGAAGGGCCTGGAGCGGGGATAGGGAGCTCTGTATCTGTGCAGACCCAACTTGAAGGGTGGTGCCCACGATGGGGAGTGGGTGGGTTTGCTGGAACTCTAACCTCAGAAGTATCGAGTGCCTGGCCAGAGAGGCCTTGTGAGAACCAGAGGGGAGTGCCTGGTTCAGCGAGGTAAATGTAGGGGTTGTGCCTGACTGGAAGGCTCTGAACAAGGGACTCGGCTAGCCAGAGGGTGGTGCCTGGCTGGGGTTCCTGATGGCCAGAGGGGCGTGCTTGATTGCGTGGACTATGCAGGAGGCCAGAGAGCAGAGTGCCTGGCCATCAAGGAGATATGGTGGAGAACCGTTAATTAAAGACTAAGGTGATGCTGATCCCCATGTGGACTGACCTCGTAGGGATCCTGCAGGGACTTTCCCCAGGGCCAGTGACTCATGAACAGAGGCCCTTAGTTGGGAAATGCTAGGGCAGGGGTGTTCAGACTAATGGTGCACCATGATCCACTAGATCCAGGAATCAGCCTCAGGATCTTCCAGGATCCCTCCCGCTGGCTCTGGTTTTTCTAGGGCTGTCCTCCTCCTGCTGGCTCCCAACTCTAGGGCACCTCTACATCGGGTCTTGGGAGTGAAGAGGAGCCCTCTCTTAGAGAGCCTTCCTGCCCCACTGAAGGATCTCTCCTCCTGGAGACGCTCCCTGGGGCGCCAGTCCCGGTCTCCTCCCCAGAGGCGATCCCCAAGAGGCTGGCCCCCTTCCTCACACTGGAGACTAGCTTGTGATAGACCAGTAGATCGCGCTCTGCCTCTTGGCCGCCACTGTGCTGGGGAAGGCTAAGCTGCTGCACAAGAGCTGGGTTCACTTCCTTTATAACAAGGGAGGGCAAATAAAAGTTTCCCAATCCCGAGAGCTGCATCCATTTACCACAATGAGGCCAACGAGCCATATGTGGCTCTAGAAGCACAGTTTGCCCACTTCTGCTTTATAATAAGGGCAGTTCTGCCAAACTAGTGCCCAGAAACTGAGTGTAAACTAGTTATGGGGATCAGCTCACCTGTGTCTGCAGTTGGATTCTAGAGGACTGGCCACTAATAGAGTTGGAGTGAAGTTACGCCGATATTCCTCCTTTAGCAAAGAGGCATGAAAGACCTATTTATTAGAGCCTTACCAGGGGTTCGGTGTTCGGCCCGTTCGAGGTTCAGCTGAACCCGAAACTATTTGGGTTCGGGCGGGGGGGCGGTTTTCCCTCCATGCTGCGTGGGTGGAGGGAGCACCTCCTGCCTAGTCTCGTAAAAAAAATGTTTAACCCACCCCCACCCCAGGGATCGCCCTACCTGGTGGTGCCAGGGCTCTGGGTCTGGTGGCGGCATGTCTGGCGGCAGCAGTGGCAGCTGGTCAGGCGGCGGTGGCGGTGCTCCGGAGTACTTCAGGCCGCTACTAGGCCTTCCAGTTTGACCTGGAAAGCCTAGTAGCGGCCGGAAGTGCTCTGGAACACTGCCGGACTCACCACCGTCAGATCCGGGGCTGGAGCCCCGGCACCACCAGGTAGGGCGATCCCTGGGGGGGGGGGGTTTAAAAAAAAAAAAAAAAAATTACGAGGCAGGGTGGCGGGGAGGTGCTCTCCGGCGCTCCTTTCACCTGCGCAGCCTGGAGGGGGGAGGGAAAGCCCGGTTCCCCCCTGCCCCCGCCCAAACAGGTTCGGAACCCGAACTTTGTTGGAGTGGGAGGCGGTTTGGATTCAGGGTGTTCGCGAACAGGCCGAACCCCAAACTTCTGAACCGCGTTCGCACATCCCTGCTATTTACTCTGAATTGACGAGTCATTCATTAATCTTTGACCTCGTGTTGCGTGAGCCAGTGTCTCGGGGGAAAGTTTAATTGTACTTTCTGAAGAAATGTCTGTGCTTAGTCGTCATTGGACTAAGGGCATGTTCAGACAAAATTGCAACCTTGAAAGAATCCCTGATGAAAGTGGGGTGATCCCAGAGGTAATGCTCATTCTGCAAAGTACCCTTTTGCCTGAGGTAAACTACTCTTGATTGAACCCGGCAAGACAGGAGATGGTAACCTCCCAGAGAAAGCATGTTGACAGGGTAACTGAGAGGTAGACCTGTCGCAGAACCATCCCTGGAATTGCAGGGCTGTGTAAGCTCTTGGTGGCTGAGCCAGGTTTCCACAGGGGCACTTGAAGAATGTGGCTGCCTGGAGGGATGGGGGGGTAGATCTGCCATTGAAGTCCAGGGTAGTGTTAAGCCAGCACTTGGGCCTCCAGCTGCATTGAACTCATTGAAGCTTGCCCGCTCTGGTTTCTGATTCTCCCCCCATATGGTAGGCATTCGCCCTCTGATTGCCATGCTCTCAGTGGCCATCAGGCATTCCCACAGTTGCATTTTCTTTCCCTGAAAGTGCCTGCCCTGCAGTGAGGGGTTAAATGGGAGAAGTGGTCTATTCAGCTGTGTAATCTAACCAAAGCCAGGCTCTGGGGAACCCTGTGGTGTTATGGGATAATGGCCACCTGCTGCTATGGAAATAGCCAGCTGTTGGGCTGAGCTTTCCATCGGCCTGGCTGTGGAGGGACAGGAGAGAGCTTCCGGTCAGCAGCATTATGTCTTGGCAACTGAGCCAAATTCAGATGATACGCGAAGAACAAATTTGCTCCTTTTATTAAGGGCATTTGCCCCCTGGTTGTCCACAAGCTGCCCAGTTCTGGAATCCTAATGACACCCCTCTCTCCGTGGGGACCCCAAATATCACTAGTGGCCTCGCAAATCTCCCCCGCCCCCAAACCAAGAATAATGTGCCCCTTCTGAAGACCATGGTTCATCCATGTCTGCTGTTCTGAGGCTGGATTACAAGGCATGGCATCTAGGTGGAGATAACAGTGAAGACGACCAGATTGCAGCAGAAATTCTCTGTCCTGCCCATGCTGTCTTCAGTGTATTCTTTTCTATGTATTCAGAGTAATATGCTTTTGGGACATCTAATCCTTTGGGGATGCAAGTAGCTGACAGAATGACCTACTGGGTCTTTTCTATCTTTGATTTCTATGATAATGGGAAGGGGTGGATGAGGTCAAATGTGTCCGTTCTACTTTGTTAAAAGAATGCTTATGAGCAACCATTGAATCTCAGCACACACCAATCCACATCTCTCTCTTCATTCTCACTTGGTTTATTTTATTTCTGTAGGCTTACCGCCACCTGCCCGCATTCCAGGTAGGCTTTTTATTTATTTTAACAATGTCAGCAGAACTGCTGAGAGAGAGAAATGGGTGCTAAATGTGGGTGAATAGCTCCGAGTGCTCCTATGGGACCAGGTCAACAAAGGCCGTTTTTTAGTGGGATGCCCCCGCACATCTCTCACCCACCTGAGTGCCTGTCTGAAGGCAGCATGGGTGCCCACTCATGCCCACACATGGAGCATTGGGGAAAAACTTGGAATGCGCCATGCAGGGGCATGAATGGCCGGTGCGTGGGTAGGGGCGCACGCCCANCCCCCCCCCCCCCTCCCCGGAAGTGCATGTGTGCTCCGCTGAATGCACATGGACCCACCCTCTGGCCGTGCCCATTTAAAAATGGCCATTGTAGGAAGCTCCGTTTCTTGCACAGACACGTTTGGGAATGGAACTGTCCTTTAACTGCCTAAATTCCAAATGCTAATGAGCTTTGGCTCATAAGGTCATCTTGGTGCCATCCTACCTTCACTCTTTATGGGTTTTATTTTTAGGATTGTTCCCGCCACCTCTGGCTCCTCCACCAGCTCT
This sequence comes from Sphenodon punctatus, assembly GCA_003113815.1. Classification (NCBI taxonomy): domain Eukaryota; kingdom Metazoa; phylum Chordata; class Lepidosauria; order Sphenodontia; family Sphenodontidae; genus Sphenodon; species Sphenodon punctatus. The sequence goes on from QEPC01006282.1 coordinate 829,953, forward strand.
CCTCATTCCGGCGCTCGACAGGTAAGAGAAACGCCGCCTTCTGGAAGAATTGCTCCGTCTAAGACCACTTTCTGACGTGCGTGAATATGCACCTATCAGTGGCACGGGGAAGTCCGGGACTCAAAAGACGCGTAGCTTCCGTCTCGTGAGAAGGATGGAAGCGTGGCTCTTTGCCTGCAAACATGCGCCTCCGGCAGGGTAGACAAAAGGTACTCTGCCGGACACACATGTTTGCAGGCAAAGAGCCACGTTTCCGCCCTTCTCACGAGACACAAATCACACACCTTTTGAGTCCCGATTTCCCTGTGGTGCCGATAGGTGCGTATTAATGCAGGCTAGAAAGCAGTCTGATGGGTTGCTGTACATAGAATCAGTGCTAAGAGCCAAGTTTGGTTATGGAGTGAGATTTGACAGTTCTGCCCGACATCTCTGGGGTGCTGGATTGTAGAGGAACCAGCAGCATGACCGTGTGGTAGCAGGGAATTCTCAGTGTGGGAGCTGAGGCTGGGGTTTTAAACTGTAGCTGGAGAGTAACCTTTCATACTGGTTTGTGGCTTGGAAGGAGGGTGAACCCCCAACCAAACAGATTGCAGAGAGCTTTTTCTCCACAGAGTAATTGAAAACATCACCCCCAATATCTATGGCTAACCCATATCTGTACTTACACCCTTCAGAGGGTTTTAAATAATGCTACTAAGGTTGTTTCCTTAGTGATTCCAATCAAAGGATCTGAGTATTTTACTAATTACTTCCTGATGGATTATTTTGTGGATGGGTGTAAAAGCCAGGGCACAGAGAGGTGAAGTGATCTGCCCAAGGACACATCGCAAGTGGCATGTCAGGAGTAGAAATCTGAGAGTTAGACTCCTAACTCTGTCCTTCTAATGCCCAGACCAGGCCCGGCTCTATGTGCCCCGTGAAGCTGCTAAAGGTGGAAAATGATCCAATGATTTAAAAAAAACAAAATGGTGGAAGCCAAGTCTCATGGTGGCTTATCCCATAAATAACGTTGTACGGCTTTAAGGTGGGAAAATGCTAAGAAAAAACAAATGTGTAACGTTCGGCACTTTCAGGTATTTGTGGGACTCAAAAGCATTGTCCGAACTCACAGCTGTTCCTCCTTTAACATATGACTAAGCTGTCTCCAAAGTCCAAACCCTACAACAGATGTGGGAAAACATCAGTCTGTTGGCGGGAAACCAGTCCTATCAACCACTGAAAATGGTGAGCTCAGGAGAAGGGCGTGGAAATGAGGGCATGCTTTCAAGGTCTCAAGGAATGGGGTAGATTCTGGACTCTCTCCTCTTCCTTTTCCCCACCCTGAGCCCACCCCCCTTGAGCACTCCCAGCTCAGAGAGAGGAAATCAAAGTTTCCTCCCTTCCCCTCGGTCTACAAGGAGGTGAGTTGTGCCTAAATGTGCACCGACTCCTTGGAAATTGCAACCTTGTCAGAAGCCCTGCTGGTCTCGGTGCCTCTGCGCTTAGGGCTGTGCCTTTAATGAACGGTCTCAGCTGCGTGTTTAAAGAGTCCCATGCTGTTGGGAGCATGAAGTGTAGCTCACCACAAGCCCGAATGATAGCCTTGGTTTTTGCGCAGTATGTGGGGCTCACCCTGGATAATCTAGCAGGAACCTGAGACTGGGAAGCAGGGCTTTTTTCCAAACCCGTTACAACAATAGGCAGCTGCCACCCTCTGGATTCTGTCTCTGTTGATGCCTCCGGACAAATCACTTTGATTCTCTGTGACTCAGGGCACCCCCTGTTTTTGTACATTTTTAATCTGTTTTAAATTATGTGAGCTGCTGTGAGGCTGGATGGGGTGGGGTAGAAATCAATCAATCAATAAATTCTCCATCCATTAAAGTCCGTGGTAGAACTCCCATTGCCCCCATGTCTCCCTGGTAATGTGGAGCAAACCTGCTTGGATATCCTTGAGTTTTCCCTCTAAAACAGACTTTGCCCTCCCCCAGCAAGTCTCAGGAGAGGATCCCTAATTTACAAAGTATTATAGCTCCTTGCTCATTAAAGTGTAACTAAGCACCTGGCTTTAAAACCAAGCAACCTCTCCTTCCATTGGAACCTCCTCTCCCTTCATCCTGAAATGGCCTTCTCTTTGTCTCCCACCATCTGCCAGACAGAGCTAAGCCTGCTGATTAAACGAGGACCCACGTACAATCTTGCCCAAACCAAGAGTGAACGGAACCAGGACATTATCTTAGACTCCGGAAAGAGTGTCTGGTAATGTCTTGGCCACAGCGTTGTCTTCCACTGTTCTGCTGCCTCTGCAACTAAGTCCAGGAGAGGCAGGGACCTTGTTGGGGTGTGTTCCTCTTGAGGTAACCAACTGGTTCTGAGGGGTGATGCACTTCGAAAGGAAGCAGTTCTGGCATTGCCACTAGAGGGCACCATGGCAAAGGGGGGTTTGTGGTCAGGGAAGGTGAGGCTGGATTAGGATTCCTGGATAGAACCACTCCCGCTTGGTCTGGCTCCCTTTCCCTGGAAAGCTGCCTCCTCCGTCCTGACTCTCTGTGCTGCTGGGACCTGCCCCCAGGCTTCTGTCGGGAAGCAGGTGGAGGAAGGCATTTCACCAAATTGGTGGCAGGAAGGAGAAGACGCTAGTTAGCACGGAAATGGGAATAAGCTGAAAGGATGGGCAGCCATGAGGGACAAAGGAGTGGATTTTTGGGATGGCAAAAGAGAGAGTGGGACACCTTTTAGTCCCGGTGTAGGGAGACCTTTCTCTCCCAGGGGCCACTTTGAAAAATAGTACAAGCTCCGAGGGCTGCATAGAAACTGGGGACACGTGGTGCTTAAGGGTACACTCAGGAAGATGATTGGGGCAGGGGCAGATCATGGATTTGTGCCATGGATCGGTCACCTGTCCGTTTTGAGTGCATGCCCTCCTCTCTCCTTCCTTACCATGAGGTCAGGTTTTGGTGCTTGAGAATAGGAACTGGACCCAGGGGTGGTGGATCCAGGCACTGGAAAGGGGCCATATAAAACCTAGCTGTGGGTTGCATTTGGCCCCCAGGCCTGAGGTTCTCCACTCCTGCCTTAGTGCATACAGCCTAGTGGGTTTATAGTAAGGGTGTTAAAGTTCTTCTGCACATGCTAAGCTGTTGGCAGGTAACTGATGTCACTAACAGATGTCCTTGTGCTCTCTTCAAAGCCAGCCTGCCAGCTACAATAACAGGCAGCCACCTCTTTTTGGATACAACTCCACAGGTGAGCACCTCAGCCGCTGCTGGCTGGAGCTTATTATTCTGTGTTTCCCAAGCAGAGTCCGGTGGGAGGGAGGTAGCCACTCACCCGTACGTCAGTCTGACTCCTGCCTCTGTCGTTGTGGCCTCCGAGGCTTCAGCCACACTCGGAAGTGACCCACCAGTGACAGCAGTTCTCCAACAGCTGCAGATGCCTTGTCCGCAAGTGCAGAAGGTCTGGGATCAGCAGAGTCTCTGAAATGGCACTGAATGCCACACAGCAGTCTCTGGTAATAGCTGCTCCTACTGCTGTCACTGGCCCCAGGTAGGCTGGACGAAACCAGCTCCCCAGCTGTTCTGCCACGCGTCCAACAATCCCCCGACGCTACTGCTGTCTCTTCTCTCGCCTCCCATGCACTTGCCCTCACATACTCCTCCCAGGCACACTTGCAAGCATCTGTCTCCCTTTGTTCCCTCATGGAAGAGGCAGGGAGGGGCACTGCACAGATCTCCTTCCCTCCTGGAACTGCTGGCTGCTCGCTAGCCTGTCTCGGTCATGCTCGTTGTCCCCGCCTGGCAGGCTGGAGCAGCGAACCAGACACCCTCTTCCCACTGAGTGCAGGGATGTTTCTGCCTCTAGGCATGCTGAGAAATATTCCACTGCTTCCTCTGTGAAGCAGTTTGCCAGCAGCCCATACTACTTCAGGTTGACCTCCTTGGCTGTGCCACCAAGCGGGGCCATGAGCAGGTCAGCAGTCAAGACTTTGGGAGAGGGGTGCTGGATTTCACTAGGTGGCGCTCTTTTCTCAGAGCCAATACAGCAGGGCCTTTCAAAGAGTTCTCAAATCAGCAGCTCTTTGACAGTCACGCTTGGGTGTCCCCAACAATCCCTGCAGAGTTGGTTCGGTTGGCAGCTGTCATTGAGTCCAACCCATTGTAAACTCTGCTGGCTCAGGATACGAGGCATCAGGACAACGTAGAGAACTCTACATAGTCTTTACTCCTCTAGAACATCTTCTGGCTACAGTGTGTCCCATCAATGACTTGGAGGGGGTGGGAGGGAGGTATTGGCTGCCCTTCCCCCAGGACGGGGTGGGAGAAGGAGCAGAGCTGGAAAGTATGTAGTTCCCTAGACTGTCTTTTTTTATGTCTGTAGTACTACTTTTTGTTATTTCTCTGGCCAAGGCGAGAGTCAGTGCCGGCAATAAATTGAATGTAGTTCCCTGAGCTAGGAGGAATTTTTCTAAAATGGGGTAGCAATGGGAGTGGGGGGAGCAAGATGAGTGTGGGAAGGGAGAGTGTGAGCAAGGGGGTGTGTGTGTGCGTGTGATGGGTGAAGGGACCACAACTAGCATGGACAAGCAGAAGGGGGGTGGGGGGGCACGGCTTGAGAACCACTGCCCTAGACCCCAGCTTGCTACTCAAGACACTAGCAGTCTTGGCAAACGCCTGACTTCGCCTGCTGTCTTGGCACAGAGAAATATTGCTTAAGCCTGGCAACAACAGCATGTGTGGAAATGCAAGGGAAACTTCGGGGGTGATAGTAGAGAGGTAGGGAATGAGGCAGCCCTCTGTCCCCCTGATGGGGGCCTCTTTAATATAGCACCTACATACATCCCAACAGTCCCTCTTTGGGTGCTGAATCCCACTGTCCCTCATTCAGGAGAGAGAGAAAAATATTCAAGCCTCGGGCACCTCTTTCCTGGTTGCCTCCCAGGAAAACCACTTGAGAGGACAAACTAAATGGAATGCTAAGTAGGAGAGCTTCTGTCCCTGTTTTTATGCACTTGGAATGCCCACCGAGGGGCTGCTGGGAGGCCTGCCAGCCTTGGACAGGCCCATCCTTGCTTAGCCTTTGCAAACTGGTAACATCGGAGCCTGCAGAAGCATGGTTGCAGGCTCCAGAGAGGGAGGACTGAGCTATGGTGACAACAAACCCTTCAGGCAACTAAAAAATTGACACACTTGCTGTAGATTCAGGTTTCATAAGCTACCCTCCCATCTCCACATCTCACACGCCCTGGGTGACAACGGTGGACAAGGGCACGAACAGCTCAGGTGGCAGCCACTGGGAGTACTCGGGATCGAGGCGCGAGAGGGAGCGTGACAGGACATCAACCACCAGTGAATATAACAAGTAAGCCTTGTTGTCAGCTTGACTCTCGGGTTTGGCTTATGCAGATGAAAGCAGAGGGGTTACTCCCCAGTACATCATGCCAACCAGCCTGTGTTGCCTGTAAATCAGCTCAGACCCCCCCCAATCGGAGACCGCATGGCTCAATAGGAGAGCAGGCTTCTCTTCCCACCTCTGCTGCTGATGCCAGTAGCTATGCAAAACTTGGAAACCTAAGGCTAGTTAAAAGCCAATGGGGCTTAAGAGCCTAAATCCCATCTATTAAATGATTTAGGAGCTTAAAGAGAGTGTAGTTGTCGTGTTGATCGTAAATGTAAGAGATGGAGACAAGGTTAGTTTAGATGATCCCTTTGAGTGGACCAAATTCTGTTGGGGTGAGAGTGTCCTGCGTTGCTCAGTCTGTAGTCCTGACTTTTTACATACCCAGGAGAGGTGCTCAGTAGCTTACGCACCCTCCCCAACAGGTTGGTCCAATAAAAAAAATATCACCTGACCTACAGTGGCTCCATCTCTTGGTCACTTAAGCTACTTTTTTTTGGGGGGGGGAATCTCATTTTTCTCTCTCTTTCCCTCCATTTCTCTACGTGTAAACAACAGAGAGAGAGTAGGTCAGGGGTGGGGAACCCTTTCTTTCTCAGGGGCCATTCTGAAAATTAGTACAAGCTCTGAGAACTACACAGAAAAGTTGGGGACAGGAGTGCTTAAACGATGCGTTCCGGAAGAGGAGGGTCCAAATCAGGCATCTCTGCCATGGATCTCTGTCTTGTCCTTGGGCGTATGCCCTAATCTCTGCTACCTTTCCCAGAGCTTATTCTTTCAGTGTTTGGGGGTAGGAACTGGATCTAGGAGCCAGATCCAGCCACTGGAAAGGGGCCAAATAAAAACTATCTGTGGATTGCATTTGACCCTGGGGCTGAAGTTCCCTACCCCTCTTAGGTATTGAAGACCCCTATTAATACTTTAACCTCTCTGCTCCTCAGTTTCCCTTTGTGTAAATGGTGCAATGCTAGAGCAGATGCTTTGTGGTTTACATATGGCAAGGGCTATAGAAATACTTGTTCCCTGAGCTATTCGAAAATGGTAGAAGTACTTGAGGTAGTTGACCTGTGTGATTCCTGTGGAAGCTGTTCAAAGGCAGGCTGCCTCATGTTGCTGAGCCCGTGTTTCTGCGCTCTCTAATAAGGAGCACCCTTCCCTGTTGGTGCACACAATTGAGCACAGCACTGAAGCAGACTCCTTGCTGAAAACTGATGTGATTGAAAACAGCAAGAGCGGTGTGGGTGGTTAGTGCAGGTGGTGTTGAACTGACTTGATGATGCTGACGTTCACTGTAATGTGGGAGAAAGAACCAGAGGAAAAGATAGGTTTGGTTTAGATACTAGGTCTTCCGATTCCGCTGCTGGCACCGCCGCAAGTAGCCTCCATAGCCTGCAGCCCTGACATTCTTAAATCCTAGCTTTAAATGCACCATCCCAATTCCCTGCCTTTCTGGCAAGGGAGAACTGGGGGTGAGAGGAAGGTGGTTTGCCTACCCTGGGAAGGGAACTTCCAGGCTACAGGGTTTGGCAAACTGAGTGCAGCTTTCCTCTCAACAAAGAGAGCTTTTTTCTAGGGGTTGCAGCGGGGGATGAGGAAGGAAGCAGGGGGGACACAAGCATGTTGAAAAGCTTTTTGTAATTCCTGGGATGGCTTGCACAGCCGCCGAAACCGGTGGGGACAGAAGTCGTGTGATCTGCCTCGACAGCATTCCACTGCACATTGCTAAGATTTTTGGCTCTGATAGAGCAGGCTTTCCCTGAGAGCTGCAAAACTGACCACTCCTAGACAGGAGATGCTTGGCATTTGATTTCTGAAACCCCACTTCATAAGCCTTTTCTTTGAATACTGAATATATTTGTTCATCTCTTAAACAGAAGTTTCCAACAGAGGGTCAAGACTAGAGCTGAAACGGAGAGCAAACTTTGTTCCCCCAAGAAAAATGCCCAGTAGCCTGCCAGGAACCAGAATACTGGAACAGATACCCAACTGCCCAAAATACCAAGTATTACCATTACCCATCCTTTCCAACTTACCGTGTTACTGTTTTAGCGTCTTTCCTGCATGAAAGCAACAATAGGTGAATGGAAATGGGACAGAAAGATGGTAAATTGATTTGTAAAATGGCACAAAGCAGAACAGCAGTAACTGAGTAATGGTAATTCAGGTAACTCATTAGGCACTAAATGGGTATGGTTTGTGCCTGACCTGCCCAAAGTGATTCAGGTACTCCGTTTCAATGGGGATGCCCAATTTTGCAAGTACCTGTTTCAGTTCTAGCCATCACCTCCAAGTGACACTATGCTAACTCCAAACTGGGACACACTTCTCACTGATATCTAGTATACTTTACATGGCTTTGCTGTCTGGGGTCATGGGATTACATTTAGGTCTCAAAATGAGATCACACAAGTATAAAGTCTGAGAACTCAGAATCTTGAAGTTTGTTTTTCTCTCGTTTCCATAAGTTATCACTGAGCATCTGGGTTTCTCTTTCCCAAAGGAAAAAGGTTGTTACTATGGGTCTTGTGCAGGCTGACTTGGGAGGAGCTGAGGACTGTCTCTGAAACCAGGGGCTTCTACAGGCTATATCATGAGCAAAGGGCTAGAGAATGAGCTCAAACACACATGGTCAGTGAATCCTCTCTGCCCCCATTCCTCCTAGTGATGATGAGCGATATCGCTACTACAGCCGGGAGCGCAGTAATGACTTTGAGCGGGATTACCTCAGGAGCCGAGACCGCAGCAGGGAGCGGGAGGATCGGCATCGGGATCGCAGGCACAGAGACAAAGAGGAGAGCGGCAAACACAAGTCCTCACGACGGTAAGCTTCCATACAGCCAGAGCTGCAATGGGACTGGGCTTGAAGGGAGTTCGGAAATGCCCTGGAGAAGTAACCTGGAAAGTCATTTGCTGAAGCATAGAAGCTGCCCAAACAGAACTGATTTCTGGGTTTGCTTTGGACAATGACTAACACCCCAAGCTTCAGAGAGGCAAAGTCCCCCTCAGAAATTCACCAGACTGGTGACTTGGTCATCTATTGGCAGGTTGGGGTAGATGTTCTTTGTATCATTCAGATGCCTTTTTAAAAAAGAATTCCAATTGGAAACAGGCTGAATTATGGGCATTGCCTAGTCCCCCATTGGGTCCCAATGCTGATGTCACCAGGAGAGCCTAACTCTGTAGCAGACGAAACATCATTGTAGGAAAAAAAATAACCCCTGATTCAGCTTCCAGAACAAGGCATGTGTGCAAAGGGCAGAGCTTTCTCTGGGGCTGGCTGATCTCCTTAAACTCACTTGCCCACTCTTGAGGCAGATTAAAATGTCCATAAATCTCAGCTCCTTCAGAGCACTTTAAACCCTACTTCAGCCAAACCTCTATCCAAAAATGAACCAAAGGGATATCCAGTCCCCACTGACTCCCAAATGAATACTTTGCTCCTCTCATTGGTCATCAATACATGGCTTAGATCATGGTCATGGGTTCCCTATTAAGGGCCTAGAAAGATATGTCAGTATTTCAAGTTGCCTTTTCATTGGAAGAAGCGAGAAATCCTACACAGCTGGCTGCTTTGGGTGCTGGGTCAAGAAGTTTCCACATGGCAACTGATGGCAAAATGCCGCTATTCTCCTCATGGAAGTGATAGCATCACAAAGATCTCCTCACAAAACCTGGGGTCAGGGAGTATATGGAAATGTAGACAAATTGCTGCTGAGAGCAAGATGGGGATGGTTTTAAATGAGTGTTGCTCAGCCTCCCAAGTATGAAGGAGATAATCCCTTAGTAGAAACCCAGCTCGTGACTTGGCCCTCCCCGTCGCACAGAATCCATTGAAATGCTGCCAAAAGCTATTAGAATCCTTAGTTAAGTGGCTAGGCTCCAAAGCACCAGACAGAAATTAATATCTGACTGATGGATTTTCCTATTGCTCTTAAAGGCAAACATCCCCCACTTTGTTCAGAAACTCTCATCGCTCTGAGTAAATGGCATAGTACCTATGTTGCATGTAACTGCAGTTGTATGTTAAGGCAATCACTTGGTGATCTCTGATCTCATTTGGGAATGCACTAGTTGTGGAAGGAAGGGCCATATTGACACCCTCTTTCAACTGCTTAGCAGCAGTTGAACAATGAAGAAAATCTGTCATGCTCACAAATCCAACAATGTGTTGCTTAAACGTTTGAGCAGGAGGCAGGTGCAATTTAAGGCACTGTTCTGGGAGCCAGGAGAGCTGGGCTCTGCTGCTGGCAAGCGGTGATGTGACTGGTTGGGTGGCATTAGATGTCTCCTTTAGGGGAAGGTGTTGTCACACGTGGCCTTTTGTTCATCAAGAAAGTACTTCCTCAGTAGGCTTGGAGACATCACCCCATTGTGAGAGAGGTACCTGTATGTGTACACACTATAAACATGGCAGAATTACCAGTACAATAAACTTCATTTACCCTCCCCTGCACTCAGTGCACTAAGCTGCCATCAGTACTGGGATCACTTCTGCTCTCCCAAACCCCTGAGCCACTTCCACAAGGTGCTAAGCTGATCCTAGTTTTGCCCCCTCCTACCGCCACAAAAGTGCGTCCTTGTTTTCCTCCAAAGTCCCTTGGCTGAGATGCAGGATGGGCAGTGTTAGTCCTGGTTCAGCAGTGGGTATAGTCCAGGGTGGGTAAAGTTTCCTAATCCCAAGAGCTGCATCCATTTACTACAATGAGGTTAAGAACCAGATGTGGCTCTAAAACCACAGTTTGCCCACTTCTGGTGTAGTCTTGGGGATCTTGAGATGGATCAAGTGGGAAGGCATTGTCTCCCATTGGGAAGTCCTTTATATAGAAAAGCTAGTATAGGTAGAGTTTTCCAAATGTGTGTCAAATTTATCGTAGTCTTTATGGCTGTGCTCCTATTATTGAATTTTGTAGGTGCAAGAATTTATTTTTAAGAAACTCCAATTCAATGCCCCTAAATCACTCCTGCTGTTGTGTTGCTGTCACATGTGTCAAGCAACATGATGTTGGCAATCAGGGACAGCCAGAAAAGCCTGTGGTTTTAACACAAGTAAGGTGTCATCTTGGATGAGTGCTGATCAAACCTTACAGTCTTTTCTCCACAATAGGTTGTTTATGTAGCAACTGGGCTTCCACGTAAGAATTCTTCGTGTAGCCCTATCCACCAGTAAGTTGCATTGCATTCTAGAATATCCTGGGGTGCATTGCTCCAGAAGGAAAACAATCAGGAGAGAGTATAGAAGATCCTGGCTGGTGTACTGGACGTTGCTGTAGGACAGATTGCTAAGTACCTGTTTAATTTAAATAGCCTCCTGCTACATGACAAGTGAATGTTTTCAGAGTAGCATAGGTTCCATATAAACAGCAAAGCCAAATCAAGCTCCAGTTGCTACTTGTTTTCATTAAATGTTGGTCAAGGTCGTACTAGCTTCCACATCCTGCATGTGTATAGTCTGTTCCCACCTAGTCCCCTGCTTTCTATGATTTTATTCTTTCGTTTCTCCCTCCCCATAGTAAACAGCATGAGTGTGAAGAAGGGGAAAGCCACCGGCGCCACAAGCACAAAAAGAACAAACGCAGCAAAGAAGGGAAGATTAGCGAGGATGGAGTTGCAGAGGGAGATGAGCAGGATGCCAAGGAGTAACGGGCCTGTGGCCATGGGGAAGACTTGGCTCCTTGTGTCACCTACTTGGCATCTGATTTTTCTAGTTTCCGAAGAGAAAGCTGCGATGACTGAGCACTGAAGCGCGTTGTTGGCTTGTGTGGCCAGGCTGCACGCAGTTAGACTTTTTGATACAAGACACAATCCAGCAGCAACAGCAGCTAAAGCACTGAGCTACTCTACTTGCAAATGTCCCTAGGAGAACGGCAGTATATCAGATCCTATGGTTTCTGATGAGACCGCTTCATAGTGCATTTAGATGATAGGGGGTTTTTGGGTTTGTGCTTTTTTGCAACCATTTCCTTTATTAAAATTTAAAAAAAAAAAAAAAAAGGTAGGACAGTAGCAGCAACTTGAACTTTTTTGGTGGGGAGGGGGTCCAAATCAAGGTGTTAGGTCTTCTGACAGCCAGCTTGGAGCCTGGCTTTTGTTAGTGAAAGTCTCATTCTCCTCTCCCCTTAATCCACTTCATGATCCTTGTGGAAAGATCAGACTTCTCTACGGCAGGTTTGGCAGCATGTGGAAGGAACTACTTTACAGTGGGTCATTCAGATCTGTCTAGGTCTGATTAGCTTTTCAAAGTGGTTAAAGCAGGCTTACCCAGGACATTTGGAGACTCCAAATCCAGCTCTTATTTTTTTACTCATTGTAAATGTAATCCTACCATGTGGTGTTATTGCAAGTGAAATGCCACATTTTCTGAAAAAGACTCTTGTGAGAGCCTGGGTTAACTAACGGGCTAATGGTTAAGATGACGACTTTGGGAACATGACCCACCCACCAGTTTGGCATTGCTTGGTTGGTTTATCTATCATACTCGGGCTTCACATTTTCATAGATCTTGGAACACTAAATGCAACCAATTTCCATGCTGTTTTGATTTAGGCTTGTTGCTTCTTTAGAAAAAAGAAACCAGCTTTCCTACATGAGAGGGGCTGGTTTTTGGTTCTTAAAATGGAGTACTTCACTCTTCATATGTTCCATTTTTAAACATCTTCCACTTCTAGGAACTGTTGACACTTACGTACCCTTTCCCAAAATAAGGTGGTTCTGAAATGTTTACATTTTTTTTTATTGTAGCCACGCAAGGCTGAGTGTCGTGTGAAGCTTACAACCTTTGAACTTGAGCCAGTATAGCATTATGATATCTTGGTTTGTATGCTATGTCAGCATATTTGATGGGTCATTAACTGCAAAATGCGTTGGTGGGGAAAGAGAATAAAGCAATTTTTTTTGTAAGTGTGGCTTTTGCATTTTCCAAAGGCTGAAAAAAGTGACCAGTGTGAAATGACTATTGAAACCAGTTAAAGGGTAAAGGTTACTTCTAAGCTTTTGAATGTATTCAAGTGTGTTACCTTGTATTTTCTGGCAGTATTGAGCAAAGCCAACTAGCAGATGCCATGCCTCTGCCAGTGACCTCGTCTATATGTTGGTGTCGTTCCACTGGCTTCTGCTGACTTGCTTCAAGTTTCTGTTGATGTAAATGAGCTTGGATTCCAGCCTGTGGTTTCCTTGGCACAAACTATCTCCAGTAATATTCAGTGCTCTTACAGTTACACTGGTGGTCTCCCTACATGACAGTGTAAATGTAATGGAAGCTACCGAACGTTGAACCTGCCTAGCAGCCCCCACCTTGGACTGCAGGCAGTACATTGGGGCCTTTAAGTCAAGAAGACTGTTTCTGGGTTCTTGTGCTACTGCTGCCAATTTAGATGGGGTAAGTCCAGGGACAGAGGGAGGCCACGGATACTTAATTTGCCATCTCTGCTGTGGCTGGGTTCAGTTTTACTTGACATGGTTTTAAGTTGGCAATTATAACCAGGGATGTGTGTTAGGTGTGTTTTCCCCATGGGCAGTAATGGGGAAAATGCAACGAACTTGAGTTCCTGAATATAACTTACTACCAATAACATTCCGCTCCTTCCAGTATTTTTCTACTCATTTCACTGACAAACATAGCATGTATATCTGTCTCTGTAGTTTTGAAAGGAGGAATTTAACTAGTTGAAAAATGAACATAAGTTAATTCAAAACTTCAGAGCATCCCTTGTCTAGCTTAAGTGCACAGCACTTGTCTTTAATGGTGTAGCACGTGACCCTAATCTTACAAGCACTTACTTAGTCCTTCAATTGGATTGAGATAATCAAGAAAAACTACTTACTTTCCCTGTAGTGGATTCACACTTTCCCCCCTGAAATCTGAATGACTGCAAGCCTGAGAAGACAATGGTAAAAAAAAAAACCTTGACATTGACGGATGAGGATTGGGCCCACTGTATTTGAGTGAGGCATACAAGAAGCCCAATTCATGGTAATTTAGGGTTTAATACCAGGCTCCTGTCATTCTCATATAAGCTAATGGGTGTAATCCTGACCCCTTCCAAGTGGATGTAAACATAGCTGTTGCTTTTGGTGTGTTCACAGGGTTGCACAAGCTCTTTGCAGAATCATGGCTGTCACACTAAATTTTTTCTACAGGCACTTTGTCCAACAGGGACCTGTGCTGCAAAGAAAAAGAACTTTTCAATGGATAACCGTACTATGTAAGACAATAGTATTGTAACTCTGGAAACAATGTTGCTGAGGCAAAGCATTTCTCACCACCAGCGATTCTCCAGTGAGGCGCAAGATGACATTGCAGACCAATATCCAAAAACAGGCAGCGTGGCCCCCTGGATGGCAGGCTCCTCTTCTATGCCATGTGCCGATGTCCAGACAGGAGGAGAGGAAAGAGTAGCAGGCACGAAAAGCCTCTGCCAAGGGGTGAGGCTCCCACACAAGTGCACAGCAATGAGTACTTTAAAACTAGTCCAGTGTATACTACATTGAGCAGGAAGCGTTAAAGGGTCAATTCCAAATCCCAAAATTGGGTCTTGCTGGCAAAAAGATTGATAAGCATGGCTTTAAAGTCAATTTGGCTTAAGCAAACTGGGTCATTTCCATTGACTTTCAAACACACCACTATTTCCCCTATCCTTAAGTTCATTCCTGACCCCTCTGCCCGTTCCAGCTATTGCCCCATTTCGCTCCTACCCTTTGCTTCCAAGCTCCTGGAGCAGGTTAACTATACACAAGGTCTTGATTTCCTCTTTTCTAACTCCTTCCTTGACCCCCTTCAAATCAGGCTTCCACCCTCTCCCCTTGACAAACTTCCCATGCCAAAATCACCAGAGACCTTCTCTTTGCTAAGTTTAAGGGCCTCTATTCCATTTTTGTCCTCCTTGATCTCTTTGCTGCCTTTGACCCAGTTGACCATGGTCACCTCCTGGATTTGCTTTGTTCCCTTGGCTTCTGGAACTCTGTTCTCGACTGGCTCTCTTTGTATCTCTCAAACTGCTCCTTTAACGTTTCTCTTACTGGTACCTCCTCTACCTCGCTTCCCCTTTCTGTAGGAGTTCCCCAAGGCTCTATCCTGGCCCCTATTCTCCCTTTACACTTTTCTCTATTGAAACCCACAGCTTCTAATATCACCTGTATGCTGAGGACACGTAACACTCTCCACTCCTGTGCTCTCCCCCTCCATCCAGTCTTGTATCACTGACTGTTCCTTTGGCATCTCTGCTTGGATGTCTCATTACCAAGTCAAGCTTAATGTTGCCATGACCAAACTCATCTTCCCCCCCCCCGCCTATCCTTTTGATTTCCACTGAGGGTGTCACATCATCCAGCCTGTCTCTCAGGCACATAGTCTGGGATTTAACTTCGACTTCTCCCTTGCCTTTACACCTCCGATCCAGGCTGTTGCCAAATCCTGTCCACTCATTCTATATAATATTGTTAAAATTCAGTCCTGCCTTACGGTTTCCACCACAAAAGCCATAGTCCTCTCCTGCCTTGACTACTGTAACTTCCTCCTTACTGGTCTCCTCTGCTCTGACCTCATCTCTGTTCAACACTGCTGTTAAAGTCCTCCACCTTGCTTGTCACTTTGACCATGTTTAGCCCCTCCTCTCCACCCTACCGTGGCTTCCTTTACATGAACACATTTGGCACAAGCTCCTGCTTCTCACCTTCAAGGCTCTTCATAGCCTTGCTCCCCTATCTCTCTCCACTCCTCTGCCCTGACCCTCAGCTGCTTGCAAGCCCCTTGCTCCTCTAAACATCTTCATCCCTTCTCTCTTGCTGCCCCTCATGCCCAGCGCTTGCTCACTCCCAGCTTTCAAATCCCTCCTGAAAACCTGCCTCTTCTGCCAGACTTTCCCTAACTCATCATGAGGGAAATCGCATCCTATTCTCACCACACAGGAGTAGGGCTGAAACAACATGTGGAAGTGTCTCCCATCTGTTGCCGTTTTCCCAACAAGGCATGGACACGGCCTCCCGATGCTTGCTTCCACTTTCCACTATTGCCTGTCACTATTTCTTGGCAGTGGAAAAACTGTCAAATTGTCATCATTGTCTTAAGTGGTGCAGACTAGAGTACCTGAAACTGTTGGAAAGTGCCACAACTTGATGGCAAATGCCGTGAGAGTGTCAGCAAGACTAAAACGACAGTAAACAGTGCTGCTACTTCAGGCCTACTTAAGACCTCTGCCATGTAACTAAGTGAAGCATGTGCACCTGCAACTTCACAATCTCGTGAATTTACCCTTCCTTGTCTCTCCCAATGTTCACCTCTCCGGTGTCTCAGCCTGTAAGCCCATGGGGGTAGGGACCTAACTATTGATTGTGCAGTGCCAGGTACACTGTTTGTGTTATAGAGACGCAGGACATTCTTTGCACAGCCAGGTAAGACTGGTGATTGAACATCCATTACTGAGACAGGCTCACTTTCACATCAGCAGGTAAGAGTGAACACACACATTATTTTAGAACAATTTATAAAGGCATCAAGACAATGACATTTGTATTAACAAGATTCTACAAATTCTTTAGTGCAATGCAAATAATGACTATAATGACTTGGTATTGGTGGTAAAGGCACCTTGGAACAAGATGGAGAAACAGGCCGATCAGGCTGATTTTTGCAGCACAGCCCCCTTCCTTTAAAATACATCAAACCACCACCTGTAGGGCTGTTTACAAAAGGATGAGTGCTGCAATGGTAATCCACTTTTATTAAAAGATTGTTTACCTGTCTTCCATATAATCTAAGAGGTCCATTTCCTTCACTTCGGAGGGAGGCTGAGTTAAGTGACACACACATTGTTCGGAGAGCCCAAAGCTTTGAGTTGGCCACTAAAATGAGTCTGAAAGGACTCCAAAAAGCTGCAGCTGCCTAAGGAAGAGTCCTTGCCTTCCAAAGCCTTAGAAATGGTATTCACTGAACAAGGTTCTGTAGAAGTTTTCAGGAGCACTAGGCTTTAACTATTTGCTCTTAAGACTTGATAAACCCTCTCACGCACAGCCTTATTCTGACAGATTTTTTAAAAAGCTGTGAAGTCCTTTGGTAAACCAAAACCAGAACTCCAACGCCAACCTGCTAGTAAATAAAAAATGGTCAGATCTACTTTGAGAAGTTTAGGATTTGCCATAATGAATCTGCTCTTCTCCATCTAATCCAGTATTCACTCCACCTGACTGTGACCAACTCTAGAAGCTTTAGAAGCAAGTGGCAATCAGCAGAAGTTAGATCTGTGGCACTGTCCCCATGAAATTCTCTTAAACCCATAAGCTTGCTGGGGTTTGTGCCCCTGAAACATAAGGCTTTAGACCCTTGCAATGCTGCTGAGGCCAAGAGCTTCTACTCCCTTTCTTTTGTTAGAGTATCTGCAGGGACAGCCACATTTTCCCTATTGCTACTAATGGAGAAAATGCAATGATTGGGTCCCTGAGTATCAGGCATCACATGGTGATTGCTAATCTGCTCCAAGCTATACTTGACAAGTCATAAAATCCACAGCTGTTAAACATCTTGGAGGGATTTTTAAAGAGCCTTTAATGACAAGAAAAGAGTTGCAGCATTATGAACTCTCTCGAGTTCACATTTCCAGCATACTGTTAAGTCACAGCTGTGGCCAATAGGGCTTCTTTGTCAAGTTTTAAATTCTGTATAGTGCACTAAAGTTACAAACAAGCGTTCTCTCCTTGTGATTATAGCTTCTGGTTTAGATACAGCACTTTGTGTTATGTCATTACACATCAAGTCTCCTCTCTGCTGGATGAGACATGAAATGGGGGTAAAACAGCTTGCCACCACTTTCAAACTATGGAATAACCGGCTGATTCTAAGGAGAACTGGCTCCTTATGCACATAGCCCATTACTAGGAATCATCCTCCTGCACTAGACCCATTGTTCAGTGTATGGCTGAACTGGAATAGCAGATTTAATCCACATCAGAACTCGGAAGTTGCAGACACAGACATCTTGTGCCCTGCACTGCGCATGCACAAGATGGTGGTGCCCTGTAGTGGAAATTCCATTTCAACCCTTGTCCACTCTTATAGCAGTACCTGATACTGCAGAGGTGCTGCACAGCCCCTGAAGTACACAAATAATTGACTCCATCTTAATAGTTAGAGGCTGTATCACAAAAAGGGATGTTCTTACTAAAATAAGTCACAAAGCTTGGAATTAAGCAATTCGCTTAACCTTGATAGGTGGTGTGCAAGGACTGTCATCGAAATCAACAAAACCCATGATACTAACCAAAATCTCAACTGGCACCAAAAATTTCTTAGATCACACTAGGCTACTCACTATGAGCTAGAAATTGAAACACCACTGGCTATGATCTTGGTCCATGTCTTTAGAGGTTTATTAGTAACTTTTTTAAAACAAACAAGACATATAAATTCAGTCCAAGGTGGCCAGTCAATTGGGGACCATTGAGTTTGCGAACCTGAAGAGGAGGTGCATTAGGTTAAAATAGGATCTGAATGAAAAGGAAGAGAGACAGACTGTGGCTCAATATAAATGCAGTTCCTACAGGAATACTGGAAAAAAATAATTGTCCCCAGAACAATCAGCCCATCCTAAAAACAGAATTGTCACTAGTGAAGTACCACTCCAAATCTGCCAGTAAGTTGGAGCTAAGAACTAGATTGATCGAACTACATTCATGCCTTTGGCATATTTAAGTAGAAATGTTTTCTTTGACAAGGAAGGAAAAGCCTAGTGTATAATACACACCATCTGCCAAGAGTTCACTGGTTCCTTGGTCTGGCCATCGCACCAAACTGACACATCTCTGGTACCAACAAGGCTGCAAATTAATCTGTAGATTTTGCTTTAGTATTTTACACAAGGCTTCCTGGCCAGGACACCACAGTCAGAGTGACTTTATTCCTTTGTTCCTTAAGCATGGGAATTAGCTCAGCGTTGCTCATTCCTACAGCAGACACGCCATTCACTGCCACGATCTCATCTCCGCACCTAGTTAGGGAAAGAGAAAACAAACACAACTTTTGCACCTCATTCTTTGCAGTACAGTAACACGTAGAGGGCAGGCTAAGCTATACAGAGAAAAGCATTCTCTGTCTGGAAGAGTTTACTGTCCGAACAGATGCAGGGTTGAGTTACCTTGCTATACATACAAATAGGGTGAACAATGTGACCATCTGCAAATGCCAGTTTATTTCTATGGAAGAATTTATTTTTAAAAAAACTTTTTGTGGGGTTTGTTCTATTGTGAGGGAAAGCTACGAGTCAGAAGAGAGGAGGGAGAATTATTAAATGAAGAGAACTAAGGCAAGGCTTCCACGGCTACTGGTCATGACCCCAAGTGGGATTTTACCATTTGCAGAGGTCGTTATGATCCTGATTGTTTTACTGGCTGCAGTTGGGCTATTATATTTAAGCCTCAAAATGGGATCGCACAGGCAACAATTTGGGGAACCGCTCACTTAAAGAAAGTAGAAAAAGGGTAGGCGAGGGTAGGTGGAGTGAAGCTTTTGCGAAAATAGCCAATCAGCAGAAAGAGAGAGAATGGCTAGTGTAAATCTCTGCTCTTGTAGTATCATTAGCAGGTGGGCTGAAAGGACAGCACTGACATCCGTTTGGTAAACAAGGAGACAGCTGTGTGTCCCCCTATCTGGAGAGCAGGATGTTGTAATGGAGTGCTGCATGGAAGCTTAAGAAGGGAGAAAGAGTCAGAGAGCCCATCCCCTTGCCTGTGCAGGACTGCACGGTGCAGTTAAAGATGCTTTACATTGACTAGTTTTATAACCTCCTGAGAACTAGGGCTTCCCTCATCCCACTTGGAAGCTACTCGCAGCCTAACAGATATCACTGGAAGGACTTTCTTCCCAAGGTTTTTAATACCAACTTTTTCAGTTTCATCTCATTGTTACTAGTTTTACTACCACCCCCATAACAACATACATCTCCTCCTCCTAATAGTTATGCTGTTAGTGAGATGAACGGAAAAGTGTGAAGCCGCTCAGCTGGTAATCTAAGTCTGGTCCCAGTGTCACAATTGCAGTAATGATTACAGTTGGCTATGTGGTTTGCATTAAGAGCTGGGAATGTTACCAAATTGCAAACAGGCTAATTCTGAAATTAGCTATCAAGCAAAAACACCTCAGATTTGTTTTTGGTTTTTTTAAACACCGCTCTTCCCCTCAAGGGCTGCATTTCAACTCAGTGATTTTGGAAGAGATACCGATAGAACAGAAGTGAATGCTGTACGTACTTCAGCCTTCCATCACGGAAGGCAGCTGTCGCAGGCACTATGGTTTTAATGAAGAACGGTTGACTCCCTTTGTTTTCTTCAAAGCCTCCAACGATACTGAAGCCCCAGCTTTCAGAGTTACTTTTACACAGGATGATGTCTTGACAGCAGTGAAGGTAGCTGAAACAGAATGGCAGTCACAGAAAGAGCAGCAAACCAAGTCCTTGTACACTCGCCTTGGGAGGAGAATTGCTTGGACAAGCTCTCCTATTTCTTTCCAGTTTGGGGAGCTCTTACAAAGCTAGCTGCAAGAACTCCACCCAGATTATCTTTCCCCTTTATCCAAGGGAGAAAGAACAGAGGCTTTTCTCACCACCAGTATTGTGATCAAGAGTAGGAAGCCATGCAGCAAAGACTGGGCCAGGATTGTTTGTGGAGTCTTTTAGACTAGGAATGCTCACAGTGTGATGTCTAAATGTATGTGGCTATTTAGTCTGTGACCTCAAGCTCTACACGTGTGTATGACCAGCCTGGCCTGCAGGCCACAGAGGTTCAACTAATGGGGATGACTTTGCTGCCCCTGACAGCTGTGTACTCAGCAGCACGCCTTCATATTGGAAATAGGTTGCAGCTCCAAATGCTCATTGGTACGGAGGGGCACAGCATGACCACCACTTGCGTTGGGGCTGCTCCAAAAGGGCGGTGCAGTTCTTTAGTCACTAAGGCCACTTTCAGACATATTCCCTCCCCGCATATTCTGCCTGCAGGGGGAAATGCACAGCCAGGATATACACAAGGATCAGCTGGTCTGAAAGTCTCACCCCCGCATACACGTCCTTGCTGGCAGAGACGCGTAGGGGGGCAGAGCTTGATTTCCTGCTCTGCATCCCTGCACGTCTCTGCTGGCAAAGCCGCGTGAGGGGGGTGTGTGCTTTCAGACCAGCCGATCCCCGTGCATATCCTGGCTGTGCATTTCCCCCCTGCAGGCAGAATATGCACGTTGGGGGGAGAGAAGATGTCTGAAAGTGGCCAAAGTTCCAGTATTATGGAACTCCCTTCTCTTGGAGGTCCATCACAGACCGAGCCTGAGAATATTCCAGAGGCGATGTAAAACTTTCCTTTTTGGCAAAGCATTTAGCAGGTGGGAAGGTTTAGGGGTGATGGTGTTTTTTTATAAGGAGTTTTACTGTATTTTGTGTCTTTATGATGAAAGCCACCCTGAGTCTTTGGGGAAGGGTGGGGTAAAAATTTGAATAAAATAAATAAATGAAGTTGCTCCTTAGCTAGTTGAGACTGCGTAACACTGCTTTACAGCATCACAAAATATGGAAATTATGAGCTGGCTGCAAGCAGCTCAGAGTCAAATTTCTGGCTTCAATTGTATTACGAGGACCATTCTGTACAACTGGTTTTAAATGCGTACAACAATTGTATTCAGCAACCAGATCTTTCTGACGGAAGGTAAACATTAGGCAAGGCGGCCTTTCTTCTCCTAATGATCAAACAAACCTTGCCTGGTTGGGTGGCTTTGTGAAGGTTTTCATACAGGACTTGTCACAAAAGCGTGGTACAATAAGGTGGTATAATCACAAAACCGTTGTCCATAAAGAACATGGGGTAGGTTTTCAAAGGCAAAAAGGACACAAGCATTTAACTTCCACTAACTTTCAGTTAAAGTGAAGTGATTAGTTCCTAGTGAAAGTTCCTTACAGTTAGGCACTTCACTGCCATATTTGATCTGAAAAACTACTGCATAATCCAAAGATATTCAGTGAAAGTATACGACTGCATGTGTATATGTAGCTCTGTACAGCTTGCCCCTCTCAGTAACACAGCATAGCGCTAAGCCTGCCAGCCAAACCTTGTGAAACGAGCAATGCAGGAATACAGTCTTGTGATTTTAGAATTCAAGAAACCCCTAAAACTGCAAGATTCTCTAAACAATTGCAGCTTGGCAACAAAAGACATTTTAGAAGCAAAACTGTCGTTTATGCAATGATTTTTTGCCCTCTAGCTTTGCTTGAGCATTATTGGAAAGGAATTAATGTTTCAAAGCCTTAATTAGCCTCTTTCATCCACTGGCTACTTTTAAAATATAAAACTTCCGTTCTTACATGTAGTAATATCAGGAACACATGTAAAAAGCCCAGCCAGGTCAGCTCTAACTCACTGGCTAGATTGTAGGTCTGTGCAGCAAGGCCATACTATTCTATGACAACTAAGGAGCTTCACAAGAAGACAGCCAATAGTGGAGTCCAGCTCATCAGGATATTTATTGGGGATTGTCCATAAATGCACGGTGGTCCACCCCCTCAAGAAACCATCTCTTGATGTTGGAGTGCTTGCCCATTATCACCCGGTCTCCAATCTGCCTTTCTTACGGAAGGTGATTGGGAAGGCTGTGCAGCTACAGAGACACCTGGAATTTGGGAGAAATTCCAATTGGGGTTCATGCCTTCCAACAGGGTAAGACTGTACTTGTCAGAGTGAGGGATGATCTGCTGATGATTTTAGACAGACGACAGCTGGCCATTCTAGTCATGCTGGACCTTACAGCAGCATTTGATACAACTGACCATGGGTTGCTGCTTCGGTGACTGAAGGATGTTGCTAATGTGGCAGGAGCTGCCCATTGGTGGTTTCAGTCATACCTCGAAGGAAGGAGTCAATCATTGGTGATGGATGGATTTGCATCATCCCCGAGGGGACTAAACTGTGGTGTCCCTCAAAGTTCTATTCTTTCACCCATGTTGTTCAACTTGTACGTGCAGCCCTTTAGGGATGTCTGATCAAGCATGAGGCAGAGTATCATCAGTATGCTAATGATACACAACTGTATATCTCTTGCTCCGTGAGCCCTGCTAACTCACTCTCTGCCTTGGAGGAATACCTGAATGACATAGCTGCCTGCATGTCATGAAGCTACCTTGTGCTCAATCCATGAAAGACAGAGGTGATGATGGCGGGAAGGGGCAGCCGATATGAGGATGCCCTTGTCTCCCTTGGGCCCCTGAATGTGACTGGGGTCCAGGTAGAGGTAAAGAAACTTGGGCATCATTTTCAACCATGCTCTGTTGACGACAGCCCAGGTGTCAGATGTGGTTTGGAAATGCTTTTTTTCAGCTATGCAATTTGCATGTTAGGATGCCCTTATTTATCCCAGGCTGACCTTGTCACAGTAACCCATGCCCTGGTGACCACAAGGCTTGACTTTTGTATCTCTCTTTTCTATGGGCTGCTGGCAGTGCTTCCCCATTGCTTGCAGCTTGTTCAGAATGCAGCAGTGCAGTTGCTTACTAGTTTAAGCAGCCGTGATCATATTACACCCACCTACTTTCTCTGCATTGGCTGCCTGTGGAGTGATGAACTGAGTTTAAGATCATGCTCCTGGTTTTTAGGGCCTTGAATGGTTTAGGGCCTGGCTATATTCGAGACCCACTTCTGGAACCTCACACTGATGGATGTCTGCACGCAGGAGCCACCTGCTGTTTGGGGGTTCTGCCATCACGCCTTAAATCTGTGAGTGATCGGGCTTTTGCTGTGACGGGCCTCTCCAGATGCTAGTCTCTGCCCCTGCCTCCTTACCTTTAAAAAGCACCTGGAAAAGTATTTATTCTACGGGCTTTTAGAATCTACTGATGGTTCCCCTGATGTACTTTGTCCTCCCTTATTTCCTGCCCCTTTTAAAAAAAGTAAAATAACTGTTTTAAAGTGTTTTAAATTGTTTATATGGTTTTTAACTTTTTGTGAAGTGCTCCGAGCACCATGGAAGGCAGGGGACGTAATATAAATAAAATAATCATTTTTATTTTTATTTTATTTTTTATTTTTATTACTGCAACCCACTTAACACCATAGCATAGAGATGGAAATATGCTGGACAGAATGTCTTGGTTGTTTTTGGAAGGCGCAATCTTTACCTGACAGAGGTGAAAAGGGATTGTACCTGCCACCACTTCTAGTGTTTGCTAGAAGTCAGTGGGAAACCTTTCTCAATGCATTCCAAAAAGCCAGCCTCTTGCTCAGGCTCTTAGTCCTTGGACTCCCGGAAAGTGTATTAATAGCAAGCATACTGGGGGAATCCTGAACAAACTCAACATGAACTGCTGCTGTCTCACCATAACTAGTATGTGGCTTCCCCCAGCAAAGTAGAACGCAGAAGAGCAAGTAGTTCAGGAGCGGTCTTCTGAACTACTCAATACTGGGGATACCACGTCATAGGGGGCAAGCTTTAGGTTTTTACACCAGATCACAATATAAAAAAGAAAAATGTGTTGAACTCTGATGAAATAGTTCAAGAGGGCGACACTGATGGTGGGAACTTCTCCCTCACTAGAAATAAAATTGTGCATCATGGACCTCAAAGATCTGTCAGTCAATCTGGAGCAGAAGACAAACTCCTGCATGAACTTGAGGAGGGCAACAAGCAGGCTAGCACTAATCTGCAAGGGGTTTGCATTTCCTCCATGGCTCCATTAAGTCACTGCATCCGATACCAAGGAGCTGCTATCATGCACAACCATCAAAGACCAGAGAGAGATGCCAGGGGAATCAGCAAGGAAGGGCAAGAAAGAAATAGCTACTGTTTTCAATCTTTGGGACTAATTGTATAAGCACCAGCAGACCACAAAATGAAATAGCCCTGCTGTTGTACCGCTTCTAAGGAGATCCTTAAACCTGCACTTGTATGAAAGTGGTTTAGCAACCTGCAGTACTAATTTGGCTTCAGAACAATAGATTGAAGGAGATTACTTGCCAGCTGCCCAGAGGGTTCTGCTGACATAGCTCCCCGTTTCAGTGGGAAGTGCTGGAAATTTACTACATGGGAATCCCAGCAGGAGAGGCACAGGCCAGACACTCCTTTAACACAAAACCACAGTTTTACAACCTCAGAGCTAAAGAATTGGATCTCAAATGCGTTGCAACTCCTGGGCCTCAACCGTAACAGTCAGAGTGGGCAAAACCAAATATTCACACCACTTTGAATGAATTTCAAGAAAAGGTGCGTTGCAGACACAGGCCAAATTTCCACTGATTTTAATGGTAGAGAAATGTGCCTGGCACTTGAAGCCCATACCTGGATTTAAAGCAGATGTCCGGTATGCAAAGAGGCTGAAATCATGAGCGACACAGGGAGTGGTGCAAAATGTGAGTCTCCAAAACTAGGAACTACTACAACTTTCTCTTTCCCAGTGGGTGTAGAACAGCATTTGTTGCCCTGCATTCACAATGAAACCCCTACTGAGAGTGCTACTGCAGCCGACAAAGGCATAAGGACCAATAAAAGGTTTTATTCCAGGTGTGTTAATCGAGTGGTAACTGAGATTAGTCAATCTCAAAACCTTTATAAGGTTGAGGTCCCTTTCAGAGGAAGAGGAAAGACAGGCAGGCTCTGGAAATAGAGTGCTACTCTGCTTTGTTTGGAGTTTACAGTCAAGCTGCAGGAAGGGAATGTGGCCAGAGGCTTGCTGATTTGTGTTCCTTTGCTTGCACTAGAACACAAGACAGTAAGTAAATCTGAAAGCAACTGTACATTTTTTTGCTTAGCCTGAACTTCCTGCCAACTTCATCCCCAGCTGCCCAGACCATAACTCTGGCAGAGCCTGAAACCCTTCTCTGGACTGACTGTAATCCAATTGGCCCTTCTGGAACTGACTGCTAAAGAAGAGTCCCACTTGCATCTCTCCAGAAGTGTTGGCCTGAGAGTTCAGAAAGCCCTGCCATATTTAGCTAAGCAACACAATTCTCTTTGCCTTTAGCACTCAGTAGTGTGCTGTGTGTCTATTCAAATGCTTTTTGGCAAGGAAACTTGAAAAGGTTCAGCATTGCTTTCTTAGTATTAAAAGTTACACTGTGGAAATGAACATGAAAAAGACACAGCAGATAAGGGGACCACATGCCACAAAACAAAAACTAGGTGCTAACAGCCACTGACCTTTCTTAGACTAGAATTGCTAAATGGGATTGGATCCATGACACTTTAGGGAGGATTGTTGGTCTCACAATTCAAACACATACAGCAAATATAGACGTGCTTTCAGTTTCCATCTTTTGTGACTAGCTAACAGAGTTAATTGAAGGCTTCCTTAAAGTGAGGGAGGAAGGGACCAAATTTCAAAGAATTGGAAGGCAGGAATGGGGTCAGAAATACTGGCAAGCACAATGGGAATTTAATGTTTTGGGGTGGGGTTGTTGGGGTTTTTTTGAAGGCTGACAAATGAAGGCGTAAGCCTGTACTTGTGTCATGTACTTGTCACGAGGGCACGTCACTTAGATTTGATTTGGTTTGGAGTCAACCAAGGGTTTAAGTATCATAAGTAGAAGGCTCGATTCCAGTGACACACTATCAACATACAGAAATCACCAGAGAAACTTACCTAGGCAATCCAAGCCACATGACCCAGTGGGGAGACCAACTGAACCTATGTTCACTGGTATCAGACGGCACCTCGGAAGTCTCTGGTATCCTTTCTGGTACTAAGATTTCCAGGGCTTTCAGTACCACTGCGTGAGATGCTGCATTGGTTTTCAGTGCGGAAACAGCTTCATAGTAGCTTAGATGAGTCAAATCAACACCATTTATATTCAAAAGCACATCTCCTATGGATTAAATAGACCCAATGTAACAACTCATATACTGAGCTTGTCCAACTCTGCCGTAAGACTTTATTTCATTCATGTTTAACATTCACTTTCACACACAAACACTGCAGCCCATAGAGTTATTGAATACTGAAATTAATCACAAGAGCAGTTTTGAAGGCCTCCTTACCTCTCTTGATCCTACCATCCCTGAAGAGGCATCCAACAGGTTGTACACTTGTTACATAAATAGGGAGTTTATTTTTATTGTCCCTGCCACCTCCAAGAGTTATGCCCAAAGATTCCTTCAGCTCCTTTTTTAATACAACCGTCTTTTCCTGGTTGAGATATCCTTGAGGTAGGTCCTACAAAAGGAGACAATTCCTACATTGTTTGTACATCTCTGACAAGTTAATCAGCGCAACAGGCCACAGGAAGGTCTTCAATAGGTGGGGAAGGAGAAAGCCATAAACTTAGTGAAAAGTCTTGGATAGCGAGTTCCCTACATACATAAAGAATAAATTTATTTTAATTTATTTATAGCAGCATTTGTATGCTGCCCCTTCCTGCCACAAGCATCTCATGGCGGCTCACAACATTTTAAAGCATATAATAAAATTCATTAAAATCAACAATCCCAGAATAAAAAATCCCCCAAAACAATAAAAAAGCCCACCCTCACCCAACCCACCCATCCCATCTCCCTTGGCAAAGGCCCGGCGGAACAGCCAGGTCTTACACTTTTTACAGAAAGAGAGAGGGGAGGTCATCAGTCAGGCGGACCTCCAATGGGAGGGAGTTCCACAGCCACCAAGAATGCCCTCCTCATGGTCGACACCCAGGAAACCCAGGGGACCTCAAGAAGGGCGCCTCCGGCCAACTGCAGAGGTCGATCCAGAATCTGGAGGGTGAGGCGGTCCTGCAGGTAGGCGGGGCCCAGACCATTTAGGGTTTTAAAAGTCAACATCAACATCCTGAATTGGGCCCGGAAGACTATCGGTAGACAGTGCAGAGAACAGAGCACTGGAGTAATCTGTTCACGGTGGTCCATCCCCTTCAGGAGACAAGCCACCACATTCTGCACCAGCTGCAGACTCCAGACTGTCACCAACGGTAGCCCTGTGTAGAGTGCGTTACACTAGTCTAATCTTGAGGTAATAAAAGCATGGATGATTGTGGCCAGGTCCGAGTCCGAGACATACGGCCTAAGCCGACATACCACATGTAATTGGCAAAATGCACCCTAAGCTACTCTTCTAAAATGATGTCACTAACTTTAAAGGTCCTGATGTAGAGGCGAGATGTTAGTTCCGTCTCCATGCTCAGTAGTTGGCACCAAATAATCAAGGACCCATGTTCTCAGCGTTTCCCCATTGGATGCAATGGGGAAAATACAGTGAACACATGTCTCTGTGAAAAACTAAGTTCATGGCAACGAGGAAAGCTTTCCATCCAGCAATAGAAAAAAAACATTACTTGTTCTACATAGGGTTTGTCACTTCCAAAGCAGGAGGGATTTGAATCAATGAACAAAGGCTAAAGGGCAGGTTCCAAATCCTACAAACAGTTGTCCAAAAAAAAATCTTAGCTACTTTGTAGGATACAGCCTATTAATACATAGGCCTTTTCCCATTAAAATAATCAGCCTCTACTTCTGTTTTTAGGGCAACTTAAACAGAAATTGTTAGCAAGTTTTGTACCTGTGGGTAATACCCACAATCTGAGATATACTATGGGTTACTTGATCAGTATTCTGCATACCAAGACAGGTAATCAAACTACCTAAAATATCGGGCTTACCCTTACCAAATAACCAACTTTCCATTTTGGACTGACCCGTTCTGACTTGTCTTGTTACTGTTTTAGCATCTTTCCAGATTTTTGTGTTTTGTCATCATCCATCCATACAATTAAGATAGACCATGGAACAATTCATGGAGGAATGGAAACGGATGGGGAAACGGCATATTGGTAACTCAGTAAAATGATGCAAGACAGGATAGCAGCAACTCAGGAACACAAAACCAGTAACACAGGTAACTTGTCAAGCCTTAAACAGGTATCGTTTAGTGCCCAATCTGTCCGAGATAGTTCGGGTACAGCAATTTCAATGGGTATACATACCCATTTTTGCTGGTGCTCATGTCAGCGTTAAGACAAGGACAACAGGCATATGTTTTTCTCAAGTGACAGGTTCAGGACTGGGGAAGAAATGGGATGCCTGTTCCTGAATAGGTCCAGTGCCACTCCATAGGATGAAAGGACATAGTTGATACTGAGTCACTTTCAACAGCTACACCCAAAGATTCCTTTGTAACATTTGTTGCTCAACTGGCAAATACAAATTTTGGATAGGATTGTTGATAAGTATTCAGCGAGGGCCTGACTCTGAGGCCACTTGTCCACATGACCAGGGCCGGCGGGGAATCTCCCAGCTGGGAAACTTACACTGAGCTCCGCACAAGGGCACGGGTCATCAGACGTGTCCAGCAGCTTTTTTCCTCTGAATGTCAGGGCTTGATTTCGAGCCCTGACATTCTGAGGAAAAAAAGCCGCTGGACACAGCTGACGCTTTCAGCCCACATGCGGCGCTCAGCTTAAGTTTCCCGGCCGGGAGATTCCCCGCCAGGAGAATTGCCGGCCCCGGTAACGTAGGCAAGGGGCCTGACTTAAGTGAAATCCATGGCAAAACTCCTAAATGGCTAAAGTAGAGGTCGTGATGCCAATGTGGAGCAGTTTTGCAAATTCCAAAGCAAGTCTTGATTGGTTCATTTTCTCCCATAAATCTTAAAGAAAGGGAGGGAAGAGCATACTTGTATTGTGAGGACAGGAGGGGAGGTAGAGAAAAAGTTAAATGAATGCATAAGAAGAGCTGAACTCAAACAGATCACAACAGCAACCAACTCAGATGCGATACATTTAAAACACAGAAATCTTAGGCAATATGCATTTCCAGCAAAATTTCTTCACGCAAATGGCAGTTTAAATATAGAACAAAATGCCAGAGGCAGGCATCATAACAATCGGTTCAAATTAAGTTTTCTAGGGGAGGAAATCTGAGGGCAAAAGAAGCTAGTCAAATTGGTGAAGAGGTTTCAGGGGTGTCTTTCAGATTAGTTGACAGCACTCTGACCCCATTATGAGACTTGGTCTTGTAGTCCAGAGGTCAGTCTAACCCAGTACTAATAATGCAGTTTGGTACTGAGAAAACATTACTTTAGAAAGGTTATATTTTCCAGAAGAAGAATTAAAACCAGTGGTACCTCCATCAGTTTCCAGTGGATTTTAAATGGGTGGAACTTTCAAAATCATAATATGGAGACCCTAAAGTATCAATACTCAGACTAGAGCTTCAACTAACTCTTTAATCCATGGCCTGTGGGTCTTAGCAATCATGTCCATCAGCTGGGGACAAACTGACACTCCGAACACCAATTACCTGTTCGTGCTACAGAGCTACAGCATGTCGCTGGGTGGTGTTATTAATAATATTGTGCCAGCAATGTACCTGGCCCTTTACAGTAGTTAATTATAGACAGGGACCCTACAATCTAGGAGATACAAGGGGTGTGGTGGAGAAACAGAAGGAGAGGGTGAAACATTCATGACTTGTGCCTGTTCTAAATGCTGGCATGAGCAGTATTTGCTCAGTAGATTACACTGATCAATTCCAAAGAGCCCAAAGTGGAAGGATGGTTGAGTGGTGACTCAGAAGACCTGGGCTTGATTCTCTGCTTTACAGTGAACTCCCTATGTGACCTTGGGATACTAGGGCAGACGTGGGGAAGGTTTTTTCTCACTCCCATAGGCCAATCTGAAAATTAGTATACAGTCTATAGGAACTGGGGGTGGAGGAATTTAAGGAGTGTGCTCAGGATGAAGGGAGAGGTTGGCAATACTCCAGTGGAGGATTGTGGCTCTTTGGTTGGAAGGCTTCCTCAGAAGTCTTCAAACATATATAACAAACAAACAAACAAACACACACACACACACTCCATCAATGACACTCCTACTTGGCTCAAGACCTGAATGAGCAATATTGATCAATCCACCCCAATCATGTAGATGTGGTGGGAGACAAAGAAGAGGGATTGGTTTAGCTGCTAGCAATGTCACCATGAACACAGTATTCAGTGGCTTGACAAAGTACTGGGGAAGGTAGTACTCTCAGGCTACTCTCCACACCTTTCTGCCCACAAAAGCTTCATGGTACCCAACTAGCAAGTAACAATAGGACTGAGAAACCAGACCACTGAGTTACTCAAATATACCATTCTTAGCACAAGACTTACTTTCTGATAGTTTGATTTTCGTCGGTAGTGATTCTGTTCAGGCCGCCTCCGATGGTGCTCTGGACTTTCTCCATTGCTGCTGCTATTGCTGCTGTTGCTATGGTTTGTTGTGGGACCATCTTCACTAGCATCTGGCAGCTGCAAACCAGACTGCCTGAGGACCACAAAGTTCACTCTTGTTTCACTAGACTGCCAGGAAAAGCAAGAGAAGCTTGAAACTGTTAAGCTCAAATAACCTCAGAGCATCTAACATCATTGGTAGCTCTTAGCACTGGCCACTTAGCACTGTATAAAATCTAACTACACTCCCCCAACATTTAAGTCTTTTTACCTTTGTGTGAAGAAAAACCTCACCACTCCTGGAAAAAGTAAGGTTTTTGCTGTAAGTTTATTAAGGCATAGGTCTTTGCATTTCCAGTGTTGTTGTTTGGGGAGGAAAGCCTGTTCCGCCAGAAAATGGACAGGACTGAGATTCGAAAGAGTCAAGATATGGCTCTGGTTGGACCGCTGACTTACTGAATGACCCTGGAAGACTGCTAACTTTTATTTGCTCAAAATAGTAACCAACCCTTCTGAAGTACTCTGAAATCCAGCAATGAAGAAGGCTAGCAAGTGTAGTTATTAGTTTTTCTGGCTTGTTTTAAATTTAGGCGAGCTCAAACGTTGAGACAAACAATTTCGTTCTTACCACCACCTACAATGCTGGAAGACATTAATAACTTTTAAAGAGCAGGAGAGTCACAAAAATCATTACATCCATCTCAAATGTTCAGCCTTAAACTAAACAGCAAAGGAAAATGAATAGGAGGAAAAACTGTAACCTGGTCTATTCCACAGCATTAGAAGTACTGTTACAATAAACATGACTAAGCCTTGCCAGTACCCTCCCCAACTCAGTTCAGATGGGATCATCTTTTACCTCAGAGATTTAAGCTTGTTATACATTTATACATGATGTTAAGTTATCTTTATAAAAACAAGGACTACACTTTAGGCAGAGTCTTCCTCCTGTCCAGAACTGGGGCTCTGAGTTACTGATAATCACTCCATAAATGTGCCACACACCTTAAAATACAGACAAAGAATTTTCTGCCCCAAACAGCGGACAGTCTAAAATTAAAAATCAATTGATTTGACAAAAAGTGTTAGATTAGATCCGAGTCGAGCGGAACCCCCTTTAAAAGGAGGTCACGCAATTGTACAAAAATGCTTGCTTCAATAGGAAGCTCACTCGAGGCCCAATTGCATTTCCCCTGAAGCCCATGGGACTCTCTCCACTGACTTCAGCGGAAGTTGAATGGTGTCTCCTTCCCAGAATCAATGAGTTTACATGTTGCATTGCATTGAAGCTTGTACTGTACTTCTCTATAAACAGTTTCAATATATTAGATTCTACCCCGTATGTGTCAGTCTCATGGCTGAGCAGACATTTACTAACTTTAACAGTATGTTTTTGGACTCTGCAGTCCGTTCTCAATTCTACAAAACCTTTTATCAGACACATTCTTTAGACCTTTGGTTTATTTATAATACAAAATGTCACAACTAAGTATAAATATTTATATGTTAATTACAGCAAGCCTGTGTTCTTATCAAAACTGCTCCCTCACCACTGACTCACCCAATTGCCAGGAGAAAAACTGGCTCTCATTACTATGTTGGGCTCGGATTCTTTCCAGGGTTTAAATGGTACGTGCTGGAGAAATGCTTTGTGTTTGTCACGGTCGTCGGGCAAAAACAGAAACCCAGCTATTAGAAGGTCACTGCCCAGGGAAATGGAACATTTTAAACCAATCTCAATAAAGGCTATTGCTTGTGGAGCAGTGCTCAACCAACGTACAACAAAACATTCAGCCCATTAAAACAGACAGCATTCTATCATAATGAAAACAACTCTCACAATATCCATACTTCAGCTTTTTGCCTTGCAAGGTCTTCAATTGCCCGAGGATCCACTCCACCCCAAATAGAGCTTATCTGGAAGTTTATCTACTAAGTTTTCTTGATGAAAAACAAAACTCCCTCTGTTCCAAGCTGCCAGCCCACAAAGCCTCCCTTCAGAGTTTCCCAATAGAAATCTAGAGCAACCTTACATACTTTCTTTTACATAATCTATGGGTAAAAACAGACGTGACCGTGGCCCATTGCAGCCTGCATTTTTACACTTAGGCCCGGCCATGAGCATATCTGTTGAGGGCCGGCCAGATGTTGGACTGGGATTCCTCTGGAATGTGTCGGAGGCTAGCCCAGGCTCGGCTAGGCCCTGCCTGATTGCGGCAAAGCAGGCCACAGCAGGCTATCACATATGGTGTGGTCCACCGTGACCCGGCCCGGATTGGGTTTGCCACTGCAGCTGTCATTGACCGCCATGGCTGCCTGCCTGTCATGGCGGGAGGCCGAGCGCTTGGTGCAACACGGAGGAGGCCGGCTGACCACACGTTCCTGCACCTCCCCACCCTCCCTGGCAGCCCAACCCAGTCCATGTCTGTCGTGGCTTTGGGCCAGGTTGCTGCAGCCATGTGGTCACTTCTGTTTCCACCCCATGTGTCTGTCTGAGGTGCTTCCACACATTATGGTAATCACACATTCATGTTAAACACATGTTTTTGAACATGAGCACACACAAACATGAAACATGGGACTTCCAGGAAACACTCATGCTGCCCACTCCTTGAAAATGAGATGCAATTGTCCCTCCTCTGTAGCAAACAAAACCTGTGGCCGAGGATGCCTGTGCACTTGTGGCCTACGTGGTCTTCCCAGAGAGATCCAAAACTAAGCGTGAAGGGCTAACTAAAGGGCCAGACCAGGCCATGCTCTTTTCCTATCTCTACAGCATCTTTGGAGTGTACTGTGTTTTGGAAAACGATGTGCCTGCTCTGTGTGCTTTGCCTGTTACCAGCAGTGACTAGTCTCATTACTTGTGTTTTGTAAAGACCTTTCCTAAGCCTTGGAACAGGAACGCCTTAAAAAGGAATGCCAGGGAGGAGGAATAAGAAAGCACAGGAGCATCTGGGATGGAGCTTCAGGGAGATGAACATTTTCTGGAGGATTTCCAAGGAGATGGCCACCCATGGGTGTGCAGAGACACAGAGCAGTGCCACCAAAGAGGAAATAACTTACTACAAGGTTTCAAGGAGATAAAGAACTTATCCTCACTCTCAACAGAGCCGCCAGACATGGTCCTATTGTGAACCTCCAGACAAGTACCTGAACTACAACAGAAACAGTTACCCCACTGCCTGGGGAATCATGTGATCAAGAGTCAAAAGACGATGTGGAGCAAATCAGAGCAGCACAGCAAATTGCCCAAACCATGTTGCTCTCCTGACCTGGATCAACTCATTAAAGTTCATTTGGTTTCCATCCGCCTGACCAGCCAACCCTTCTTTGAAGGGTCAGAGGTCCCCAACACCCAGCAGCTTGCTGTCGTGGATCTTCCTAGTACGGAGACATGGGATGTTGTTAGTTTATTAATTTATTCAAATTTATATGCCACCCTTCCCAATAAGGCTCAGGGTGGCTTACAGCAAATAAAAATAGCTAAAAATCCCCCAAAAGCTTTTACCCCAATTCCCCTCACCCATCCTGCCCTGCGTGCCTGCAAAATCCCTACCTGCCAAACAAAAAAGATCTTACATTGTTTCCAGAAGATGAGTAGGCTCAGGCTTAGATGAATCTCCAAGGGGAGGGAGTTTCATAATCGTGGGGCCAGCCACTGAGAATGCCTCTCTGTGCACCCTTGTAGATACTTCACAAGGAGTTGGTATACATAAGAGGGTATGAGTCCTGGCTGACCTCAGAGGCCGCAATGGGACATGAGGGAAGAGGTAGTCTTTCAGATACTTGGGGCCCAAGAGGTCAAAGCCAGCACCTTGAATTGTGATCAGAAAGCTACTGGTAGCCAGTGCAGACTCTGGAGCACTGATGTAATATGCTCCCGGCTACCTGCCCGTCAGAAAATGGGCCACAACATTCTGCAGCAACTGCAGCTTCTGAGCAGTCATCAAGGGCAGCCCCATGTACAGCACATTGCAGTAGTCTAGCCTCAAGGTTACAAAGGCATGCACGGCGGTGGCCAAGTCGAAAGTGGATAAAAAGGGTTGCAGCCTTCTCACCAGATGTAATTGGTGAAAAGTGCTCCTGGCCACTGCCACAACCCAACAATCCAGGTGTAGCAATGGATCCAAGAGCACCTGAAGACTGTGAACCTGAGTGAACAAAGGAGGCTAGATCCCATCAATAAGGTCCCTATACCTCTCAGGTCCAATGGCCAGTCAGTCATCCCTTCAGTCTTGTCTGGATTCAGCTTCAATTGGCTCGCCCACATCCAGTTCCCAACAGCAGCTAAGCACTGAGTAAGCACCAAGACCACAGAGCCTGGGTCAGGAGACTTCTGGAAGTGGAAGACACCATGGCTGTGTGCTGTTTGGATGCAGTCTACTTGGGCCTCTGCTAGCGTGCCTCAGGAAGAAATCCCTACTAGAAGCTTGGGGACTGGCAGCGTCAACAAACCCAGAGACAGCCCTCCAGATAAGGAGTGCTTTCATCTTTTTCCATGTCTGCTGTGGGCTGTCATCTTTGTTGTCACATGGGAAAGATGGTGCAATGGGACAAACGTATTTACAGGTACAGTATGTTGGATTTGCCTCCTGTTGGATTTGCCTCCTCTCTATACAGAGAACTAATGCCAAATTTAACCTGGTATGGAGGCCACGAGACATGTTCCATGGTATTTTGGCAGGGAAGGGGATTTAGGCCACATGTAACCATCTGGATTTAATGTCAGGTGATACACTCCTCCTCTTCACCGAATTACAACACAGATTGCATTCTCCTGATCTCCACTTCACCATTGCTCCTTACAACTGCCAGAGATAGAACAATGGCCCAGTAAAAATGACATTGCCACAGAAAAAGTGGATGGGAATCTGGCCAGCAATGTTTCAGGGTCACAAAACAGTGTGTCCTTCTGGCCCACAGATACCAAGATCCGAAGCAGCAGACAGTCCACTCTTGCTCACTTGTTGCCCACCACAAGCATCCCTCTCTGTACCACCATTGCAATGAGCAACGAGCAGCAGGTACAGATGCAGGACATCCCCAGTGTCAACACTACTCAGACAAAGTAGGTAAAGGCCACCCAACCAGACCACCACATGAATCTCCACAACAAAAGAGTAAGAAAAACACTGCTTCACAGCTTAGCAAGACCAGCTACCAACAAAATGAAAGGGAAAACTTAGCAACACTGCAAGTGTTCCTGTTTTTCTTTACCTTGGTGGGGAACCATGTCACCTGCAGAGGGAATGTAACATAAGCTTCCATTTATGGGGAAGGAGGATGCTTTGCATTCCACCCATTTCCACTCAGCTCATGTCAAGTGGTGCAGGACACACCTCAGCCAACTTCATTACAAGCCAGTGCTGTATTTGAAAATTAGCAATCTTTTCTCCAGAATCCCACTCTTTCTGAACCAAACAGACCTTCCAGTTGCTACTTTTGGGAGAAGACCACATGCTCCCATTGAGACAATTCACAATCTCCATTACTGAGAACTTGGAAAAACCCATCCAGTAACTTTTCTGCAACCATTTTTAAGTTGGCAAGATGTTGCATGGCAGACTCAAATGGCATCCCAGTATCCCACGTCTGATTATGCAGAAAGTGTCTCTTCTGCTTTGTTGTTCATCTCCCTAGAGCCATGACTCAAGTCCGATATGTCCCAATAAGTGACTGGACCACTAGTTCCTGTTTAGCAGCAGGTAAAAGGGCCTCCACCTCCCTTTTCAGTTCTGACCAGGTACAGATCACCTCCTGTCTGGCAGCCAGTGACTGTGTGAACTGACAGCTTCACGCAAACATGGTGTCCACATGGTGGAAACAATTCAGATTGCTCCATGAATTAATGAACGCCAGCCAGAAAGAGAAGAAAAGAGATGTCTAGAGTCCCTTGTGTTCCAGAAAAAAGGGTGTAGCTGTAATAGGGACAGGCAGTGGAGCTGCACCCAAAGACCAGAAGCCTGGGGAGCCACATACCCTGACACCAGGGGAGGGGGGGCTTGCATTTCATTTCTGCACCAACACCCATTCCCACCTAGCTACACCCCTTGAGACACCAATGCACACAGATGCCTAGAATGCAATGCACGTCATAATGAAATTCAATAAAAACCTAGCATGTTACAGCAGGGGACATCATCCAAGGAACAGCCTGTGGGAGGGGAACTCTCATCAGGCAGCCACAAACACAAAACGAACATGTAAGCAGAAGAATGCGTATGATCCCTGCTATGGGAATTTCTAATGTCATCTGTGTGTCAGGCAGGATTTGCTATGTGGAAACACCCCAAGACACAGAGATTCATTCCCTGTGTAGAAAGGCTATGTATAAAGATCAGGCTAGTTTACTGCTGCGTAGGCACCACAGACAACTGACTCACCACAACACTGTCATATTTGTTGTGGCTGTGCGGGCAGCAAAGACGCGGTTCTTTGCTGTCATCATAGCGTCTGTGAAGTTGTGTCCGGCATAGCTTTTCCGAGTGGTGTGGAGTCTGGTCAGTCCGGCCTCCCTCCACCTGGATATGGAGTTTTCCATGGCCCACTGAGACATGATTTATTTATTTATTTATATTTACATTTATATCCTGCCACCTCCCGTCAACAGACGGCTGAGGGCAGTTTACAAAATACATTTTAAAACCATAAAAACAATAAAAATATAAACGGAGAACCTAAAACCAACATAAATAAGGGTAAAACAGTCAGACTAGAAAAACCCCTCCCCTCCCACCCTACCCATTCACTTCCCCAAAGGCCTGGGTGAACAGCCAGGTTTTACAGGTCCCACGGAAGGCCAGCAGACTAGGGGCCAGGCAAGCTTCCTCCGGAAGGGAGTTCCACAGCCACGGTGCAGCCACCGAGAACGCCCTCTCCATCATGGCCCCCGTTAACTCAGGGGACCTCCAAGAAGGTGCCCCCGGCGGACTGCAAGGATCGCCCTAGTGCCCGAGGAGTGAGGTGGTCTCTCAGATAGGAAGAGCCGAAGCCGTGTAAGGCTTTAAAGATTAAAAACAGCACCTTGAATCGGGCCCGGAACGCTATAGGCAACCAGTGCAGAGCTCAGAGCACTGGTGTTATGTGCTCCCTACAGCCCGTCCCCATCAGAAGACGGGCTGCCGCATTCTGCACCAGTTGCAGCTTCCGAGCCGTCACCAGGGGCAGCCCCACATAGAGCATGTTGCAGTAGTCCAGCTTTGAGGTGATGAACGCATGGATGAGGGTGGCCAGGTCAGAGTCCGAAACATATGGCGGAGTTTCCGCACAAGATGTAGCTGGCAAAAGGCTCTCTTCATCACCACCTCC
Source organism: Sphenodon punctatus (assembly GCA_003113815.1). Classification (NCBI taxonomy): domain Eukaryota; kingdom Metazoa; phylum Chordata; class Lepidosauria; order Sphenodontia; family Sphenodontidae; genus Sphenodon; species Sphenodon punctatus. The sequence goes on from QEPC01006282.1 coordinate 867,779, forward strand.
ACCTGGCAATCCAGCTGAAGGCTGGGGTCCAACAGGACTCCTAAGCTCCGAACCTGAGGGGCCAGCGGTGGGCAGACCCCCTCAACGAGGGGGGCCATCACCCCTGCCGCCTGACCCACCATCACCACCTCCGTCTTATCGGGATTCAGCTTCAGTCTGCTCCGCCGCATCCAATCAGCCACTGCCTCCAGGCACTGGGAAAGCGCCGAGACTGCAGGGCCTGGGTCAGTTGAAAATAAGAGATATATCTGGGTGTCATCAGCATGTTGGTGGAAGCCTGAGGTTAGGAATGCCCTCTCTGGTCCAAGTTTGTGGGATCAGTATCAAAATAAGTTGTGGTAGTTATAGACGTTACGATAAGTGAGTTAAATTTATGATAAGTGAGTTTCAAATTATAGTTTTTGTATATTTAATTTTTTTTTTCCAATGTGTATTTTATGGGCTATGGCCTTTGGCTACGCCCAGTTAATAATAACATACATACATGTATTCAAGTATCAATTGGTGACACCTCCCAAGGTGGGGGATGTGCTTCGGTCTGTTTGGGCTACAATGCGTGAACTGGATCCCTGCCCATCCTGGCAGGTCAAGGCCAACCAGGAGACAGTTGGGCCATTGCTGGCCAGGGTTGTCAATGCCTTGGGGAGGGCTGGCTGCCTGAGTTGCTTAAGGCGGCAGTGGTTCGGCCTCTCCTCAAGAAACCATCTTTAGAAGTTGACTCCCTGGCTAGCTATCAGCCTGTCTCTAATCTTCCCTTTTTAGGAAAGGTTACTGAACGGGTGGTGGCCCCTCGGTTACAGGCGCATCTGGACCGCATTGGTTTTCTGGATCCCTCGCAGTCAGGCTTTCGTCCTGGTTATGGCACTGAAACTGAGGGACTCTTGTTACCTTGGTTGATGACTTAAGAATGAAACTGGACAGGGGTCATTTGACCCAGCTGGTTCTACTCAATCTCTCAGCAGCTTTTGATACCGTGAATCATGAGGTGCTGGTGACGCACCTGCATAACCTTGCCAGGGTGGGCAGAACAGCCTTGTAGTGGTTCTGTTCATTCCTGGCAGATCGATCTCAGCAGGTAGTCCTGGGGGTCTCCTGTGTGGGATCCTGCAGGGATCCATTCTGTCCCGCCTCTTATTCAATGTGCGCATGCAGCCGCTGGGGGAGGTTATGCATCAGTGGGGGGTATGTTGTAATATGCTGATGGTACTCAGCTGTACCTTTCCTTTTCATCTGACCCAGGCCCGGCAGTCTCAGTGCTTTCCCAGTGTCTGGTGGCTGTAGGGGACTTGATGAGGACTAGCCAATTGAAGCTGAATCCTGATAAGATGGAGATGATGTTCGTGGGTGTGATAGGTGATCTGTGCGAGGGTGCAAGCTAGGAGTGCTCCTGGATCCACAGCTGTGCATGGATGTCCAGGTGTCAGCTGTGGCCAGGACTGTTTTCCGCCAGCTATATCTGGTGCGGTGGCTTCATCCATATGTTTCAGACTCCGATCTTGCCACCGTCATCCATGCATTTGTCACCCTCAAGGCTGGATTACTGTAATGCCCTCTACATTGGGCTGCCCATGGTGATGGTCTGAAAGCTGCAGCTGGTGCAGAACTCCTTACAGGGACGGGACCCTGGGAGCACATTACACCGGTCCCTGCACTGGCTGCCTATTGTCTTCCAGGCCAGATTTAAGGTGCTGCTTTTAACCTATAAAGCCCTAAACGGCCTGGGCCCTGCCTACAAGGGACCGCCTCACTTCCTGCACTCCGGGACAGCCCCTGAAGTCATTGGGGGGGTGCTCTCCTGGAGGTTCCCCGCTTTAGATTGGCGGGGACTGATAGGCAGGCATTCTCGGCAGCGACACGTGTTGTGGAACTCACTCCTGGTGGTTGTCCTTCTTGGCCCTAATCTTCTCACTTTCTGGTGCCAATGCAAGGCATGGCTCTTCCGCCAGGCTTTCGGTGATGGGGAGGGGTATGGAGAGATTTAGGTATGGGTGGGGGTTTGGTTATTTTCTTTCTTTTTGCACATTAGGAGGAGTTTTATTGTTCTAATTGTTTTTTTACTTGTTTTATATTGTATGAGATTGTTTATATTGTGGAATTTTAATATTTTTGTAAGCTGCCTGAGGCAGATGAGGCAGAATAGAAATTGATATTTAAATTAAAAAATAAAATATTTTATTCATGCAACATTCCCACCCTATGTATTCATCAATATTTGGAAAAGGAAAAGCCCACACCTGTATAGAAGCCACTCTTCAAAATCACTCCATAAATTACCTGGATTATCTGTGCAGCTGTCTCAGGCGTTCCCTGCCTCAGGTCGTTGCCATTTATAGAGAGGACTTTGTCATTGTGACTCAGCTTCCCATTTTTGGCTGCCAAGCCTCCATCGAGCAGGTCCAGAATAAAAATCCCCTGCTCATCTGTCTTCCTGATCAGTTTGATCCCGAGAGGTTCAGATCGATCTCTCTTTAGGAGGGTAACGTGGATTACTTCTTGGTTTAAAATACTGCCAGACTCCTGTTGGCTAGGTCTGGTGGAAAATCCCTTCTCCTGCAGTACTACAAGGTGCAGTACAGGACCTGGGTGTCGCAGCAAGGAGATAGCTTGGCCATGACTCACACTGCTAATGTTGACACCATTCACCTAGGAAGAGGAGAACGCCATTATTTAGAACATAGCCTCACACAGGCTTTCCAGAGTTACAGGAGAGCAAAGTACAGAGTATACATGACCTCCATGTCCACAAGACAGAAGCTTCTGCAGGCACCCAACACTGTTGAAAGCTAACAAACAGCAGAGTAAAGCTCATGGCAAGGATCCATGTTCACTGCATTTTCCTCATTACCACCAATGGGGAAAATGCAGTGAGCGCTGGTCCCTGCCCAGTGGGATATGTAGTATGTTAAGAGGTAATATTAGACAGGGCAGCAGATGGATAAGTCAAGCACAGCAGGCATTAGTGTCATTTGTCTCCAATGGACACAGGCAGCCCTCAAGGCAGGTCATAAAAATCAGAGGGGGGAAAAAACAACCCTATTAATTCACCCTGTCCTCCCATACTCTGCACAGCTGCTTCTTACAATACTTAAATCTATTCTGGCCATAAAAGCCTTCCCTTTCTATCTCTTCCTTCCCTTATGGCATAATGTGTCTTCCTTGGCTAGCTTGATTAACATGGGCATCCATTTAATTACAGCCCAGTACTCATAATTATGCCCTCCCTGCAGCACCCTAAATAAATAATTCTCCTCCTTTCTCGGCATTAACAACCTTCTGTGGCTGAAGCAAATAAAATCAGAACCAATGCAAATTTCAAAATCAACCTTTAAACAAAAAAAAATTATGGATGGTTTAGGAGTTAATTCTCCCCATTGATGGGCTGAGGCTTTAGAAGCTTGGACTAGGCTGTCAGTCCCACAGTGCATCGCAGCCATCCAGAAGAGGAAGAAATGGATGCAGCTGTTCACCCACGCAAGAAGGTGCCCAACCCTCAGGAATGTGGAAAGGAATAGGTTATGGACAATGCTTTTGTACTTTTACTTCATTTCCCCATGCTCTGGGCTTCTTGGCACCTGCTGGGTCCAAAACCACCCAACTAACAAGAGCTATTTTCAAGGAGAGTGTGGCCTTAAAGAAAACTGGAGGGAAGAGTTTGTTCTTTGAAGATTATAACCCTCCTTTAGAGACCCAAAACAAACGAATAAAGCACTGAAACTTTGGAGTGCTTCTGAAACATTTCCAAGGTTTTTCAGCATTGTTGGTCCTTTCTGCTATCTAGTACCATAAAAAGCATGCTCTTGAACAAAAGGAGAAAGAGTTAACCGTACCGAACACTAGCAGAACAAACCTACCTCAAGGATATGGTCTCCAGGGGCTATTCTTCCATCTGCAGCAACAACGGAATCCCAAAGAACTTCCTGAACAACAATGTTCCCCAGAGGGGTGTTTTTACCCCCAACTATCCGCATCCCCAGCTCTTCCTCAGGATCCTCTATGTGAATTTCAATTGCACTTGTTTCAGCCACAAGACTAGATCTCTGGGGCTGGTCTGATTGGGAGAAACCGAGAAGAAAAAGCGACCCATCAATATAGATCAAGGAAACATTGAAGAGTTCAAAGCTGCAAAAACCCCTTACTCCCTCCTTATTTGTTTCACATACACACCAGGATTTAGGTTACATGTTTTGTTGTTTGACATTTTTGTGTTCAAAAGCAGCATTTGGAAATAGGCCAGAATAGCTTAAAGAATGTGGTATTGGACTTGGACCTAGGAGACCAGGATTCAAATTCCATCTTAGCCAAGAACTTACTGGATTGGCCTGGGGCAAATCACTCTCTCTCAGCCTCGGTTCACCATCTATAAAATGGGACTAATAATGACCTACCTCATACAGTTGTTGTGAGGGTGAACTAGATAAGGGCCGTTGTGAGGGTGAACTAGATAAGGGCCATAAAGCACCAGAAGTGCTACACAAATGGTTAATGATAATAATGCTCAGCAACAAGAAAACTGGGAACTCTGGTTTCCTGGACATCTTCCCCCACATGGTTCCAATTTGTGTTCATCAGCACAAAACCAAGGGCCATGGAGTGCAGCAAAAATGGGGGGACACACATTTAAAGCTTATAAAAGCAAATAATTCTATTCTTGCAAGAATTGATGTATTATTCAATTCAAGCCACTAGGAATTTTAGGCTTCCACTCCTATACGGAGGTCATTGTACGAAGACTTGCTTGAACTGGGACCAAGAAAGTTTGAGTTCTGTTCAGTGCTCTAACACAGACTTGCTGGGAAACCCTGAGCCTTTCTGCCTCAATTTCACCTTCCCTTCCCAATCCGTAAAAGTGGGACCACAACCCAGCTACCGTACAAGCCTTTTAGGAGAATTTATTACACTTTCCAAAGCAATATGAAGATGCAAACGGTTAATCCTTCCTGGAGTTTTGGCAAAGTTGCCACTATGTTAAATCTATCATAATCACTGCAACGTTTGTGCATGACAAGCACTTTGTGACTGTCTTCATTACAGCACGTAATGCCAGCCAAGTACAGCTGTAGCTCTCCATCACAGAATGGCTTTAACAGAGAGCTTGAGTGTATTTGGGAAAATTCCAATACTGAACTAAGCAATCCAACAGTAACTGTGGGGCAGGTTCATTAACAGACCTTTTCATCACTTGTCCCTGTCTGGGCAAATATGGGAATTAAGAAACTACTTTTGAAGTATGAGTTTCAAGATACTAATAGCTGCTGACTAACATTGTAGATTTTCAGTCAAGTGTGCTATTTCTAAATAGTGATATTTATTTTCTTTTTTCCCCCCTGAGCTATTGTTTGATCTCTTTTTGATGTTTAACTTCCAATCAGGAGGAGCTTCTAAGCAGGAGGACATGCCATACAAATACTTTGTTTAGTATTGTTAAGGAGGAGCTAAAATAAACAACCTGAGCATACAATTGACTCAAAGTTGCAAATAAAAACTTTAAAAAGAGACCTCCTAATTCTCAATATTAATGTCTCAGTATCTTTAACATGCTTGATGTGCTGTTCCCATTACAGAGATGCTTGCAGTGCTGCATGAATAATTCTGAGACCAAGAGGTTTTTTAAACTGGTGTTCTGTATATTGCCCTTACTTGGATGCTCCACAGTTTATCAGAGGTTTCTGGTGTATTCTCTTCACATTACTATGCATGTCTCTTTCTAGGTAGGGCTGAACAAAATTCTGGCTTTGGTTCAGTTTTCGATCAGATCCAGCCTTTCCAAATCAATCCAGTGAAACACAGACTGGAACACAATCTGATCTGCGTTTTGCTAGAACAATACACTTGATTCCACTTCCTACTGTGCAAAATGGCAGCACCTGCTGTAGTGTATGGCACCCCCATTTTGTACATGCGCACTATGGCCACTGCCATTTTGCACATGCACAGTAGGAGGTGGAATTATTCCATCGGAACTTTGATTGGTATTTCACTGCAGCTTAAATCTGCAGCGGAATTCTGACCAACATTCCAAAAACGTGGGGGGAAATTGCAAAAATATAAAGGCTCTTTCAATTCAGCCCTACCTCTAGGTTTGGGCTGACAGTACAAGGAAGTTACAATTATTAGCTAAAGGACTCTCTTAGAACAGGTCATAGACACTTGGATTTTTATGAGTTGGAATACCAAGAGATTTACCCCAAGGTCTTTGGGCATTCTTGTAATTTATGCATTCATATATTTGTCTGCATCCGATGAATACATTTCAAGTGCTCTTAAAAAAACAACTAATGATGTTCCAGGAACTTTAAAACAAAAAACCTGGAAAACAACCTTGACACTGAATTGCATTTTTGTACAAAGCCCATGGAACAGTGATGGCATCTGTAAGTACAAGAGAAAAAATGCCCACCTTCTTCACTCTCAAAAGCTGGATTAACCAGTCCAGGTTCCACAGTCCCCAGAGACACCACAGCAGCTAGAGAGCTTTCAGCCACCAGTGACGATGCTCCGTTTAATAGCTCTGGGTCTTTCAGAATACTTGTTTCCACTCGGACAATGGAATCTTCTTTCCTTTTGGAGTGAGGATTCTTTTTCCTTTCTAGTTCAGACTTGTATTTCTTGAAGCCAGAACACCTAGAGGAAGAAGAACTGGAGATCAACCATTCACACTAACAGCAACAATCCCTGCCTACATGGTAGTAAACTTGGCACAGTCAAGGGCTAGATAAATGAGGCATTACAGGGAGTATGATTTTGAGTCTTGTCATTCACACAATTTCCAGCATTTGATGCCAAAAGAAAAAACGCATTCACATTTAGGCATCCAATCCATCCTGGGGAAAGTGGCAGGAATAGGGTAAAGTAGACTCCTTTCTGAATCTATTTTAAGGGTGCAATTAGTTGAATAAATCTGGAGAGAGAATCTAAAAAGGGAATGGAAAGAAGGAAAGTGCCCTTGTTAAAATATTTACCAATCAAGTCAGACTGCTCATAGTGAAGATGAGAATACATTTTCTAAAGCATAGGCAAATACTTACTTTGACTCTTGAAGAGCAGAAAGATTAAGGGTCTGAATCACACATTTGGGTAGCAGAAGGTGGGACTTGAATTTCAAAAGTAGCCTTGAATGTGCCATATGTTTCTAATAATTTTTGCCACACCAACACCACAAGAGAGGACTGAGTGGTGTTTTACTATGAAGGACTCAAAGAGTTTTTATAAACTATAAGAACTTTAAAAATTACTATTTCCCCTCAGAAGCACCAAGGAATGTTTTAATGAATAAACCAACTCCTTGTAGCCTCTAGAAATGATGCCTTCAGTTCTTGAGGCAACTCACTGGTGGCATGACATAAATCATGTTTTACTGCTGCTTCAAGGCCCATTTTAACAGAAATAGAGAGATTGTGTCTCTAGGCCTGTTGAACAGTACCTTTCAGAAGTGGCAGAGCCCCCCCAAAAAACATTTAAACTATACTGGTGTCATGAAGAGATACCGGGATACATGTAGACCACATGTATAACAAATATGTAAAAGAAAACATTAAGACATATATATGAGCTAAGCTGAGAACTGAAAACTCACTTCATAGGCAATGTAAACTGAGAACTTCTAAGTCATTGCAGGAATGAAACTGTGCAACCAGAAACTTACTGGAACCTTCTAGCAAACAGCCATTGACTTGCTAATGGACTAGATACCTGCCTACGTGCAGAAAGCCACAACTCACCTAGGTGGGAAAGGAAACTGAAGATCGCTGGAAGAGTACTTAAGGGATGAGACAAGACAAAGGGGCCATTCCAGAGCCATCTCAAGATATCACATCTTACCAGCCAGACAAGGGCTGCACAAAACAAGCTGTGAAGTGAGAACTGAACTATTGGAAACCTTAAGACTTGTACCCAGCCAAGCCTCCTCATCGCTGGCTGAGAAACAGACTGAAACATCCTTGGACTTCAATTAGGGTAAGCCTAAGTTAGGAGAATTCAACTACAGATAGGAATGTGTTATTGGTTATGTTATTTTGATTTATTGTACTCCGAGTATAATCCTGCACTGCATGTTTTATTCATGATTTATTCATTAAACTTCTTTTAAACTGAACATAATGTGGGTTAAGTGGAATTGCTAACATTGGACTGGTACAGTTTGGGTTAATTCTGTGTTTACAAACACTGGCGAATCTAGAGAGAAAGAGTCTGTACTTGGGAAACTCTAAGGCTCAAAAGGTGACAAGGGTTCACCCATTGCAGGCTGAATCAGTTCTAGACTGCTGGTCCAGTGATAGCTGCAAGCCAGGGAAACTGAGGCCACTTTCAGACTCCCCCACCCCCCGGCGCATATTCTGGCTGCGGGGGGGAATGCACAGCCAGGATATGCACGGGGATCGGCTGAACTGAAAGCCCCCCTCCTTCCCCCCTGTGCGCAGCATTGCCAGTAGACACACGCAGGGATCCAGAGCAGGAAATAGAGTTCTGCATCCTGGGGGTGGGGTGGCTTTCAGACTGGCCAATCCCCACACATATCCTGGCTGCACATTCCCCCCCGCCAGAATGTGTGTGTGTGTGGCGGGGGGTCTGAAAGCAGCCTGAGTCCCAACAGCCTAGGGTAGGGGCAGATGCCCCAATCCCATGACAACTGGTTAGAGGGATACAAAGAAGAAAGCAATAAGAAAATAAACCTAGGCTAGCCTCCCCACCCTTGAGAAGATGGTTGGTAAGCAAGACTGGATGTTGGAGTTCAGCAGTATCTACCACACATCTGGTGATAAATCCATAACAAAGAGAAAGGGCTGCAGTACCTTCAGTGCTTCCTTCCTTCTGTTTTGTACTATCCTGGTTCTGGATCATCATTCAGAAATTATTAAAAACGGGTCTATACACTTGCTATGTGTTACTCCCTTCTCATTCTCCTGACCTCCTGGGCTTCAGCTTCTTCTGAGCACTATTCGCCTGTGCACTAACATATAACAGATCAATTTAAACCACAGTAAAATTTAAAGCTTGAACAGGATTCAGCACTTCAAAGAAAGTGCTCCAAGAAATAGCTAGCTAAGTAGCTATTGCAGTGGGGTATTGGTAGTTCAGTAGGACACACATTTTTCCTTAAGTTAGAACCAGGACCACAGCAAGATAATGCATGATATTATGTTAGGAGGTTCCTGCTTTCAAAGTCAGGCCAAAATCTTGACGCTCATCATCACTGGATAACCCATGCCAAATGTAGGGATATCTATTATTTTATCCCAATTAAATTCCAGTTTGAGTTTTTGAATTGTGGCAACTTAAGACCCCTGCCCTTCACCAATTCTCTTGCATTCTTGCTAGTTCCTCTACTCCTAAGTGTATTGTGGGAAACAGACAAAAGGCAACCAACCTTCTCGTATATACATACATATATTCTAGTACCAAATGTCCAATTATGGCTTCTCTCATACACACCTGGTGTCCTTTGTGGCTATTTGACTCTATCATGGCATCTATCCTACCATACTCTTCCTCAGCAGCAGTTAATTTGCAAAGTGCAGAGAAAACGCTCCTGGAACACAATCTGTCTATTACTGCCACTTAGTCGCAATAGAAATCATTACAAACCATGGAAAATTTACAAAGTAGCTTTGACATGATGGCTTTAAGCCAGTTAGTCTAGCTACACACTTGACACGTTTTCATGGTGACTATATTAACAAGATGATGATATACTTGTTTCTTAGAACATGCCTTTGGTTCCGATTAAAGTCAGGAGATGGACTAAAATGCAAGCCATGACAGAGTCTGAAAGGTTAGCTTTAGTGTGACTAGAAATTCACTGAAGTATAATATTTTTATCTAACAGCCAAGAAACAGAAATAGGCTCTTCTAATTTACAGCTACAGGAATTGAAAAAAGGGAACGGAAAACAAAGATATTTATTGTTTGCTTAGTGTTGGCAATGTGCTCAGCACTGGGTAAGGAACAACGGTAAAAAACAGTCCAAGCCCTGACAAGCTTATAAGCCTACAAGGTGAAGGAAGATGTACTGGAAAACCTAGAGAAGGGAAATAAGTTTGGGTTTCTGGAAGGGGTGTTGCTTTCAAACACTTATGAACCTGAGTTACTTATGAACACTCTTGCAAGTGTTGCAGGTCTGGCTAAAGGTACTGAAACTGCAGCTTAATCTCTACACTCACTAGTGATTTCTCCATGTATTCGTTTCCAGCACCCATCAGCCTGAAATGATGACAATTTTCCAAGCACAAATCAGCATAGGAACGCTGCTGGCTTCTTTGCTGCAGCCTATTTTATCTCCTGTGTTATCCATTACATACTAACAGAATACGTCATCGCCATAATTCTGCCTTTGTTTCCAGTGTGCTTTGTACCTAGTTCCCTTCTGAGCAATCATTAACCAAGAACAAAGGCTCTTCCAGCTCCCAGCAAAAGGCCTTCTGTTGTTTGCCCCAAGGGTTGTCTAATAGTAGCTCAGCAAAAGCTTGACTGTGTGTGGTGCTGAGTTCTTCAGCTCTGAACCTGCAAGATTCAGGAGGCTCAGGGCTAAAATGCTAAGAAATGTGCAGAATTGGGCTCCTACCTGGCAATAAAAATATCAACGTACATCTATGCTGCAAAGTGCAATGGAAAGCAAGTCTCCCTTTCCAAACGTAAACATACACGGTTGGCTGTATTAGTCCTTGTGGAAAAAATAATTCAATTATATATGGGGGCACAAGAAGTGAGCAGGTTGAAAGCACTTAGGGCTTTTTAAGATGTGCATGAAAATCACAGGCGTTTGTAATCTTCCGCATTCATTCCTCTCCCGCAACAAAGGAGGCAGTGCGGTGGAGCATGGCATTGCATCATCGCATCCATAGGGAGCATCACAATCAGGCCACTTTTAGACGTGCATGAGGAGCAATTCACGTGAGTCTTGCAGAGGTTATTGCCCTCTTGTGCGAGTAATCTAAAAACGCCCTTAACGTATTTGTCAGAGTGATTCAATTAAAGCATGCATTATGCAAGTCAATTAAACTGACAGCATTGTGTGACCCTTTGTAAGGAAACTTTCAAGAGCCAAACACAGCCAAGCACTGAGCAGGGGGGTGCACTAGATGACCTCTGAGGTCACTTCCAACTCTACGGTTCTAGGATTCTATGGCTGTGTGCATTGCAACAAAGGATATGTTCACTTATCATTATTTCCAAAGAAGTCCGTGTGCAAGATCAGAGCTAAACTACATAAATGAGTACTACGTACACACACAATTCTGAACTTTGTTCCTTTCAGACCTGTGTTCCTGTAGGGCTTGTAGTGGTTTCAAACTTCCTAAGCTAACACAACTCATGGCATTCTTGTACTGGTTTCTCGCTCCTCTTAAACCCTTTTAGTAATGCTGGTTCTGCAACTTACACCTAAACTGGAACAAATGATACCATTTTCACTTGTTTGTGAACACTCAAAGTTGGCACTCAGTAGGCTCTGGTACAAGTTAAGATGATACAAAAATAAAAGCACCCACACAAGATTTTGTTACTCTGGTTTAACAGTTTTCTTAAACTGCTTTAATAAGGAAGATTCTGCTGAAATTAAGCTGAAGTGGTACAAACAAGCTTGGCAGATGCGTAGATGCTTGATTTCTTGTACCAGTTTAGCAAGCTGCCCTGACGGGACGGTATCCCAGCATTCATCAATAACCAATCTCTAAGAGGAGAGATACAAATGCTACATTTGGATGCAAGAAGGTTGATTTCTGAAGCCAGTACAAACTTATTTATGCACGAGTAGACAAACAGGGGAGCGTTTATTCTCAACATGCGTCACACAAGTGACTTTAAGGCATGTTGTCCTCCGTCCTTCCCTTGATTGTCTCTCTTGATGTTCTTCTATTGTAATGATAGTTTAAGCTGCAAATCACTATTCTCTTCCCTAAGGTATCGTACTTAGGGATAGCACTATATTAGTATAAATAATATCACATAAACACATATGCACCTGTTTTGTAGGTGAGCCTCTAGTTCACACCTCTGCATAGTCTTCTGACACTCTGGGTGGAAAGGGCAAAGGACAATTAGCTTGTCCAACAGGTTTCTCACTAGAAGGCTGGACTTTCGGCAGTGTTGGAAAAACAGTTTTTTCCGATCCATGGGGCAAAAACTGTACTCCTGCATGAAATTCTCAAGGCACTTAAAACAGTACGTGTGTCCGCATGGAGTGTCCATTGGCCGGAGCAAAGGCTGAAGGCAGATATGGCAAACAAGTTCATCATCCACTTCATCCTGGAAGTTATATAGGTGATTGTCCAGCAAGAGGTGAAACTGGCCACACTCATGACAGAGTTCACTGGCTTTGGAACCTTGCTCTTCTACAGCAGGGTCAGCCATGATATCCAACATCAGGTAGTTTCAGGTCGGCAAGAGGCAAGCTGGTCAGTATGAAGAGAAGATGCTAGCAATCTGACAGATTTCTGCAATGAAAAAGAGAATGAATCCTTGAAGTAACATATTTTCAGATAAACTTTCCAGAAACAGAACTCTTCAAGTTATAGTAGTCTCCTGGGGTGGTAGGGAGTGGGGAGGAAAGGGAAATGTTTGGTTGTAAAGAGGTAGTCAGTGAATTTTATTTAGCTAAAAGAGGAATGCTCTAAGGATTTTTCTTCTTTTATCTTGTTTCTGTAATAAGGCTGGAGATATATAGTTGTATAATACAATGTGAATGATATACTGATCCTCAAATAAAAAATTTTTTAAAAAAAGAGAGAGAATTAATCCGTTCTCTAACATAGAATGTTTAAAAGGTCAGGGTCACAGGTCTAAATCTAGTCAACTTTCTTTTTAAGTTAGATGTAATTTCAAGTAATACATGTTTCTGCATGGCCAGGTCTAATCTCTTTATTTTCCCTTTTAAAAAATTGTCTCCCCCAGCAATATGAAACCCACTCACTCTGACCCTCTCCACACACTGCAACAGAATTGGAGACTGATTTAGCATAGCATTTGTCCAAATGCTTAGGTGTTTTTCTGAATCAGGGCCTGAATGATACTGCAGGGTTATATGGTGGCACTAACTAGACTAAATTCTGTCGATGCATTAAGCAAACAACTGATAAAAATCTTTCAGTTACAATAACCTTAAGTGTTTTTTCTCAGAACAGATGTTGACAGTGCAATTTTTTTAGATGATAGTTTCCCTGTTTTTTCCCCCTATGTTACTGAATAATATCATATTTGTTTTAAAGCAATGAGAAATTTTGCAGGGTATAAGAGGAAAATAAGGAGAGGAGAAAAAATTAAAACTAGAAAATATTTCCTTCCACCTCTTCCCTCAAATAATTAATTTTAACATTAGTGCATTGCTCACTACTAATACAAATGAATCCGCATTAGGTAAAATAAATATTCTAATGAAAGTTATGAAGCAGCAGCCTATGTATATGGCACTTTTATAATTCAGTGTAGTGTGCCCAACCTGAATTATTTTTAACAAGATTTATTTAGAAATCCATTGAAGTTATGAAGAATAAAATACTTGCTGTCAATTTGAATGGGCTCATGATGTAGTCAGTCATTTATACCAGTTTTAAATTCTGACTATGATAGTCGAATTTACGCTTATTTTCAGTCTGCACCAGACTTATTGGGACCACTTTGGCTTTTGATGCCAAACACTGGAGGATTTCTTTTTAACCTGTCAATTTTCTGGTACAGAGACTCACGTGATACTGCAAGAAACTGGAATGTGGCACACAATACTTCTCTAAAATTTTCATTAAATTAATTAGGAACAACAGATTTCTGTGATCATTTGAAAATTAAAACAAATGCCAGAGATGGTTTGGTTTTGTATCTGGACAGGTGTTTAAAAGCAGTTCTCAACGAGACTGAAAAAAAATATGTTGGGTTAACACCTGTCTCTAACAAATACTTTGAGAAGGAGTCTATCGTAGAGAAGGGCGGTGTTCTGGAGAGCAGTCCCACCTCTCAGTTCCAGAGCCCAGGAGATTCGCTGCAGACAGGGCTGTCAATATGTCTTTATTAGAATCCTGTACATTATAGTAGAGGGGAATGGTCCATGTTCACACCAAACCACTGTACAGAGCAGACAGCAGCCTCATCCAGGTTTCAGATGAATACAAGCATCTAGTCTTTATACAGTTCAAGTCAAAGTGTTCTTAAATCACTCTGTGTTTACCTGACTCGAATAGACATAATATTCAGATTAGAGTTTTACCTCCCAAAATGATTGTATCTAGTTTACTTTCTATCCCAAATGATGTGTCGTCCTATCTGGGCAACTCCCTGTAAGTGTGAGTTTGGGAAGCTAAGAGCGGTTTAGAGAGCGACCCGATTCCTTATCTTGGGAGAGTTCTTAGCTGAGAGAGGCAGTTAAGTCTTAATGGTTGAAAAAAACATAGGTTACTAGGGGAGGACATTTGGAGGAAATTACAGATTCGGTCATCCATTACAGATCTGTACTTTCCAGATTTAATTATAGATATGGATTATGATCCATATTTAAATAAAATTTTTAAAACTCAAACAAAATTAAAAATCAGGCGTATGCGCAAAATGGCTGCCAGACTGTTCTGCATGTGTGCCCTTTTCAAAAATGGCAGTGGGAGCATTGCCACCATTTTGAAAAAGGGCAGCTGGTCTGCACTTGCACAAAATGGCTACTGCACATGTGCAAACTGGCTGCCCTTTTTCCAAAATAGCAGTGACGCTGTCGTCACCATTTTGTAAAAGGGCGCACATGCGCAAAATAGTCCAGTGAAAATTTTGTGCATGTGCAATAATTTTAATTTTAAAATATATTTAAATCCAAATCCGCAATGAGTGCATTGCCACTGTTGCAGTTTGGTACAGATTAATCCATCAAGGCCTGTTACAGATTTGGATTACTCTGTAACTGCTTGTAAAACCCACCCCTATTTAAGGTTCCCCCTGGCAAAAGAGGTTTGCTTTTCGGTACAGATCTCTTGATAGATACAACACTGTGCATAGGAAATGTCCGGAAGAAGAGTGCCAGAAATATACAGAGGAATATCATAATTTATCAAAGGACCATAAGCAAAGCCAGTAATTCCTTAAATATAACATTGGCACAATCCTCTGAATAGATGATGCCTGCATTAGCAGTTAGCACTGGCATCAGTACTTAGAGGAGATCCACTGAACTGAATAAGATATATTGAAACTAAGACCACATTCACACCTGGCACGGTGGCAGCGGCAAAGCCCCATGAAGCAAAGACACAACAGCAGGGAGGAGCCCGGTGCTGGAAGTAGCACTGGTGCGAACAGGGTTCAGCTGCAGCTTTGCTTGCGGATGACAGGGCTGGATTTTGAGCCCTATCATGCACGACCAAAGCTGCAGCAGAACCCTGTTCACATGGGTGCTACTTCCGGCATCGGGCTCCTCCCTGCTACTGCGTCTTTGCCTCACGGGTCTTTGCCGCTGCGTCAGGTGTGAACGTCGGCGAACTCCTAGCCACTCAGAGGACTACACTTCCTGTTAGTTCAGTTAACTGTTAAACACAGAGTTTGGCTGTTTAATTAAAAAGGGTGATACATCACACAACCATTTTCCTTGCGTGATGGAAATGTACCCACCTTCCAAGTCCAACAGTACTCCTGTAAAGATGCTAGTGTACTAGAAGGAAGTAAAATCAGGTTGCAAGTGGCTTCTCATTGTTGGGAGACATTAGTGGGAGTTGTTTTCCTTCCTTTCACTCCTAGAGAACAATGGAGTAAAAGCAGGCAGCCCAGGTACTGTGCTGAGCTCCAGCCCCTACTACTAGGTAGCTTTTAGTGCTTTCCTCTCTAGACAAAATAAGCATACTTCACATAATGGAAGAATGTTAAAAATAATGCAGATCACAGTACAACGGTATCCCATGCCCTTGCCTTTTTGAAATCTCACTGCTCTCCCATCTGCAGCCAGAGATTTGTGTGTTATATCTGAAGCATGGAGGTACAGCCTCTGTTGAGATATCTTTCAGACAAAAGTATACCTTTATTCTTCAAAAATGAAAGGAAATACTTTAAAGCAACAGGTATTTACCCTCTCAGCTAGTACTAGAACTAGGGGACACTCCATGAAACTCATGGGTGGCAAGTTTAAAACAATTAAAAGAAAATATTTTTTCACTCAGCGTATAATTGGGTTGTGGAATCTACTGCCAGAGGCTGTGGGCCAGTACTATAGCTGAGTTTAAAAGAGCTTTGGACAAGTTTCTGGAAGATAGGTCCATTAGCAGCTATTAGCCAGACAGGATCGGGGAACATAACAGGAGCTGGGGGAAAACAACAGGGAATGGATACCCCATTGTGACCTGTTGGGTGTTTCTTGCAAGCCACCGTGAATAGCCACTGTCGGAGACAGGATGCTGGGCTAGATGGACCATTGGTCTGACCCAGTATGGCACTTCTTATGTTCTTATGTTTTTAACCCCTACCACCACCTCATTCTTCCAATCGCTGATCCCAATGTAGGTAGCAGGAAAAATCCAACAAGATCTCCAAAGCTAAATAAATATCAGCAACAGCCACAAAGCTTTTGGGGGTTTGCAGTATAGGTTGCATATTTTGGCAGTTGATTAATCAAATACACAGCATCACTAGGGTAGGAAGGGAGGGAGAGAGAGACCTTCTCTCCTAACTTTGCCAATAAACTGCTTTGGGCCAGGGAACCTTTGCCCTTCTGCGAGCCATGCTGAAAATTAGAGCAGAAAAGGAATTGGGTATGAGGGCACTTAAAAGGTGTGCCCAAGTTGGGAGAAGGGAGGATTCAGATCATGGATCTATGTCATGGAGCCAGCCTTTGACCACAAGTGCAATGCCCTCATCTCTGCACCCTTTCTCTGAGCTCACTATATTTCAGTGCTTGAGGACAGAGACTGCATCTATGGGCCAGATCCAGTAATTGGAAAGAGGCCAAATAAAATACAGCCGTGAGCCACAAGTTCCTCTCTCTCATGTACCCTGCAGGATTTCATATTCTGCTTTGTTCTACACAGTTAGAATGTTAATCCTGAATGGCATGTCACTTTAGGATGGTGGGAGACATAAGAACCACATTTTTAGTTTGCTCTACCAGTTTCAGACACTGAAGTCTCTTTCAGGTAACTCCTGCTTTTATCCCAAACCTATTTCTTGAAGGTTACATATTTAAAACCAGACAAATTAGGTGTCAGACTTCCTAACAATTTCAAGTAAGTACTCAAATTGGATTCCCCTTATGTCATTGCTTTTTCAACAAAAAGAAAACTTCTGCAGACTTTTGGCAACCTACATCGACACATTAGTGATGAAACCCAACCCACACCCGTCTGCAGGATAGTAGTTTGAACAGCAATAGTGAGGATGGCAAGCTGGAACTAGTCTGCTGTGTTTGTTCAATGCTAGTCAGAAAGCAGGTGTCCTGTGTAAGAAACATCACTAAGAAGTTAGTCAGTAAAGAGGACAGCTTATGACTTAGTTTTGTTGCACTGCATAATGTAGAGCAGTCACTGTTTCAGCATCATAGACCCAATCATCACTTAAACTGGACTACGTTATCTTGCCTACCGTCTGAGTATTATGACCTTTCCCTTGTGCAAATCAAAAATATAGCTCTTTAAACACTTAATTTAAGTTTAGAAACTGAACTCACTATGGTCGCTTCCATCATACTGAGTATTAAAAAGTTGTGTTAAATTGTTCTATGTAAAGTGCCCTGAGTGCCATGGCAGGGGGGCACTATATATATATATATATATATATATATATATATATATATATATATATATATATAAAAAATTCTTACCCTCACCTTCTGAGTGAGGCAACCCTACTCCACTCCACCCAACAACATTTTTATAGGGTTCCTTATCAATGCGATCCTTTGACTCTCTCCTGCTTCCATTTCATTGCATTATTTCATGCTGCCCCCCCTTTTCTTACTGAAATGAAATCTTTCCATAGGAACCTCTCTTCCCACAGGCTTAAGTCTGTTAGATGAGAACAAAAAAAGAAGAGGGATGAAAATCTATTGAGCAACCACCACCTTCTGGATTTCCCCATATATCTTATGGTTTAAGATCAGTGATTTTCAAACTTTTTAGGCTGCGCACCCCTCACCCCCAGCATCCCTTCTTGCCTGTGGTAGTGAAAACCCACCACCAACACACACACACACACACACACAGATCATTCTCTCCCCCACATCCTTCCAACCCTCCTGTTGCTTCCCCTATCCCTACCACTTTCCCCCCCGACTCTCCCCCACTCATTTTGGAAATTTCCCCTAGTACAGTCAGAGTGGAGCTAGGTGTTTGTCAGCTGTGTTCTCTCGCACACACCCAATACATTCCATGCCTCCCCTCATTTGAGAACCACTGTTTGGATGCATGTCAAGGATGCTCTATAGTTCTCATTCCAGTAGATCTCCTTTTAAACCAGTTTTAAACTGCAAGTATACATGTGTAATGTTGATTTGGACCAGAAAACCTCCCCCAGTTGTGCCAGTTTTCTTCTTCCTCTTCCACAAGGTACTCTGCTGTGCGTGTTGTATGTACCACACTGGTTTATACATGCATACCTGTTGTTTGGTTTGAAACACAATAGTCCTTAGCATGAGCTCCTCAAACAGAGACTTTGCAGACTCCAACATCATCAGCGGTTCTATTTTATTGTAATTTAGCAGTGAATCACAACAAAAATAGGTCTTTACTTTCTCTTATGTGGTCTAATCCATCTCCTTGTTAATGTATGACTAGTCCCTACAATATTAGCAAAGCAAACCATCTACTCTTGTTTTAATCACACAGGGTGAAAACAGACATGACGCTAACCACACTTTAACCACACTTGGTGGTCATTTATGCATGTTGCAGGGCTGTATTGGTGCCCTATACATCCCTGCAACATGCATAAATGACCACCAAGTGTGGTTAAAGTGTGGTTAGCGTCATGTCTGTTTTCACCCACAGCTTTCACCATTCCCTGCATTAGACACAGATTTCTTCCCATTCATATTCTTATCTACATCACTAAATTAATAATAATGTGGGATACCAATTACACAATGACCCTTTCATTTCAGATGGAGTTTAATTTGAATTCCTCAAATGCATACTTCAGTGCAATTTATCCTTAAGCGGAGTACCTAAAATGTTTTCAAAAGTACCTTTCTTAACCACAGAATGGTTGGTTTTTTTTTGTGGGGGAGGGTGTCTATCTGATCCCAAACCCCTACAAATTTTGATGTAAAAGTTTTGAGGGGAAACCTGGTTCCTCTTCAAATCAATGTATCCTCCAACAACAAAAAGGCAAGCTATCTGCATTCATTTCATCATCCTATGCGTTGTAGTTTTTGTGTAGAAAAAATAATCAAAAATGTATAAGGGTGGGTCTAGGGTCATTTAGACCTCTTCATGTATCAATGGGCAAACTACACTTCTGGGAAGTTTGGTATCAGGGATCTTTTAGACCCTGAACACATACCAAAATTAAAAGCAAATATAAGGCAAACTATTGCCTCTTCTTGCTCTAAGTATTTTCAAAAAATGGTGAGGACAAACTAAGGGTATTTGTTTGATCCTCACATCTGCCGTGATCCTTGTGTAATGTAAAAAATAGCTGCAGCTGTACTGGGGTCAGTTAGACCCCTCAAAGTGATTGAGCAGGGTTTCCAGGCACATGTTTTTATTTTGATGCAGCTATTATGATAGGACGGTATGATCTTTCAACATTGGTTGTCATCATACTGTTAGTGGTTTTAATTTTGAAATAAAATGCATCGATGCAGTATTGGGGTCTCCCCCAAGACCCCAGATTAAAATTGTCATGTTTTGTGTCTCAGTTTCCTAAAACGTGTACTGAATTGGGGTCTGTTAGACCCTGTATATAATTAATGTATACAGTACCTTTATATAAAAGAATCATTTCACAGTTAAATACATTTGAAGTTAAAATTATTGAATGCATTCTCAGAGTGTTTTTATTATTTAAACTAATTTGTGGTTACAGACCCCAATGCAGAAATAATATAGCAATTCTTGTGACCATTCTAAGGTTACATTTTCCCCCCCAATTCCCCAATTCTGTCTGTACTAAATTCCAATAATCCCGAGGAAAGAATGGTGTGTTCCTTAAAGTACATCAGTTGGGTGGGTATCATTACCATGGGTGAAAATAAACAAGACAATAGCCTGCTAAAGTTCACGTTTGCTTTGTGCGGCCACTGCTCAACCCCCACTCACATGTTTAGTGTGTCCTAACAAATGGGCAGTAGCATGTATTTCATGCGCTTGCAGGCAGCCCCCAAAGGTAGCACCAGCGAGAGTGGGGGTGGGGGGGGCGGAGGAGGAGCAGAAAGTGATCACTCCTGAGATACTCAAGGCTTTCCAGCTGAGGCTCTGGCAGACCTATAGAGATGGAGGTGCTGCATGCAACCTAAATGATGGGATGCAGATTGAGGGCAGGCAAGTGGACACCCACCTGGTGTGGGCTATCATCTCGTTTGTTAACATCCTATATGGCTTTGAAGCATTTCCAATGTAACTCCCTCTACTTGTTTTCAAGAGTTTATAGCTCAACCTGATAAAAAATATCAAATTAATTTGAAGAACAATGGAAAATCAAATCCAGAACAGTAGACAGAAGGAAACTAAGGAGTTTAGCTAAACAATGAAGTTTGCTTTATTTGTTATTCAATCTGAAAAACATGGCACATAAAAGAGGTCCACCTGAGAGGTTTACTACTTCTCTCTGTTCTTTGTGATTCTACCAATCTTGTGGGGTTTTTCCAAAGAATCATAAAAAATTGTTAGAGGCAGGGTGGCACCTTAGAGACCAACAGAGAGGTACATAAGCGTTTGCAGGCTACAAACTGCTTCATCAGATGCAGCAATAGCATTTCTACTCTGTCCATATTTATATATAGCATTTCCATAAAAATATGTTTTCTTTTGCTCCATCATGTGGTTTAAACCATCCCCATATCGATGCGTGATTACTCCTTACAATGGGTATTTTCAGACGTTACGAGATCACAGTGAACCACGGTGAATACCCACCTGTGGTCACTGTGGCTCGAACGTATGTTTGGCGGCCGCCAGATGTTCGCCACAGTCAATACCCGCATGGGGTCAATTTGAACCACACTTCCCGGGCTAGCCGGGGGAATGTCCCGGGAAGCGTGGTCAAAAAGATCCCCAGCGGGGACCAAAAAAAAGTAACGTCTGGCTGGTTGCCACGGCCCGGGATCCCCGGCGGGATCCCGGACCACGGCACATCCGGCCCGACGCGGCGGCCGCAGTGGCCCCGCCCGTCTCCCTGGAGGGCGGGCGGCGGGGTGCGTGGAGGGGGCGGGGCCGTGCGGCTGCACGTTGCGCCGCGCGGGCCCGTCCCCTCCCAGATTCCCCGCCGGGATCCTCCCAGCACGTCTGATATGGTGTGACGGGGTGACCCCGGAGGGGAATGAAAGGGTTGTTTTCGGTACAGGGCCAAGCGGCCCCGTAACGTCTGAAAACACCCAATGTTAGCAAGCTAGGGGTGATTTCAGAAGTGACGCGTTCCATTTCACCACAGTGAAACGCACCCCGGTGTGAATGGATTCACCGCAGGCTGTGGTGACATGTACGGCCCCAACAGAAGTGACAGGATCGTGACCACCGGCCAGGGGCAATCAGAGAGAATATTGGCCGGGGGAACACAACAGATATGCAGTGAAGATGTGGACCGCGGTTCGAGCCCCAGAATGCACCGTGGCTGGGGTCAATTCCTTCCACCGGGGCTGCGGGTTTCCGTTCAGAAGTTACTTTTCATTCACCCCTGCCATGGTGACCATTCATCACACTTCTGGACCTCCTCCCATCCCGACCTCACGAAGCGTGGTTAGCTTCACCCCGGGCCGTGTTTGACTGTGGTGAACATCTGGATGTGAGCAGACAGACATGCACGGTGCTTTCACCACCACCCATGTTTGACTGAGGTTGACTGTGGTGGACATTCACCACGTCACTTCTGAAATCACCCTGTTTGCAATATTTTACATAAAGTGATAGAGACAGAAGTGAAATGTTATAAGGATTATACATACAAGGTACGTATGTACAGTTCTAGAAGAACTGTATACCATGTAGCACCACAACATATTTTTGGTTCTGGGAAAACAACTAATTTGACAAGTGACTGAAACATACCAATAAATGGCTTTCTACTGCAGGAAATATTTGGAGCTTAAAATCTGTACTTTCCCACATATGTAGGGAACTGTTTCAATGGTGCAGCAAATAGCTACAACAGAAAGCACCAAGATAGAAATCTTAAAATGGGGTTTTACCCACCATGCACAGCAAATTCCTCAATTATGTGAACTACATACTAGAGGTTTATAAGCAGCGTGTTATTTATGCATTAAATGTGAACATTTCTCTGAGAGTCTAGAAATCCAGCATTCCAATTACTTAATAAACAACAAACAAGGGTAGCAACCTTTACTGTGCCTTACTCACATGGACAATAAATAACCCCAGAGAATGCTAGGCTGGCTGAGAATACATCGTGGAAACATACAAAAACTTTGTGTAATGTCAGCTCCTTCCTGCACCTTCAGACCAAAGGTGGCAAGAAGCCTGGACAGTACAACATAAGCATAATAAACCCAGCGTCCTCCTGTCCTGCATGACGGAGTGGTAATGCTATAGTGAAATTTGTTGGAACTTTGCATTCCATTTTTCACATAATCACCAGCTTTTTGTAGTGTGACAAAATGGCTGCAAAAGTTTGAACAATTTTGAACACAATCACCATGGAGATGCGCTTTTTTGTGCAAAACTGTGGTCCCATTGCGTGTGAATCACATGCACACCCTCCACAGACCAATTTCAAATGGAATACAGTCATGCTCAGATTTTGAAAATCTGATGCATTACTAATATTTTTCACTTTTTAGTACCATCTGGCTAGGGAGGCAAGGTTTTTCACACTGTTGCTTGTGAGAGGCTTGTTTTAAAAAAAGAAACACTTCTAGGAGATCTCGCGCTACAGACTTATTAAACTTCTGGAAGTGCTACGGAATCTACAACAAAAATAATTTTCAAAGAAGATACAATTCACTCAACTGTTCTATTGCATTTTCAGACAGTTCTCTACTTACAGGAACTGCCAAAGATTAAACTACTAGAGAAAAAAGCTAAAGCACTGCTATGAGGGACAGCACTTTGTACAGCTAAATAAAAGGTGATTCTTTAATTATTAACATCCTTTACATGCCTCGGAGTTTATAGCATACCATATCTAAGAGCACTCTAATCCACTCTAATGAGTTTCTCTGTTGCTCTGAATATCAGAGAGGACGCAGTTAGCCATTTCAGTGACACACTACGCTTTAAAAGGGAATTTTCCACACATGTACTGCACATTTATAAATATCCTCTCCCACGCTTTTTACCTGGTGACTAGTCTGTAAAAGAATATAAGAGAAAGATTGAGGGGGAAACATCTATCTTTAGTCTGTGAAAAAGAGTCTCTTTTTCAGTTTATTCATTTGATGCAACTTTGATGAAAAGACATGTTCCTATGTTCATGGACCTTTCATACAGCAACAAGGGGAAGAAAGAAGAAACATTCTTTGGATTAGGGGTAAGGAACGTTCACCCCCCAGGGCTCCACAGGCCGAGCGCTCTGCATGGCAAGAAGGGGTGCGTGCCCGCTAGCCAGCCTGAATCCACGGCCATTTGGCAGGCCACTGAGGGCCCACAGCAGAGATTGGGCGAGGGAGAGACTGGAGGGCAGGCAGACATGGGCTGACAGCAGACTACAGGCCAGAGGTTCCTCACCCCTGACTCGATAGTGAATTCTTTGGAGCATGGGACATTTAGTTATACATTTTGGCAGTGCCTAATAAAACCATGCTTTCTAGGCACTACCATAATAAATAAGAGGCAATAACAGTATTCTAGTATACAGGCCTGGGCAAATGGTTTCATATGGTGACTGGGGTGAGGCAAGGCTGAGTGTTGTCACCAATTCCTTTTTGGACTAGGTTATAACCTGGGCAATAAAAAGCACTGACTGGCAGTAATTTAAGGCTGTTTTACATTACTAAAAAGAAAAAAAGGGAAAAGCACATATATAAATATGAACATCAAGTATACTAGACACAATGGGCTGCAACAATGTACATGTACGGCTGAAGACTAAACATAAGGAAATGAATATATAAACCCCCAACGTAGATACACTTAAACCTGTATATTTATTCCAAAATGTACAATTCTCAAAACAATGTGTCTGACTAAAAAAATAAAAAGAATGTCCATGTAATCCATGTCCATGTAATCCTGCCACCCACCCACCCACATGTCGATGATGACATATGGTTTACTGACTAGTAAACCATATGTCATCATTGACATGTGGGTGGGTGGGAGGGAGTGGATAGAACAAGGTGGCAGGTGGGAAGGGAGTAAAGAGAGAGAGAGATGTACCAGCTGTAAAATTATATATTGGTGTAGGAGACAAACAAACGATAGTGGTAAACAATAGGCAGTGGTAAGCACACAAAGAAACAATAAGGAATGGTAAACACAAAGAAGGCAAACACATGGGTTGGGGGAGTTACTAGTGTGAACCCAGTTCCTTTGATATGCGTATTCCCTTCACCTGATAAGCTGTTGTTACCAACAGCAATGGGCATTTTCAGAGAGCGAGAACCAAGGACATATTCAGCTCAGTCACACTACAGTAAATCCAGAACGCTACCACCACTGACATCAATGGTGTCATGAATGATTTCCACCAAAACAGTCAAGATCAGAATCTGGTCTAGACAGTTGTATGCAGACAGAACAAGCCACATTGCTGCACCAAGACTGTATCAGCGTTTCAGTTATACAACATCTCCTGTTCCCACATTTGTCAGAACGATTTACAATGTAAATTCTGTCTGAAATGAGCTAAGCCACATCAATTCCCCATATAGCATTTTGGCTTTTTGAAAATGAAAGTAATGTGCTCCACCTTAAATGATAAAGCAATAAAAATTGGTTTTTGCCTGAGAAATGTCACCTTTAAGAGGGAAGGTATATTTGCTTTTCAGGCTCATAGTATAGAGAGCTCACTAGCTCCTTTGGGTTTCTGGAGAGAAAAGACAGAAGAAGAGATGGCACATAAATAGGAAGTTTTGAAGTTGGTAAATCATTTTCTTCAGTACCATAATTTAAAAGGAACCCACTTCTTATATCATTTATTTGGCTGCCTACAGTCAGTGACATAGCTACCATGGTGCGAGGAGGCTCTTTGCAAGCCACCCTTCTCTCTCCCCAGCTCACTCTGATAATTTCCTAGCAGCACTCAGGCCACTTGCACAGGGCCCCACCAGAAGGAAGTTTTCAGAGTGAGTTGGGGTGGGGTGCTGACTCTGCCCCTGCCACTCGTAAAACTTCCTTCCTGACAGGATTGCTGCCATTCTGGGGGAGCTCACTGGGAGCCAGGGCAGGGTGGATGAGGCTGGCCAGGAGTACCCTTCATAGGACCTGCACCACCACTACTCAGGAGATAGGGGCCAGCCAAGGAGGCCCACTACAAGCCACCTGCTCCTGAGGCTCACAGAGGCCTACATCAGGGCTCCTTGGCCCTACCTTCCTCCTCTCACTAGTGGCATCCAGCAGCAGCTCCCAGGAAGCATCCAACCCAGAGCAGCAACATGGCTTTCAGTGGGGTCCCAGCCATACTCCCTCCTGAGGCAAATTGCAACGGGGCTCACCCCACTCCCCACCCTGGACGGACACACACCTTGCCATTAAGGGGGCCTATAATTGGGATATAAGCTTGGGTCCTGCACAGCAACACAATCATCATGATCTGATAATATTCTAAATCAGACACACACACTACCCGATGTAATGGGATACGTTTGAGTAGTAACTCCTGATTTACACTTCTAAAGAAGTCTGGTCATTAATTAAATTTCTCTCTCTTACAAATCCAGCAAGATTCCTTCCCATCATGATTTTTTTTTTTTTTTATTAAGCAGCTATATGTATTTGCACAAGTATCTAAATATACTGACCCCAAAAGAACTTAATGTCAGCTATTGTTTGCCAAGGACTCAAGGAATCCAAAGGTGATGCAAGTTTATCAGAGGACAACTGTAGGTGGATAAAGTGGTGCAACTTGTGCTTATTTGGCACACACTGGGTGCGCAAGATGAATGCAATTTGAAGCAAACAAAGCACATGTATGACAGGTTCCGACAGAAAGGTAGCCAAGAGGAAGGTTTATGATAGATGTTTTGTCTCTCACACCCCTTATCATACACCCTTGTTATGTGCTTTCCTTGCTCTTCCCAGCTCTTGTTCCACCCCCTCAGCATCCAAGTTAACCACTTTGCATATCCCTGGAATGTCAAACATCTGTAAATTCCTCCATTTTGCTGTTTACCTCAGCATTGTCAATTTATCATTGATTGTTTGCATCAGAGATTTCTACAGGAGCCTTACCAAATGAGTGCAAGTATGAATTTGGCTTGGTGTTTAAAGCTTCTCTAAACAATTATTTTTTTCTATTCTCTCTCTCTCCTGGAAATGTAAGTACCACCTTCCTATCCAACACGCACACGCTTTGAATTGGGCAGCTGTCTTTGTATAAAAAAATACTTTTATATGGCTGTTATCCCATTCTTAAATCAAACTGTTTGTGCAAATGTGGTTTTGTGAAGAGGAAGGGAGAAGGAACCCAATGGTGCACTTTAAGGATTAAGAGTCTAATCTATAATTAATAATCAGACTGTCTTCTGCAAGTACAACTTAAAGCCCAAATCAAAAACAAAGGGAGACAGGAGATTTGAAGTCAAGACTCAGGTTTTAACCAAGCAAGTGAAGAAACAATTGCCAGAATGGTAGCTCCATTCCAAGATTCCAACAAGCATTTAAGAAACTAAGACCATGTCTAACACCTGTATTAAAAAAATACAGTTTTCCAATACACACCATACTGAGTGTCTGTCTGAAAATGCCATTTTACTGGTTTTTCCAAAGAGAAAGATAATACTAAGCTGTTACTGTGGCTTACAAGACCTTAAACAAATGTGTAATGTGTAGAGGCATGTCTCTGGCATGTGCCTTCATTCCAGTCCAACCATCCCAGCTAGTATTACTGAAGAGTCTGAAACAAGCATGTATTTCAATGGTCATAGATCAGATCTGGATGGCATCCATACATCAGAGTTGAAATGAAACCTACACTCCTTTCCACCCATCAAAGTCATTCTTGAAAACTGTAGAAAGAAATATGGACTCCTTTGCCTTATGCAACAGGAAAATGCTAATAATAACCAGCACTTAAAAACCTTTACTATCACTACCATAAATCAGCAGCAAATATTGTGATTCAGGAACAAGGGTAATGATGATGTTAGATGCAGCACTCTCCTTTAGGGTTGAAACTTGATCTTGATAGTCTCAAGAACCTCGTTGAGAACTGGGCTCTCGGCAAGATTTTCCCAATCAAGAACAAGTCACGAATTGGCTGCTCTCAGCACCATTCTCAATGAGAGTCTCAAGGAAATTAAAAATACCACTGCAATTATGCAAAATAACCACTGCGGCCATTGTGTGCCTCTATGGCCCGTTTCCAAAATGGTGCCGGAACTATCACCGCTATTTTGGAAAAGAGAAGCCATTCTGCACATGTGCAGACTGGCTTCCCTTTTTCAAAATGGCAGTGACACTATCAGTGCCATTTTGGGAAAGAACTGTACATGCACAGAACAGCCGGAATGGCCATTTTGCACATGTGTAGTTCTTTTTTTGTTTTGGGGGCTTTTTACAAGGTATCTCGTGAGATTTCATACTTCAGCCTCCTTAACTATAGAGCCGTTCCCACAGCTCTATAATAAAATGGATCTGAAATTTGCCCAGCATGGTTGAACATGTCATCCTAATCAATTTCATTGTCAGAAAAGTCAGAGACAAGATTATGACTTTACTGCAGAATAAGACAGCAAGGAAAGGTGAAATGCAATTAAAAGATATACAACAAGGCAAAATCTACTCAACTATGCTGATGTAAGCTTTGATTGTTACTTATAGTTAACACACTGGTTTGCCTCAATGTACACTCACTCTTTAAAATACACTTGGGAGTCAAGCCTGTGAGCTAGGTTTTCAGTAGAATTCTGCAGAGGAGGAGCAAGATTGCAAAGGTATCCTTGTGCCTTTTGTGCTCCCGCAACTATAGACCCCCTCTCAACACAGGAGCAAACTTGTACTGTAAACTTGTACTAGCTGCCAACAGTAGCTGGGGATCATCGAGGTAACAAGGCAGCTTTTCTCTGCTATTGCTAGGGCACATCTATGCTACGTAAGGACCCTGTAAAATTACAGGCCTTTCCCTGCTGTGCACTATGTGAAAGGGTCGTAGGACCCCCACCTTTAGATCTTATGCGATGGCGAGCAGTGCAAAGCAGTTGAAGCAAGATCAAAAATCTAGGCCTACTTTTTCTTCTTCCCACGGGTGAAGTCCAAACTGCCTGTTTTCTTCAGCAGCATCTCCTTCCTTGGTAGAAGAGAAAAGGGAAAACAGCACCTCCCTCATTACTTAAAGCTTCAGAATCCTAGACAACAGGAGCCAAGAAGTCAACAGGTTCATCTAGCTTGTTTGTCCTGCCTGTTGACAGAATTCCCAGTAAATTCTTTAGAAACACTGTTTGCTCTAAATGTGCCTATTTTAGGGGTGGGAAGTTTGGATTTGGATTAATCTGTAACTGCATAGGACAAGCCATTACGGATTCATCTGCACCAAACCAGAACAGTGCAACAACAGACCTGTTTTGGGTATTTAAATAAAAAATGAAAAATTTACTGTGCATGCATAAAACGGCCTCCAGATCGTTCTATTTATTCACACCTTTTCCAAAATGGCAGTGGCAGTGTCACTACCATTTTGGAAAAGGGCAGCCAGTTTGTACATGCGCAGACTGGTTGACCTTTCGTAAAATGGCAGCAACACTGCTGCCACCATTTTGGAAAAGGTTGTGCATGCAGAAAGTGGTCCAGTGGCCATTTGTGCATGCACAGCAATATTATTTTTTATTTTAAAATTGATTTAAATACGGATCCATAATTAAACCTGATAACTTTGGGAAAACAAAACAGGGGGAAAAGGGAACAGATTTTCATCCAAAGGACAGCCTATTTACACTGTAAGTTGACTCTCCTCCCCATCTTCGGTGTGAAAGCTGCTGGACTGACAGTCCTGGAGACCAAAGTCTTCTCTCTATCCACAAAACAGTGCAACAAAAGCACAAACTTCTACATACTGTCATCTGCCAAAGTGCCTCTCACTGAACAGGACAGAACACATCTAGGGCTCTGTTCAGATGAACAGGTGTAAAGCTGTAGCATGACTATTATCCCCAGTCAATGTTAATAAGCAGAAGCCAGTCATATGAACAGTTTGTGGTAACCTACTCCCAAGGGCAAACTATATTGCACACTGCCCCAAATACCTCTTTGGGGGGGAGGGGGTCAAGTTACCACAAATGAACCATGTATGTGATCATTCCTATCCACTAATCTTGACCAGGAGTAATTAACACCTGGTTAGAGAGTTCACACAAACAACCCTATAACCGGGTGAAGTAACTCAAGTATACTCCACCCCAGGTAAAAAATAAAATAAAAATCACATGAAGATACTTTGAGAGGGACACTTACCCTTTCTCTAAATCAATCAATTTCTTGGTCTTTTTGCACAGGCTGCCAGCATGGAGATGGCAATTTCTTCTGCACAGATTATTGCCCCAAATAAATGGACAAAGGCCACCAAATTTATTTTATATAGACGTCAGAGCAGTTGTCAGGTGGAAACAAATTTTAGTTGCAATTGCTAGAACTGAATCCAAACAAGAGCCCTTTTTATACTCAAGGAAGCGACTGTGTTCTGCGCATAACACAGTGCACAATGACGGTGCTTAGCAAATAACTAGCTTCTCCCTTCACCTATTATTTATGGGGTTGTTTGCTTTCTTTAATGGGTGGAAGCCCTTTACAATCCGAGTTGATATTGTTCTGTTATTCATGATTTACTGTACTATAACAGCTGCTGAACAATTGAGGCAGAGTATATAAATCCAAGTAATAGCATACAGAGGAGCTAGTTGTTATAAGCTTTTCCAATGAAAAATTTAGTTCCCCAAAAGAATAATTGCCCCCCAAAGTTATTTTTAAGAATGAGCTTGCCTTAGTTGTCAAACAAGCTTTTATAAAGGCCATGCAGTATTTTATTCATGAATGACCATACCAGAAAAGAACCCCTCAATTGCTTTGTCCAGCACTCCCTCTCCCTAGCAAGTTACTTATCTGGGCCCTGATCCTGCAATTTACTTTACATGAGCAGTCCCTCAAGTCCAAGAGGAGGGTGGGGCAAAAATCCACAAAGATGGAGCTATATTTAAATTAGGTTTCTCTCTATTTAAAGTTTCCCCTTTTTAATGTTTCAGGATGTTGCTCCTTGGTTCTTCTTCCCCTTAATCTTAGGGTGCATTCACACAAAGCCTACCCAACAGGGAACACAGCCCATGACTGCTTCCTCCATAGTGGGAGTACTCTGTGAAAAGGGTTTGCAGCGCACAGCAAGCAAACCCTTTTTCGCACAGGACTCCCCCCACACAGAGGTAGCTGGCACAGGCTGTGCTCTGTCAGCTTCCCTCGCAGGAGGAGGTTTGTGTAGAAGAGCATATAATATCCCCCATTATTCAGGAATCCACGATCACTCATATCTCCTTTACCTCTTCTAAACTTTACACATGCAGAATTCTTATCCTTCTGGTCATCTGGAATACCTGAACTCTCACAACCCGAAAAAATAAGGCTTGCCAGAATTTTTTTGTTATATTTTATACACTCCTGCAAAGATAGCTTGTATGCTTAGTTCCAAGTCCAGAGCAACATATTTTCTGTCTGAGCGATAAATCCTAGGAAATATGAGCTGATAAGGGACTTCTAAATGTTATGCTTAACTACCACATGAGCAGCACCACTATAATAATCGGAGCAAGAATGGCAAAGGAAGAGATTCTATGGAGATCAACCAGAACAGAAGCACACCGCAAGCAAGGCAACAGCTGCAACCACTTTAGCAAGGCACACAAATCGGAATCAAAATGATTTGTTTAATTTTCCACAGGCTTGTATTTTAAAAGTGTAGCAATTTAGACAGGCATATATTACTGAAATGAAAGATCTCGTGTACATTAATGTTCTATGGAAATTCATTAAGAAAACTGCAAAAATATCAAAAGGTTTTTCACTACATGCTATTAAAATAATTAAATGACAATTCTACACTCCCCAATTTGTAAATTTACCCCATTTATTATATTTAAGAGGCTTAAAGAAATATTGCACCCTCTATGACAACAGCTAATTTTCAGTGACATGAAAACAAAAGCTCTCTCAAGATTTTGTATTTCAAAAATTATTGCACGTGTAGTAATACATAATTTTTAATTAGCAAGCTCTCCATTCTCAGAGAATATATCACTCCCTGTTACATCAGCTATGATTTTCAGCACATGCTTCAAAGATTCTGAAATTACAGAGAGGTCTGTTAGGTTATCAAACACGTTCATAGTAGTACAACAGACATTATCCAGCTGTTTCTTTGGGTTTTTCCATGTTTGAATTTTCTACCTCACAGTTAAGGAAGAAATATATTTTTCCATTAGTTTCTCCATATGACTTGTTGGAAACTTTTTTTAAAAAATGTTCCCCTCTTTTATTGTGAACACTTTGCCAGATTCTCCACTCCATTACATCAATTTGATGGCAGTGCAACTCCAATCATTTCAATGGAATTGTTGCATTTCAAGTGCAATGAAATGGAGAAGGTGGCTTATTGTGTTCTGTTTTTCATAGTGGATGATTGTTCATGTGTCTGGAAAGATTAAGGTTTTAGGTTGGTTTGTTTTTTCATTCAACATTTAAGTATTTGGCATTACTTTATTTGCAGTGAGACAAATAAATCAAGAATTACATAAATAGATACAAGAAAAGCCAGACAGAGCTAGTCCTGATTGATTGCTCATGTTAAAATTATCTTTACAGAATCTTATGTTAACCTTTCCAAAAAAAGATGCCACAGATAATGTCACCTTTGTTACCTTCAAGACACCTCCCAAAATGACTACATAATTATGTTGCTCTCCCCATTCCTACCTGCATTGTCTCCTCCTTGCTAATTGTCAAGTTTTTTCCTACTGCACTTATCACCACATCATCTGAGAACCTCGACTTTAATTTATCCTTCCAGTAAAGAAGAATGATTATATTGCCTCCAAAAGAACTTGGGCAGGTGGAGGGCTATGCCCATACAGTTTACTCTGTACGGTTGGGGCCTTCGCTGGCTCAGTGAGTAATCACTGTTCAGTATTCACATATATAGCACTATGTAACAACAACAGAAATGCAATCCGTTCTTCTTTCTCTGTCAGTCAAGGTTGGACCCTGGGAAAAACCCAGCCAGAATGGAAGCAACTCTTGTTTCTATGCCACACCCCTCAAACTCGGATCTGTACCAATGTTAGACAGCTGCAACCTTTAGACACTCAGAAAGCTAAACACCACCACCTCATCTGCATTTAGTTACCAAACAAGAATAAGACTGACTAGTTCTCATTACTCAGTAACGAAACTAAACTGAATGAGTATCTGGAATTCCTCATGCCATTGCATCGGAAAACATTTCTTCTTCCTTGGCTATAAGTCAGCTTTCATGTCTCTCTTCCTCTCTGTTAGTCACCTATCACTAGCTTATTCATCTCTGAAGTATTCCGCATAGAGGCTTCTCCTTATAAAGTTCTACTTCACATTAGAAACAACATCCGTTTAAAACTCAATTGAAAAAATTGATAGTTTATAATATGATAGACTTGCATAGTGCTTTTCGTTCCTAAATCTCAAAAGACTTCATAAAAAGGTGGGCATATGTCATTTCCCCTATTTGTAGATGAGAAAGTTGAGACAGAAGAACTGGTAAGCGACTCTTGAAAGCCACACATCAAAGAGGGCAGGGCCAAGAACAGAACTGCTAGTTACTTCAAATACACCATTGGTGCTCCGTTTACTTATGTATTTGACTGAGGTTGCTGACCTTGTTCAGTGAACTGGTTGGTTTTCCCTTTGTTTACAGCCAGCTGGCTTTCTGGTTTTCCCCAGAACGCAACCACTCAAGATAGTAGCACTCAAAGTACAGCGGAGCTTGCTTTACAAAAACTACAAGAAATAAGAGCTACCCACAAATTTGCAGTAATCTTTGTTTTTAAAAGCCCGATGCATTTCTCGGCAATATTTAAGTCTCTAAGCAAAGGGAGGATTTAGTACAGCTGAAGTTTGGGCCTCATCTCATGCCAAGTGCGGGCATTAGGGGTCGGTATCGAAATGCGTTTGAAAAGGAGAAGCCCTGCAGGAAGCTCGGGGCCACGGAAGGAGCAGGCTGAGGGGATTCCCACTTTTACCCAGCCCTAAACCCCCTGGGTCAAGGCAGCCGCCCTCAAGCAAGCAGGCAGACAGCTCGGATAGGCTCAGCTCCACCTCATAAACAAACCAGAAACTTCTCTGGGCCCTAGGAGCTCGGGGCACCAGGAGCATCCTCCAGGCCCCGCTGTTCCCAGGCTGAGGGAGAGCGACGCGTCCCCTGTAACCTGCCCGCCCGTGCGCCCGCGGGGGAGGGGAAGGGCAGCCGGGCTCCCGGAGGAGAATGGGCAGCGCAGCAGGGGACTCACCTGGCGGGAAGAGGCGGCTCCCCGCAGTGCCCCGCTCCCAGTCGGCCTCTCTCCGAGGCAGCGCGGCTTTGCCGGCAAGTTTCCGGGCGGGGGAGAAAGTC